>CAWTZC010000699.1:0-51592 GCA_963919715.1 Microtus obscurus
TCTTTGTAAGGTGTTTATCAGTTGTGCGGCGAACTTCCTGGCCAGCAGGAAAGAACAGCCACACGACGAGGATTCTTCTCAAATCACGCTTTATTGGAGCCTCTTGGTTGAAGGGAGAGCAGAAAGCGAGGGGCCCCGAGCTCTGAACTATAGCTGTTTATATATGGATTCTGCCTAGCAACCTTCGATACTTTGATACCTTGACTGCCTTTCCAGAGACCCACCGGCAGGAAAGAAAGCAGGGGAACATCCCTGTCAATTACAGACCACAAGGAAGTTGCCCTGCCGGTCAGGGGAAGTGTGGGCAGCCAGATCACAACAACTCATCCTGTTTTCTGGTGGAAGAACTGTAACCTTAATATGGAGTTATCAAGTGAGGCTGGGGCCAAATGCCATCTTATAATGGCAGCCACTCAAATCGGCTCCCTGCAGTTCCCCCTTTTTGTTTTTCTCTGTAGGCCAGTGAGAAGGTCTTACTCCCGTTCAGGTCCTCACCTCATGATGCGAGGGTCGATCAAAGGAGGCCTAAAATTCCTGGTACTCCTTCTCCTGTGCAATGGAATAAACTCCTGGGAGGTGCAAAGGCAGTACTTCAGGAGTAAAAATGCAGTACCTTCCTCAGTGCAATGGAGAAGTTTCTCCCTGAGAGTGCAAAGGCTATGCAAAGAACAAACCTACTGGCCTTTTAGGACAGATAACCAGTACTTAGGGTGGAAATAGCCATTCTCCAAAAGTGGCTAACGTTCGTAGAACCACAACCTTATCTCAAGATGTCTGAGCTCGAAGGGGCAGCATTTTAGCCATAGGCAGATTATACATCCCTAAACAAACAAAAAAAGAAAAAGGGGGGGGCTTCTTACTGTCATGGAACCACCCCCTCAAGTCAAGCCCACCACCAAAAGGTTATCTCCCTGGAAAGTCAAGACGAAGGAGAAGCTGAGCACACGGCTCTGAGGGGGAAGGAACAGCCCCCTCCCAAGGTAGTGACCCAGGAAGCCTGCAGCCAAAAGGAATCCACCAGCGCGTCATCCTCTAAGCAAAGTTCAAAAGCACCAGATGGTGAAACACCACATGCCAAGTGTCAAACAGGTTCAGCTGGGGCCTGTGAAATTGAAGTGGGCACCAGACAGAACACAGCAGCAACGTCCCCGTGAAGGACTCAGCAGTCGAGCCAGGGTCACAAGAAGCTGCTTCAAAAAACGGGGAAAACCGCGGCATTGTGGCGAACAGGTCCCAGTATGTCTATCAGTGCCTGCACCCAAAGCAGCAGTGTTAACCGTCTTCCAGATGCCTCGGATGCCAAGAGTGAGCTTGACATGATGGAGGGAGACCATACAGTGATGTCTAATAGTTCTGTCATCCTGGAACAAGAGCATCGGATCAACAGTCTCCACCTCAAGTGTCCTGTCACGCAACCATACGAACGGCATCACTGGTCCAATTATTTTCACAAATTTGTAGATTCTTGCCTCCAGAAAATCCCTCAAGATCGAGAGATGAAGAAACTTCTTTTCCAGGAGGCACACAATCGGACCAGCGGTGAAGCACAGGAAGAAGAGGAGGAGCAAGATTGGCCGAACAGGAGCAGGGCACCGAGGCCAGCGTGCGGATAGCAGAGGTTGCGGGGAACGAGAGGTGCGGCATGGAGCTCTGGGCAACCGGCTTCTGCCTTGCGCTGCTGTGGGGTTGCTGCGCTGGCAGCCATGGTACCTATTGGGCAGTATCTGTCCCAGGCGGGCTACGAGAGGGTTGCCGATGCCCGCCAAGCCTGCTTGCCAGGATTCTTCAAGTCTGAGGCGTCTGAAAGCCCTTGCCTGGAGTGTCCAGAGCATACCTTGCTGTCAGACGAGGGTGCCACCCCCTGCCAGTGTTGGGCAGACAGTATTCTCCATCTCTGCTCCACTCGAATCCGGATTGTCAGCGCCATCATCATCAGGAACAGCAGTGGCATCATCTTCGACCGGATCAGCAGTATCAGTATCCTGAAGAGCGGTGGGATCATTGTCATGATGGACTTCAACAGTTCTGGTCAGGCGGCTCGGGACCCAATGAGGCACTTCGATCCTGGGGAAAAACACAAATAGCTCCCCCTGGACCTTCGGATAACGGGGTCCGGGCCATACCATTTATTATCTAACACATCCTTTCACATCACTTTCCCTGCCCCTTCCGGGAAGGTGTGGGCGAGGCGGTCGGCTGCCGTACGACCTTTGTCATCCGTTATCAAAAAATTAAGAGTAAAAAGGGCCATAGCAATCCCTATTCCTGGGGAGGCAGTCTCGGCCATTCCCCCTTTTTGTTTTTCTCTGCCTGCTCCTGTCATTAGGAGTGGCTTTCTCATTTATTCCTGTCAGCGGAGTGCATGGAAGACACCTTCTCCCTCGTGCACCTCTTTAGCTTCCCTAGCAACACAGCTGATCCTGCTTCTGCTCTGAAAGGGCCCGCTTAAACCATGTTTTAGGGAATTTGGGCGTTGTCAATCTCTCTGGCTACTTCCTGCTGAGTGGGGACTTAGAGTTCTTAAGGGTTTTTACTACAATCTATGCTGTGCTTCTATGCCCTGAGGCAAGTCCCGGTGTTTGCAGCTTCGCAGACCCTCAGTGCTGTTTGGCCATGGAGCTGCCTAGAGCTCCTTGGCCTTGGAGCCACAGCTGCTCACACTCCATTGCAAACTCCGGAGGCCTCGGTAACTCGAACCAAATGAATATCACTCCCTTCCTTAGCGTACCTTGTTCAGTGGCAGAATTTAGCTCTCTACCAAGCTTATCCCAGGATGACACATTAAGATTGCCAGAAACAGCAAACCAAGAAGCAATTGTGTCATTCTCAGCTAAAAACCTTTCCAAAGTGCTCCATAACAGCTCATTGAGAGCCAAAAAAATTGGGTGCAAAGATGAAGCGCCCATTTGACAACCTGTTTGACGTTTACAACACGTTTGACGTTTACAACCGGTCCGGTTTTGACATTTCCCGCTGTCCGCTGTGGTAGCGGCTCTACTACCCCACTCTCCCTTCTTCTACCAGTGAGAGCGGAAAACCCACTTTTGTCGTGGATCCCCAGCCTAACCTGGAGACTGTCTTGAGTTTCTTTTTTTAGGTATACCTTTTATGTTTATTCTTTTCAGTCTAGACCTGCCTAAGTCCCCCCCTTTTAAATCAGACTCTGATAGGCTGTCCTGGTGTGCTTGCAGTGCCCTTCTCCCTTTCCAGTGCAGCCAAAAGCAGCACAGAAAAACATCAATGACGAGGGCCACAAAGATCAAGCAAAATACCTCAGGAGCAACCCCAGCAATCATCATACTTGGGAGACTCACCGACCGACGTCGCCGCTCCGCGTGTCGATTCTGAATCCTATTTGGCCCCTCACTCGGTACCAAAGCTTGTCCCAGCGTCCCAGGATTTCGGCACCAGTTGCGGCGAACTTCCTGGCCAGCAGGAAAGAACAGCCACACGACGAGGATTCTTCTCAAATCACGCTTTATTGGAGCCTCTTGGTTGAAGGGAGAGCAGAAAGCGAGGGGCCCCGAGCTCTGAACTATAGCTGTTTATATATGGATTCTGCCTAGCAACCTTCGATACTTTGATACCTTGACTGCCTTTCCAGAGACCCACCGGCAGGAAAGAAAGCAGGGGAACATCCCTGTCAATTACAGACCACAAGGAAGTTGCCCTGCCGGTCAGGGGAAGTGTGGGCAGCCAGATCACAACAACTCATCCTGTTTTCTGGTGGAAGAACTGTAACCTTAATATGGAGTTATCAAGTGAGGCTGGGGCCAAATGCCATCTTATAATGGCAGCCACTCAAATCGGCTCCCTGCACAGTTGGAGATAGCTTCTGTGTTGAAATGTTATCTTATATCAACTTCCACTTGGCACTGGAATACTAATTTGTTTAGACCTGAGCATACTGTCACAATCTCTTTTAACTTGTACATTAATCAGTTCAGTTATGTCTAGTAGGTCTTGTTTCCTTGTAGTTTTCCACTGTCACTGGTCATTGCAGTCTTTGGTCTTCCCTTTGACAAAGTTCCCATGAGCTCTAGTAGACAGACAACATCAAACTAAATGAAAAGAAAGTCATATCAATTCCACTAAAGTCAGGAACAAGACAGGACTGTCTCCTCTCTATATATTCGTTCAATATTACTCTTGTTCTAGCTAGAGCAATAAGACTACAAAATAAGATCAGAAGAAAAATATTGAAAAAAAAAAGTCAAACTTTACTATTTGCGGATGATGTGAGAGTACAGACAAGTGACCACCAAAATCATATCAGGCAACTCCTATAGCTGATAAACGCCTTCAGTAATGTAACATGATACAAAAGTAACTAAAAAAAAAATTAGTAGCCCTCCTATATTCAATGATAAATGGGCTGAGAATGAAATCAGAGAAACATCATCCTTTACAATAGAGACAAATAATATAAAGTATCTTGGCTTAACTCTAACTGAACAAGTTAAAGGCCTGTTTGTCAAGAACTGTAAGTCACTGAAGAAAGAAATTGAAGATATCATAAAATTTAAAAGATGTGGGGTATCCTTCTATATATGTGTTGCTTTTATTGGTTGATGAATAAAGCTGTTTGGACCCATCCCATGGCTTAGCAGAGTAAAGCTAGGCAGGAAATCTTAACAGAGATATATAGAGGGAGTAGGAGAAGTCAAGAGATGCCACGTAGCTGCTGAATGAGACAGATGCAAGATCGTAATTTAATGGTAGGCCATAGCATCATAGCATACATAAATTAATAAAAATGAGTTAATTAAAGATGTAAGAGCTAGCAATAAATACAAATAAGCTAATGGTCTAATAGTATTGTAATTATATAGTTTCCGTGTGATTATTCTGTCATGGGCAGGCACGAAACAAATGAGCAGCTTCCATCTATAAAAACTTAGATGCTCTTGAATAGAGATGATTAACATAGTAAAAATGAAAATCTTACCCAATGCAATCTACAGATTTAATGCAACCCCTATAAAAATCCAAACACAATTCTTCACAGACCCTGAAATAACAATATTCAATATTATATGGAAAAAAAACCTCAGGATAAACAATACAATCCTGTAGGACAAAAGAACTTTTGGAGGCATCACCTGTCCTGACTTCAAGCTCTACTATAGAGCTAGAGACATAAAACAACTTAGTACTGTCCATAAAAGCAGACATGTGATTCAATGGAATCGAATCAAAGACCCTGACATTAACCCACATACCTATGAATACATGATTTTTGAAAGAGAAGCCAAAATTTTAAAATAGGGATAAAAGAATCTTTAACAAATGCTGCTGACATAAATGGATATGGGATATTAACATGTAGAAGAATGTAAATAGATCCATATCTATCGCTATGCAGAAACCTCAAGACCAAGTGTATCAAAAACCTCAAAGACAGTTACACTGATTGTGATAGAAGAGAACATGGGAAGTGCCTTTAAACACTGATACAAAGTCCACTTCGTAAATATAACACCAGTAACACAGACACTGAGAGCATCAATTAATAAATGTAATTTCCTGAAACTGAGAAGCTTTTGTAAGGCAAAGAACAAAGTCAATAGGACAAAACAACAACCTTCAGAATGAAACAAGATCTTCATCAACCCTACATCTGATAGAAAACTGATCTTCAACGTGAAAAAAAAAAAGAATTCAGGTAACTAGACATCAAAATACTAAACAGTCCAATTTAAAAAGGAGATGTAGATTTCTGAGAATTCTCAACAGAAGAATCTCAAATGGCCAAAAGACTTTTAAGGAATTGCTCAACACTCTTAGTTATCAGGGAACTGCAAACCAAAACGACTCTAAGATACCATCTTACACTGGCAAGGATGTCTAAACTTATCTTGAAGTGAATATTGAGGAAGGAGAACACACCTCCACTGCTGTTAAGAATGCAAACTTTTATGGTCACTTTGGAAATCAGTATGGTGACTACTTAGAAATTTGGAAATTAATTTAACTTAAGACCCAGCAATGCTACTCTTGGGCAGATATCCAAATGATGCTCAATCATATGACAAGGACTTTAGCTCTAGTCTGTTCATAGCAGAATTTTTCATAATAGCCCTAACATGGAAAGAATCTAGATGCCCCTCAACTGAAGAATGGCTAAAGGAATTGTGATACATTTACACAAATGAGTATTACTCATTGGTTTACAAAATGACATTATGAAATTTGTAGGCAAATGGATGGAATGGGTTAAAAAAAAAAAACCATCCTGGGTGTGTTAAGGCAGACCCAGAAAGAAGAACATGATAAGTACTCACTCATAAGCCGATAACAGAATTAAAACAAAGGACAACTTTACAACAACCTACAGTCCCAAAGAAGATAGGTCATAACATATACCCTAAGAGGGACATGGTTGGACTTCCATATATCCCCAGCAGCACAAACATTAAGGACAGCATTGAATAAATGGGACCTCCTGAAACTGAGAAGCTTCTGTAAAGCAAAGGACACAATCACTAAGACAAAAAGGCAACCCACTGACTGGGAGAAGATCTTCACCAACCCCGCAACAGACAAAGGTCTGATCTCCAAAATTTATAGAGAACTCAAGAAACTAGACTTTAAAGTGCTAATTAACCCAATTAAAAAATGGGGCACTGAACTGAACAAAGAATTCTCAACAGAAGAAATTCGAATGGCCAAAAGACACTTAAGGTCATGCTCAACCTCCTTGGTGATCAGGGAAATGCAAATTAAAACTACTTTGAGATACCATCTTACACCTGTCAGAATGGCTAAAATCAAAAACACCAATGATAGCCTTTGCTGGAGAGGTTGTGGAGAAAGGGGTACACTCATCCATTGCTCTTGGGAATGCAAACTTGTGCAACCACTTTGGACATCAGTGTGGTGATTTCTTAGGAAATTCGGGACAACCTAACCCAAGATCCAGTAATACCACCCTTGGGAATATACCCAAGAGATGCCCTGTCATATGACAAAAGCATTTGTTCAACTATGTTCATAACAGCATTATTTGTAATAGCCAGAACCTGGAAACAACCTAGATGTCCTTCAATGGAAGAATGGATGAAGAAAGTGTGGAATATATACATATTAGAGTACTACTCAGCGGTAAAAAAAAACAATGACTTCATGAATTTTGCATGCAAATGGATGGAAATAGAAAACACTATCCTGAGTGAGGTATCCCAGACCCAAAAAGATGAACATGGGATGTACTCACTCATAATTGGTTTCTAGCCATAAATAAAGGTCATTGAGCATAGAATTTGTAATTCTAGAGAAGCTAAATAAGAAGGTGAACCCAAAGAAAAACATATAGTCATCTGCCGGGATATGGGAAGTAGACAAGATTGCTGGGCAAAAACTGGGAACTTGGGGGTGAGAAAGAGAAAACAGATAAGATGTCCTTGAGAAAACTGTGTGCAGGAGGTTCGAGAGGGTATGGGAAGGGGAATAAGAACATGAGAGAATAGGTTGTTTAAGTTGGGAGAGGAACGGAGAGGGAGAACAATGAAAGTGATAAATTAATAGAGGGAACCATTATGGGGTTAGGGAGAAACCTGGGCTTCAGAAACACTCAGGAACCTAGAAGGATGACCCCATTTAAGACTCCTATAATTAGCGGAGAGGGTACATGAACTGGCCTCCTGTAATCAGACTGCTAACTCCCCTAATTGTTATAGAATCTTCTTTCAGTAACTAATAGAATCAGGTGCAGTAATCCACAGCCAAGGACTGAGTCAAGCTTAAAGAGTCCATTTAATGAGACGGTAGGAGGATTATATGAGAAAAGAACTCAAGATCATCATTGGAAAATCTACAAAGAGAGCTGACCTTAGCTAGTGCAGGCTCATGGACTCTAGACTACAACTGGTGAGCCTAGATGGGACTGAATTAGGTTCAATGAATTTGGGTAACCATTGTATGGCCTTTTCGTTTTGTGAAGCACCTAACATTTGGACCAAGATTTATCCCTGCTGCAATAATAGGTTTTTTTTGGAGCCCATTCCCTATGGTTGTATACCATTCTCAGAATTAATACGGGTGGGGATGGCTTGATCCTGCCTGAACTTGATATGCCAGACTTTGTTGACCCCCTATGGGAAGAATTCTACTCCCTGAGAAATGAATGGGAAATACAGGATGAAGGGGAAAGTGGAAGAGGGGAGGAAGAGGAAACTTTGGTTGGTATGTAAAATGAATGAAAGAATGAAAAAAAGAAAGAAAAATTTTGACCAATTTTCCTTATAGACATATGTGAAAAAATACTCCATAAAATACTTATTAAACACAATAAAATGACACATCAAAAAGATCATGCATCATGATCAAGTAGGCTTCATTCCAGAGATATTAGGGTTGTTCAACATACATAAAACAATGATTGTAATCCACCATATAAACAATCTGAAGATAATAAACACACTATCATCTCATTAAATGCAGAAAAGTTCTTTGAAAATATCCATCACTGTTTTATGATAAAAGTCCTAGAGAAATTATAATCACAAGGGACTTACCTAAGAAATTTCATAGCAAGCATCAAATTAAATGAAGAGAAACTCAAAGGAATACCAGTAAAATAAAGAACAAAAAAATATTGCCCTCTCTTTCTATACCTATTAAAAATACTTTTTGCAGTTTTAGCTAGAGCAATATGATAAAGCAAGTAAAGGAGAAATAAATTAGAAAGGAACAAGTAGAGTACATATGTTTGTGAATGATAGGTTACATTTCAAAAGTGATCTTGTAAACTTTACTGGGAAACTCCTAGAGCTTATGAACACTTTCAGGAAAGCAATTGGATACAAAATTAATTCAGAAAAATTAATAGCATTCCTATATACATACCATACATTCTGAGAAAGAAATTAGAAACAATAGCTTTCACAATAGCTTCAAATAATATAAATAATCTTGGGCATCTTTTACCAAGCAAATGAAAGACTTGCATAATAAAAACTTCAAGTCATTAAAGAATAAATTTAAGAAAGTTATCAGAAGGAAAGATTTACTTTGATCACAGATCAGAAGGATTAGTAAATATGTCCACACAACCAGAATCAATACTCAAAATCAAAGCAATCCCCTTCAAAATTTTAACACAATTCTCCACAGAACTTAAAAAGACATTTTTCAGCTTCAGATGCAAAGACACACAAAGACACAAACACACACACTCAAGATAACTAAGGTAATCATTAAAAATGGAACTGTTGAAGGTGTCACTATCCCAAATTTCAACTTATACTCAAACATTATAGTAATAAATAAGAATGGTATGTGTTATGGAATGCAGAATTATGCAGTGAGAACTCAGCAAGTACTTAAGAAGTCAATCATTAGAGAGGTATATCTCATGGAGATAGACCCTATTTAACAAGGTTATAAGTGATACTGTCGCAAGAGATGCACATCTTCTGTAGATACCTGATTTAGCAGGATGAGAAGGTATATTGCTTTCTGAACATGTTAGCTGTCCTCATTGAAGATTTTCTTTGTGAAGAGCTCTTTTCCTCACATTAGAGTTTGGGGATTTTTCCAACAGCACTACAGTGTGTTAATTGCTTACTGGGCACAATTTTCCCTACAGCTAACTCTGTGAATCTTATCTTGTTTCAAGCCTCTAGAGAAAGAGAAATTTTAAGAGACAAGACTAAAGAGGTACTAGCTGGATGGGGCAGCTGGGAGAAATTAGCAGAAATGTTAAAAAATAAGAATGTAAGAAAAATAAGAATGCAAAAAAAACCTGAAGAAAAAAGAAGCTGAAAGAATCTAGGGAGAATTAGAAGTACCACAGAATTATTAGAGTAGAAACTTTCCAATAGAGAACAGCAAAGAGTAAAGAGCATGACCCCCAGATTATGTGTGAAGTTACCATAAAGAACTTTTTATTCCATTAGTACTGGAATAAATTTCTGTATGGGAAAGGACACTGTCATTTGAACAAATTGACAACTTAGAGGGTGGGTAAAAATTTTCATCAACCACACAGCTGAGAGCTAATGTTCAACATATTTAAGAACTGAGGAAACTACACATTAAGCAAACAAAGAAGATCATTTAAAAATGACATACCAGTCTAAACAAGGAAATCTCTATAGAGGAAACTCAAAAGGCTGAGAATAAAAAGAAATGTTCAACATCTTTAGCCATCAGAGAAATGCAAATCAAAACTACTTTGAGATCTTATCTAACATCATGGCTAAGATCAATAACATAAGTGACAACTTATTCTGGCAAGAATTTAAAGTAGGGGGAACACTTATTGATTTGCAGTTAGAGTGCAAATTTGTGAAGCTATGATGGAAATCAATGTGATAGTTTCTCAGGATGATGGGAATCAATCTACCAAAATATCTAATCATATGACGTTTGGGCATATACCCAATGGTTGTTTCACTCTGACATAGAGACACTTGTACTTGTACATACTCATTCCTGCTCTCTTCATAAAAGCCTGAAATTTGAAAACAAACAAACAAAACTAGATGTATCCCAACATAAGAATAGGTAACAGAAATATGATTCATTTATTCAGTGGAGTACTACTCAGTAAAAATATTGACATTATAAAATATACAGACAAATTAATGTAACTAGACAAAATAATCCCTTTGAGGTATCTTAGACTCAGAAAGACAAATAGGACATATATTTGCTTATACATATATAATAACTCTGAAATCAATCTTAACAATATTATAGTCCATAGAGTCACAGAGGGTAGGTAGAGTAAAGGACTACAGGAAACAAATAGATCTCCTTAGTATGCATAAATAGAATATACATTTATGGATTAAAGAGGTATATGGCTGGAATATGAGGGTCTAGTGTGGAGAAAGACTGAAGAGGGTTTTTTTTTAAGGTAATGTGTGGCAAGATAATTCAAATTAAGCATCATTGTTGGGTGGGTAGTATGGAAACTTAATACAGTGTAAAAGTTTCACACACATATAGATAGATAGAAAGAAAGATAGAAAGATAGATAGATGATAGATAGATATGAAGGCGATCTAAAACAAATCACCAAATAATGGTGAGACAGAGTAACAGGGGACATCACTTGTAACCATGGGGCTTCCAGTACAGTGATTAGGTTATATCTAATTGCGTTGTTTATATAAGGGGCCCCGAGGAATACCCAAAAATACTCCAGTAGTTGCCGAGACTAAAGGTTTCTCAACATAAACTGCCAGCAAGGTGCTGTTGCTGGAGATAATTCCTAGACAACTCACATGGAGATGTCAAACAGTTGCCCACAAGGAAGCTTTACTTTTATTTTATAGCATCTTTTGTATTGGAAGCTAGTCTTTACTGAAAAAAACTGTGTGCTTCAAGTAAGGCAAAATATTTTGACATATATTGTACTTTTTAAAAGATATTTTAGAGCAATGGTGGCAAATCTTGTGGTAATAAACCAATGGTAACTGATTAGACATAAAGTCCATTCCATGAAATAGAATCCAGATGTGACATTGTTTGTTTACCAAGAGCTAGGGGATAGATAATTCAGAAACTTAGGTTAATACCAAATAATGCTGGTATTAAAAAGAAAACTAAATAAAGTAAAAATTCAGTGATAAAATTACTTTTAAGATATTCTTCTATACTCCTATATCAGTGGCTCTTTCAGTCATCATCAGAGAACCTGCCTTCTACAGCAAATAGGAAGAAATACAGAAACCAACAGCCAGATGTTACAAAGAAAGTGAGAGACTTTGGAACACTCAACACTAAATAGTGTGTCTCTATCAAATCCCTCCACTCCGAGTTTAGAGAACTCTAGAGAAGAAGAGATGGATGGAGTGTAATAGCCAAAAAGAATGAAAGACATCAGGAAAGCAAGGTGTTCTAAGTCAATATGAGCAAAGTTCATATGAACACACACATACTGCTGCAGCATACACAGGGCTTTCTGAGTCTGGATCAAGTCTTCTGCGTATTTATTATGGCTTCCAACCCAGTGATTTTTG
Organism: Microtus obscurus; assembly: GCA_963919715.1. Lineage (NCBI taxonomy): Eukaryota > Metazoa > Chordata > Mammalia > Rodentia > Cricetidae > Microtus > Microtus obscurus. The sequence continues at coordinate 11,973 of CAWTZC010000699.1, forward strand.
TGGAACATGTTAGTATGTTAGAAGTCTCTAATTCTTGTGTTTTCTATTGAGATATTTTACTTCTGTCTGTTTAAAGCATAACAGATTAATGTGATAGTTTTTGATTTAAGTAATTACATTTTATTTTTGTATATTTTTAAATATTATATCTTAGAAGCAGAAAAGGAGTAGATACAATGAGAGAGAAAGTGGGAAGTAATTGGGAGGAGTAGAGGAAGAAGAAACTATAACCAGGATGTATTTTATAAGAAAAGAATCTTTTGTTAGTTGAGAGGAAGAAAACTAAAAATTATAATTAATATAAAACATAACTAAAGTCAAATATATTTTGATGTTCATTCTTATAAGATGGGTAGTATAAAAAAGATCTAAATGCCCATTACTGCATTCCACTCATTCTAGAAATTGACTCCAATACATTTTTGTTATATCTATCATCTCAGTTTCTAACTTACCTTGATTTGTGAATATATACAAAATTGTCTAAATTGGTTTCCTTACCTGAGTATCTGAGTTTCATAAAATAAAATTATATGTCTTTCTCATTTTTTTTGATCTGAATATGTTACATGGAATGAAAAATCAATAAACAAAATAAAAGAACATTTAAAAAGAAACACTTTTGTGAAAATTATTTAAAAAACTAAAATAAATAAATTAGTATCATAAAGAGCAAAAAAAATAACAAATGCTTTCCACTTTGGCTCTATTTCTAGAAGATTTTAAATTCTTTATCTCAAAAAGCCATCTATCTCCAAAAATACCAATAGAGGCGAGGAACCAGACATTCAGAGCCCTTAGAAGACATTGCATATTCAGACTATACAATACCCACTAGCTTGTCACAATGAATAATTTAACATAATTTGATGTTGGTATTAAGTCACAAATTCCTTTGTTTTGTCATGTTTGAAAACAGAAGATGCAGATGTGCCATGGTGGCACCACCATTCATGCCAGCACTCAGGAGGCAGAGGCAGATGGATCTCTATGAGTTCGAGGCCAGCCTGGTTTACAATGTGAGTACCAGGACATGTTCCAAAGCTACACAGGGAAACTCTGTCTCTAAAAACCAAAAAAAGAAAAACCAAAAAAAAAAAAAAAAAAAAAGGAAAAGGAGAAGAAGAAGAAGAAGGAGAACAAGAAGAAGAGGAATAGAAGATGCTTGATCATCAGGAATATGATATTTGTGGAAAATATCTGTATCATATAATTCAATATTATCTCATAGATTTCTGGAAGCACTTCATCTGTGTAATATCATTTACTTATTATTTATTTAATTTATACATTAATTTTAAAATTTCATGATATGCAACAGCCCTAGACTAGAATTATGTAGACATATTCAGAATTTTAATATCAGAATCAGACCTTGTAATATCTTCTGTCATTGGTCTCTTTAAACAAATTCCAATCTTAAAAATTTCATAATTTGTGTATTTTACTTTTTACTATTTACTAAAAATTACTTTGCTTAAAAATTGTTTCTGAAAAATTATTCTGTAAATTTACCGTAGAAGAGTCTTGGTAATCTCATTATTTTGCATAATGTAATTAGAATTTATTGAATTTCTTGCTATTTAACAGCCAGTACACTGCCAATTTGTAGTGACAGCATAGCTGTATTCATTTATCAGAATGAAAAATCACCCTCAATACACTACCACCATTGGTTGGGCAAAAATAATGCTCAAATATATGCTCAAAATTTACTGCAAGGTTATACATTCCTTGGCATACCTTGTGTGGTACATTTAACAAAATCAGAACATTTAATTTTACTTAGAATTTTGAATTAGATCTTATGTCAAATATAGGATAATTATACAAAAGGAGCTAGCTGCATTATTGTAGATAAAACGTTAAAGTGCATGCACCAACCACCAAAAGATGATTTATAGAATTTTAATCATAAAGCTGTTGTGGAAAATGATCAATTAGAGAAATTAGAAACTTCCCATGGAATTATGAAGTATTATAATGCTTGAAAAAGAAATAGATATGTGCACACAGATTTTTATATATATGTTCAATATTAAAATGCCTTCAAATTTAATATTAAAAGCTCTTTTCCACTGACTTAAATGATATGCACTATATTACGTAAATATGTTGATTAGATATGTTCCCCTCAGGAAGCATCATAGCAGCTGATTGTGTTAGACTGATTCCGAAATTACTTTTTGTTTATTCCAAGGGTTTTAAGCACTGGAACACTAGAATCAGAGCTGTTGCCAGCCACATGTGTGCTTTTAGCTTATTTTCTATTTGTCCTTATAATCTTTATTACAAACTAATGAATTTTGTAAACATTTATCTAATAATTTCTGCTTCTACTTTGTTCAAGCCTAGCTCTTAGTTAAAATTTGGAAAAATTTCAAGGTGAAATATACTTCAAAGACTAAGCAAAAGACCTAAAAGATATGTTGAATGGAAGTTACCATAAAACTGTTTAGTCCTGGAATATATGTGCGTACAGTAGTCTAGGAAATGTATTCAAATGTTAGATTTACCCAATTTATCTCCAAAAATTGAAAGGCTATGCCAGTGCATTAAAATAACATCAATTATAAAATTATATTAAGATGGCTTATTTTTATAATCCTATTATATGTAAAATGTTGTAATGTAAAATTGGAACTATAATGAAGAAATGTAGTAATGTGACTGTGCTTCAAAATAGATTAATTTCTTGGTATAGAAAGTAGAATATGAAGCAGCCATAGGAATCTCCCAGTTGGATGAATCTATTATAAATATCAGACCCTTATTTCTTGGCTGTGTTTTCTAAGGCTGTCAAGATTTTTATGCTGGTGGTCAAGTTTCAGGATCTTCTTGATGTGGTCATTCATATTTAATTGGTTTAAAAATTTAGAGGGTAACTTTATTAAAGGTTAAATGACTAGAAAGGAATTTGAGGTACTGTCCACCAGAACTTTATAGGAATAATATAGGCTCATGGCCCTGAAGTAACAGAGCATCCGGGGGGGGGGATCCTGGCCATAGAGAGTTGTGGTGAGGTCTTAATGGGACAAAGATTTTTTAGTTTATCAGTTTCCCACCGAGTTCTCAGAATATCAGGAGGATTATACCATTATAGCATATGTTTCATGAAGGGTCTTTTCTGGGAAGGATCCTAAATTCTATAGAAAAGTCAGAGTCTGACTCAGAAGTTTTGAGTCATGACATAGACTAATTCCATAGATGACTTAGCCTACATTCTAGAAGCAATTATGGTACTTTTATTAAGACTAAATTTCATTTTGATCTGGGCAGTAAGGGATAGAGCAGGACTTCACCTAAGAGAGAGGAGTACTTCAAGTTGACATCAGTTGTCTGACTAAGAGAGACAATCAGGCTGGCTTTCTAAGAGAGACATAGATGTGATAGATGATAGATAGATAGATAGATAGATAGATAGATAGATAGATAGATAGATAGATAGATAGATAGATATTCAGAGTCAAGTAGGGAGAAAGGTAATCTAGAATGAATATGTTTGTAGTAATGTGACTATTGATGCTACTACAAAAATATAAACTTTTAGTTTCTAGAGGACTTCTCAGAGGAGGTGATTAAATTGATTAAGATTGCAAAGAGAAGATAAGGTGAAATATTGTAGTAATTGAAGGAATGACATTGTAATACAGTAAGGTTCCTTTTTCCATCTCAGATTCAAAAGCCTTTTCTCTTCCTTTGCTCTGACAAAAGCAGACAACTGCTGTGATAATGTGTAATAAACCAAAAACGTTATGAGAGTTGTTTTTCTTTTCTTCAGGAAGTTTAAATCTTTCTTTCCAATTAGTTTCTTTCACAAGAGATTATTAAAATAATACTATTGATATCAGTAAACTCTGCAATATCCACGTACAGAGACTGATAATTTTTCCTCTAATTTATCTTCTATTTCCTTAATATTGGGCAAAGTTAGACAAATATAAAAGCAATGAGTATATCTATTATTTCATTATAAGCAAATATTATGAATTGTTGTTAAATAAGATGGACAAAAATGATTGTAGGAGCCAGAATATTAGGATGTCTTCTATAAAACTGTATCTCCTAGAAATGACTGCAGAAACAAGATAAAAACAATGTCAATATGCTAATGTTATAGTATGTGTTAACACAGAAGAAAATTTTTACTAGAGTCTACCCTTAGACAAAGAATTATAGTCAGCCATCTACTAATGAGAGGAGAAGTAGATTCTCCAAAGGATGAACCTGGTTATTGACCGACTAAAGCAAAGTGCTTAATTTTAAAACCATATAAACACAAACACCAAAAGCAGATTCAGAAGGCTCAGTCTGAATATGTACTGTACATACATTATATGCTATATATAATATATATTATATATTACATATGAGTATATGTTATACAATATACATGTATGTGTGTATATATATATATGTATATATATGTATATATATATACATATATATATATACATATATATACGTATATATATATATATATATATATATATAAACTAAAATATCAGCTTAAGAGAAAAGGACCTGATAGTGGTTGTGTGAGTTTAGATGAGAGAGGATAGAGGTAGTGAAGAGAAGAGAGGAAAGTGATCTAAGTTTATTTTCACTCAATACATGTAGGGCCCTGGCCTCCCTTATTCCTGGGGTGCATCTCGAGGACAATTTCTGGTCACCATGACTAAGCATTTAGCCCTTATTCCTGGGACACATGCAGTTTCTAGTCAGATGACTAGCATTCTCTTAGTTCCTGTTTTCCTCCTGCCCCACCTGGTTAAGTTCCTGTTTTCATCCTGCCCCCCCTGGTGATTAGCCACAGGGCATTCATTCCTTTGTTGATATGGTAATTTCCCACCTTCCTGGGTGGGGGTCCTAGTGCTTGCAGTTAGTTAGAAATAGGCTCCCCCAAGTCTGAATAAATGGCAGTCGGCTGATCTCCTTTCAGTGACCCATGGTCTCTGTCTCTTTTGTTCAACCTCCAGGCCTTGCCCGGACTCGCATTCGGTACAGCTGTGCGCAAACTGTACCGAGCGTGTAACACCAAAATCGGGTGTTACAAATACATACTAAAATGAATAATAAAATTAAGGTATAGTCATAGACTATCAAAAGATGATGGGTATTTGAACTACATTGGCAGCTGAGGCACATAATCATACCATATTTTTTACTAATTATATAATAATGGCTAGTGTCATAACTACCCAAGAATGATGAAACAATAAATGACCATCCTTGGAAGTGGCCTGTATTATTTCTGTATCTTACTCCACATAGCTAAACAAATTCTTGATGAGATGAAGTATAAATATGAATATAATATTGCTCAAATTAATCAGATGAACTTTATGGAAGGGTATTAGAATATGTAAATGGCTTATTTTAGAGTTAAAACTCAATGAAAATAAAACCTTTTAGACTTAAATTCAAAAATTTCAATTATTCTTATAAATACTGGAAAATTTAGATGATGTAGAAGTTTCATAAAATCTTCTTTGTTGTAATAGGTGGGAAAAATTTTCTGACACTACTCATAGGTTAAATTTACTAACTTTTGTTTGAACAGTCCATACCTCATAACTGCTCATGAGAATAACCTATAATCCTGAATTCTGTAATTAATGGCAGAAAACTTATCAGTTCACAAGGCTGAACTTTGACGATACCTATTTATTGCTTTCCTATCTAAGTTGAGTCGATATTTGTTTATATCTTTACAATGAGAGCATGACACAACACAAGGCAAATGGATAAAATATCTTGACTAGGGCTGTGCAATAATAGCTCTATACCATCCAAATTTTCTCAGCAGAAGCTGATCAAGCCTAAACAATTGTGCATTAAGACAACAGTCCCTCAGCCACATGTCAATGACACTATAACCCTTCAGGGAAGAAAATTTAAATTCCTTTAAATAAGTAGTGTCAAAATAGAGATAAAGATAATGAAAACCATATAATAATTATTAGAATATTTTATAAAGTGCACAGTTCTTTTATATAAGATAGTTATAGATTGTATTAAAACTCTAGACTAGATACAGCAGTGAAAATCATAGTCCATATGTAAGTATGTATATGTGTGTGTGTGTCTGTGTGTGTGTGTGTGTAGCTATACGCTACTTTGAGTCAAGGATATGTATACATATGTAAACGCATGTATAAATAATAGAAAAGTTTGAAATATAATATAATACTATTGGAATTTGTGTTTCACTTTAAATGCTGTTGAGCAGCCAGATGGTGGTGACTCACATCTTAAATCCCACCACTCCGGAGGCAGACACAGGCAGATCTCTGTGAGGATGAGGCCAGTCTGTATTACAGAATGAGTTTCAGGATGGCTAAGCCTGTGACAACTAGGAAAAACTATCTCAAAATACCCAAAAAAGAAGTTGTTAATAAACTTTATACATCTGTCTGTTTATATGTATTAATAAATTTAAGTAAAATACACATATACAAACTAGAACTATAATATGAATATAAAACTAAGAAGGATGAAAAACTGAACAGGAATTTAATTTATTTAGTTAACTAAGAAAACACCTTTTAGAAGATATTTTCTTTACTCAAGAAAGAAGTATGAGCATTTGTGAATGCAGAAGATGTAATTGGTTATCCAAGATAATCAGAGAATGTTGGGAATAAAATTGGCAAAGCAACAACAAAGAAGACAACAACAATAAAACAAAACAAAACAAAAATCCCCACAAAACTTACAGAGAGAATGTGCCTAATAGCAGGCTGATTGCATGAGAGCAGAGGCCAAATTTTCAAATGTGAAGTATTTTAAACATGAAATGACAGAGCTGCTCATATACCATCTGTTATTTGCTGATCCATCTGTTGTCAACACAGTTATTCAACACTCTTCAGTCTTTGAAACATCACCATTTACATTTTTTTAATTGGAAAATAATAGTGATGATTTAAAGATGCAGTATTTGATTACACTAAGCGATGAAATGCCCATTGTTACCCTTATTATTATTACCATTACTCATAATTAAGGCAATATAGCATCATATTGATGCCTACGCATAAAAAATGTGTTTAGGTAGAAATATTAAATAAAGATTAATAAGGGCATTCTACAATAATTCATCAATTTCTGCGTATATAATACTAAGCATGCTATGTGCATTTTAATAGATTTTGGAAAATTACCTATTTAAAGATAACAACCAAAAATTTTCACATATAAATCTCAACAAATGTTATATTTATAAAAAGCCATATACCTAGTATGGCTGTAGCATCTGCACCAAAGGCAGTGGATTATCCCTCTATGTAATAAATATTATACACAGAGGATGTTTGTTCCATGTTGCCCACAGGATTGTGAATTTACTAATAAAAAAGAATAACAAATCCACTTATTTCCTGAGATACATGCATTTACAATGTACTTTTTTGAGACACTACTTCTGTGCATAACAGCCCTGGTTATCCTGAAACTCACTATACCGAACAGGCTACTTTGAATACACAGGGATCTACCTGCCTCTGCATCCCAAGTGCTGGGATTAAAGGTTTTAGACACCATTCATGGATCAATATACATTTTTATTATTTATTTATTCCCTCAATAAAATGGTATGTGTCATTTTTCTAGATAATATTCATATAGTCCCATTACTCTCCCTTACCAGGCCCTGAAGTTCCAATTCTCAGAATTTCAATGAAGAGTTAATGTTGTTCTTTTTTAAAAAATACTGTAAGATCCCCGAGGCAGTAGGCAGCAGAAATGCTGTAGGTCCCAAATGGTGGTAGCGGGCCATGTGGCGGCAGACAGCAGGCTCTGGGAGCAGCCAGTCCCAGGCAGAAATGGCTGCCGGTCCGAGAGCGGTGGCCTGAGCGGTGGTGGCGGGCCATGTGGCGGCAGACAGCGGGCCCTGGGAGCAGCGAGTCCCAGGCAGAGACGGCTGGTCTCAGAGCAATGGCTGGTCCCAGGCAGGGAGACACATGGTGGGCGGGCAGAAGACAGAAACATGGATAGACACAACAGGCAGGGTGAGGTTGAATGTTTATTCAGGGGGTTATGGAGGAGGAAGGGTGAAGGGGGGGACAGAGAGAGAGGGGGAGAGAGAGAAAGAGAGAGAGAGAGAGAGAGAGAGAAGAGGAGAAAGAGACAGAGAAGGGGGGAAGCAGAGAAGTGGGGAGAGAGGCAGAAGCGAAGCTGCCTCTCCAAGAGGAAGATGGAAAAGAGAGCGAACTCAGGCTGGAAGCTGAAGATCAGCCTGCCTCAGCGGATGGGGAGGGAGTGGGCGTGGCTTGTCTCTTAAAGGGACCAATACCATAACATTCCCAGGTCTTCCTTATAAGAAAAAGCAAATTAGATCTCTTAAAAGGACGAAAACCATAACATTCCCAGGTCTTCCTTATAATAAAAAGCAGATTAGACACCACAGTTTGAAGGAATTGGGGCGGCGAATTCTCAAAACTGCTTCCTGCTGATTTGTGGGCGTCGTCTTTGGGGGTGCCTGAAGAAGGCTGTGTGCTGAGAACATCCTGGCATAGCTGGTCTCTTTGCTTCTGACTCATGTCTGTGGCATGGGGATATCTGGTGTCCCTAAGGTATTGGCAGAACAAAGAAGAAAGTTAAATTAATGTTAAAAAAATTTTAGGACCAGGGAATTGAGGGGTATCTGACCTGTTTTAATTCGGCTCCCTGGAACTCAAGAGAACTCCTTGGGTTTGTGAAAACAGAAGTTTTAGGACATATAATGACTGTAGCATAAGAGATAAATTTGATTTGAAATTTGTTTGGTGAGGTCACCTTACAAAAACCTCAACCTGGCAAAACCTCTCAGCTGTCAGACTGTCAGAGATCTTTGAGAAATATAAGATTTTACGTGAGTTACTGATTAAAAAATGACAGAGAACTTACTTGGTTGGCACCCAGAGCTACTCTTTTCTGGGGTCCTCCATGGTCGCAGAAGGTTACACTTGAGCTTTGCTGTTTAGCGCTGGGCCTGCCAGGCTCCAGAAGATCCTGTGGGCTAAGAAATCTGTAGGAAGACAGGCCTACCTTGACCTGAGCAGCTAGGCTGTCGATTCCAGCGATTCCGTGCACGTCTAGAGATCTCTAGTTTAGATGAAAGGCAGGTTGCCCAATGGTTAGCGCTCTGCAGTTGAAGCGAAATGCAGAAGGACATTGTTCTCCGTGTGTCTGTCTCCTTTGGAGGGAGCTGTCTTCTTTGGAGGGAGCAGAGAGCTGCTGCTAGGAGCCAACCTGTCTCTTTTTGTTGTTGTGAAAAGTTTTTAATAATTAAATACTTAAACATCACATTCCCCAGATCTCTTAGCAGTTGAGGGCTGGATTAAATATAGCTGCAGTATACTGGCTCTTAACAGGTAAGGTCCACATTTGCAAAGGGGCAGAAAGAAGAAACTTCTGGGAATGAAAGGTTAATGCCAGAACTGACAATGGTAGAAAAGAGCTTAAGAGATTTAAAGGTACATACCAGCTTAAAACATGAGACTTATGATTTGTAGTCTGAAATGAGATGTAATAAACAATTATTATGCATTGAGAGAGTGAACAAGAATTGAGCAACGTGGACGCCTCTGACGGGCCCTATCAGAGACATTAGTCATTGCCCAAAACATATTTAACAGAGTTAGCATGAGGATTTTAGTGAAAACCGGGTAAAACCGGGAGAGTGAAACCGGGAGAGTGTAGTCACGTGATCTGGCCCTCAGCCAAGATGGCGAAAAGGTCACCTGACCCATCTGGCCTTCAGCCAAGATGGCGACCGCCACGTGTAGTCTGCTCAGTTGGAAAGCCCGCCAGCCACAACAGAAGCCTCAGAGGAGAGGGGCAAAAAGGCTGAAACCGAAAAACTGGGAGAATGGCTTCCCGTTATGGTGGGATGCAGATGACACGAACACCCAAAATCCGGGGGGATTGGCTTAGAATTTTTAGATCCCATGGTTGGGCGACGAAATTTGCCTGCAGGGGGCACAGAGGAGTGCCGCGAACCTCGGACCCCGGGAGGCCACGGTAGGGGCGAAAATCAACTCGGGCCCAGCTAAGTTCCGGCTAGGCGAGAGGAGATAAGCCCGTGATAGGGTCAACGGGATGACCCACCGTTCAGCTGTCCGTACAGCTGAAGATGGTGCCTGAAGGGACAGGCCCGCCAAGAAAAGAAGGAAGTCAAGGGAGAAACCAGGAATCCCGGATTCCTGGGGAGACGCTGAGAGCCCCGGGCTCTCAGTGCAGGCAAAATAACCGTCAACCAAAAATGGGAGAAGGAAGGGAGGGGGTGATCTACCCAGAATGTACCAGAGAACGCTGGCCAGGCGTTTTCTAGACGTAATGGGTAGAGGGCCCACGGATCAAACTCACTAATTGGTAGGTGTCGGAGATAGCTGCAGCGGAAGGACGCGGGAGCGGTGGAATACTGCAAGCTGCATCCAAGTAGATGGAACACAGGGTTTGTTGTAGAGAAGGTCCTCAAGTCCTGATTCTGCCCCAGGAGGGAGCTCAGAGTCCCGGATGGCGCCTAAAGCCGAAACTCCGGCCCTGGGTGGAAGTCTGGGGCGGGCGAATCATCCCAGGTTTCGGCACCAAAATGTTGTTCTTTTTTAAAAAATACTGCAAGATCCCCGAGGCAGTAGGCAGCAGAAATGCTGTAGGTCCCAAATGGTGGTAGCGGGCCATGTGGCAGCAGACAGCAAGCTCTGGGAGCAGCCAGTCCCAGGCAGAAATGGCTGCCGGTCCCAGAGCGGTGACCTGAGTGGTGGTGGTGGGCCATGTGGCGGCAGACAGCGGGCCCTGGGAGCAGCGAGTCCCAGGCAGAGACGGCTGGTCTCAGAGCAATGGCTGGTCCCAGGCAGGGAGACTCATGGCGGGCAGGCAGAAGACAGAAACATGGATAGACACGACAGGCAGGGTGAGGTTGAATGTTTATTCAGGGGGTTATGGAGGAGGAAGGGTGAAGGGGGGGCAGAGAGAGAGGGGGAGAGAGAGAGAGAGAGAGAGAGAAGAGAAAGAGACAGAGAAGGGGGGAAGCAGAGAAGTGGGGAGAGAGGCAGAAGCGAAGCTGCCTCTCCGAGAGGAAGATGGAAAAGAGAGAGAGCTCAGGCCGGAAGCTGAAGATCAGCCTGCCTCAGCGGATGGGGAGGGAGTGGGCGTGGCTTGTCTCTTAAAGGGACCAATACCGTAACATTCCCAGGTCTTCCTTATAATAAAAAGCAAATTAGATCTCTTAAAAGGACCAAAACCATAACAGTTAATACCTTTAATTCTCAAATTGTTCCACATAATAGAAACAGAAGGAAATTGCCAAACTTTTTCTATGAAGTTATAGTTATCCTGCAACCAAAACCATATAAAGACTCAACCAAGAAAGAGAATTGCAGACTTATCTCCCTCATGAACATTGATGCAGAAATGCTCAATTATATACTAGCAAATCACATCTAAGAAAATATCAAAAACATCATTCACCATGACCAAGTCAACTTCATTGCAGAGATGCGGGGATGGTTCGTGTTGTTCCAAAAAAGATTACCGCGTCAGGCTGGTGGAGCTCGCCATGAGGAAAACGGCAGCGGGTTCCCACCAGCAGGAGGGCACGCGCCTGGCAGCCGGTGACGGAGGAACAGAGGCGAGGCGTGAACACAGAAAATATGTATAAGGCATTTTATTGAGGGAGAGAAGAGAGGGAGAGAGGGAGAGAGAAGGAGAGAAAGAGATAGAGATAGAGATAGAGAGAGAGAGAGACAGAGAGGGAGGCCCGCGTGCACACGGGAAAGATGGCGGAGGGGGAGAGAGAGCGGGATCAGGCAGAGTTCAGGTTAAAAGATGTGGGCGTGGCTAGTCTCTTAAAGAGACCAATACCATAACATTCCCAGGTCTTCCTTATAATAAAAAGCAGATTAGACACCACAGTTTGAAGGAACTGGGGCGACGAATTCTCAAAACTGCTTCCTGCTGATTTGTGGGCGTTGTCTTGAGGAGCGCGAGAGAAGGTTGGGAGCATCTTGGCATCACTGGTCCCTTTGCTTTTTGACCGGTGTTTTGTGGCATGGCCTAAGGTATTGGCAGAACAAAGAAGAAAGTTAAATTAATGTTAAAAAAAAAATTTTAGGACCAGGGAATTGAGGGGTATCTGACCTGTTTTAATTCGGCTCCCTGGAACTCAAGAGAACTCCTTGGGTTTGTGAAAACAGAAGTTTTAGGACATATAATGACTGTAGCATAAGAGATAAATTTGATTTGAAATTTGTTTGGTGAGGTCACCTTATAAAAACCTCAACCTGGCAAAACCTCTCAGCTGTCAAACTGTCAGAGATCTTTGAGAAATATAAGATTTTACGTGAGTTACTGATTAAAAAAATGACAGAGAACTTACTTGGTTGGCACCCAGAGCTACTCCTTTTGGGGTCCCCCATGGTCACTGAAGGTTGCACTTGAGCTTTGCTGTTTAGTGCAGGGCCTGCCAGGCTCCAGAAGATCCTGTGGGCTAAGAAATCTGTAGGAAGACAGGCCTACCTTGACCTGAGCAGCTAGGCTGTCGATTCCAGTGATTCCGTCCATGTCTAGAGATCTCTAGTTTAGATGAAAGGCAGGTTGCCCAATGGTTAGCGCTCTGCAGTTGAAGTGAAATGCAGAAGGACGTTGTTCTCCGTGTCTGTCTCCTTTGGAGGGAGCTGTCTTCTTTGGAGGGAGCAGAGAGCTGCTGCTAGGAGCCAACCTGTCTCTTTTTGTTGTTGTGAAAAGTTTTTAATAATTAAATACTTAAACATCACATTCCCCAGATCTCTGAGCAGTTGAGGGCTGGATTAAATATAGCTGCAGTATACTGGCTCTTAACAGGTAAGGTCCACATTTGCAAAAGGGCAGAAAGAAGAAACTTCTGGCAATGGGAGGTTAATGCCAGAACTGACAATGATAGAAAACAGTTTAAGAGATTTAAAGGTACATACCAGCTTAAAATATGAGACTCATGATTTTGTAGTCTGAAATGAGATGTAATAAACAATTATTATGCATTGAGAGAGTGAACAAGAATTGAGCAACATGGACGCCTCTGAGGGGCCCTATCAGAGACATTTGCCATTGATCAAAACATATTTAACAGTTAGCATGAGGATTTTAGTGAAAACCGGGTGAGAACGGCTGCCAGCATTAGCCTGGCCCAGTATCTAATCAATATCAGGCTTTCCTTTGAGAAGGGCATGGGGTGCATTGCCAACCCAGTGGAAGGCTCTTCTGGAAGGCAGGGTAAAACTGGGAGGGTAAAACCGGGAGAGTGAAACCGTTAGAGTGTGGTCACGTGATCTGGCCCTCAGACAAGATGGCGAAAAAGGTCACCTGACCCATCTGGCCTTCAGCCAAGATGGCGACCGCCACGTGTAGTCTGCTTAGTTGGAAAGCCCGCCAGCTACAACAGAAGCCACAGAGAGGAGGGGCAAAAGGCTGAAACCGAAAAACTGGGTCTGGATGGCTTGGCTCCCATGGTTAAGACCATGAAAGCACTCGCAAAGACCATGGCACCTCAAGCCTACAACGAGAACGGCTTCCCGTTAAGGCGAGATGAGTTGGAAAGCCCTCCAGCCACAACAGAAGCCGCAGAGGGGTGGGGCAAAAGGCTGAAACCGAAAAACTGGGTCCCATGGTTAAACAATAGATTCGCCTGGATAGGGCACAAGAGAGGGTGCCCGTGAACACGGCAATCTCAGAATGAGGGCGTCCCCAAAATTCGAGAGGCCGCGGTAGGCAAAAATCGAATCTAGCCTAGCGATAGGAAAAATCCCAGCCGGGCAGAGAGAAGATTAAGCCGGAGTATAGTTATCCGCGCCGCCGCGGAACTGGTAGGCGTAAAAGCCGGGTAGGTACTCGCGCAGACGTGAGACCGGTAGGCGTAAAAGCCGGGTAGGTACTCGCGCAGACGCGAGACCGGTAGGCGTAAAAGCCGAGTAGGTGCCTGTAGTTACAAGCCCGCATGAGAGAGAGAAGGAAGAAAAGAAAAAAAAAAAGAAAATAAGGCGAAATCAGCGTTAACCAAGGGCAGGTAGAAGGGGAAGAGAGCCCGTGGCTGGAACTCACGGATTGGCTGTTGTCAGAGATGGCTGTGGCGGGAGGACGCTGAAGTGGTTGCAGATCCCGGTTGAGGCTTCATGCCGGGCAAGAGGCCCAAGGCTCCGGGAGACATTGGAAGCCCGGAGGCCAGGCATCAGATAGAGGGGGCCCGGGACGGAAGTCCCCGAGTTCAGCGGCACCAGAATGTTGTTCCAAAAAAGATTACCACATCAGGCTGGTGGAGCTCGCCATGAGGAAAACGGCAGCGGGTTCCCACCAGCAGGAGGGCACACGCCTGGCAGCCGGTGACGGAGGAACAGAGGCGAGGCGTGAACACAGAAAATAAGTATAAGGCATTTTATTGAGGGAGAGAAGAGAGGGAGAGAGGGAGAGAGAAAGAGAGAAAGAGATAGAGATAGAGATAGAGAGACAGAGAGGGAGGCCCGCGTGCACACGGGAAAGATGGCAGAGGGGGAGAGAGAGCGGGATCAGGCGGAGTTCAGGTTAAAAGATGTGGGCGTGGCTAGTCTCTTAAAGAGACCAATACCATAACAGTTCGGCATAAGAAAATCTATCAATGTAATTAACTATATAAATAAACTAAAAGGAAAAAAAAACTATGATAATCTTGTTAGATGTTTAAAAAGCATTTGACAAAACCCAACACCCCTTCATGATAAACATGAAACACACCTCACCTCAAACACAGACATTAACTGTTTTTGAGAGATTAGGTATATAAGGATCATATCTAAACATAATGAAAACAATATACAGCAAGTCGACAGCCAACATCAAATTGAATGGAAAAAAAACTCAAAGCAATTCTACTAAAATCAGGAACAGGAAAAGTTTGCCCACTCTCTATATTTATTAAAAATAGTTCCTGAAGGTCTATCTAGAACAATAAAACAATAGAAGGGGAGTAAAGGGATACAAATTGGGAAGAAATCAAACTTTTACTTTTTGCAAATGTTATGATAGTAAACATAAGTGACTCCAAGAATTCTACCAGAAAACTCCTATAGCTGATAAACACTTTCAGTAATGTGGCAGGATATGAGATCAACTCAAAAAAAAAAAAAATCAGTAGCCCTCTTATACACAAATGATAAATAAGGTGAGAAAGAAATAAGAGAAGCAACACCTTCACAATAGTCACATATAACATATCTTGGGGTAACACTAACCAAAGAAATGAAAGACCTGTTTGTTAAGAACTTTCAGTCTTTGCAGAAAGAAATTAAAGAAAACATCTGAAAATGGAAAGATCTCCCATGCTCTTGGAGAGGTACAATCAACATAATAAAAAATGGCAATCCTGCTAGAAGTAATCTACAGAGTCAATGCAATCTCCATTAATATCCCAACACAATTCTTCACAGACCTCAAAAGAAAAATATCCAATTTTGTATGGAAAAACAAAAAAAACTCAGGCTAGCCAAAACAATCCTGTATAATCAAGGAAATTCCAGAGCCATCACCATCTCTGACATCAAGCTCTGTTATAGAGCTACATTAATGAAAACAGCTGGTCTTGGTATAAATACAGACAGGCTGACCACTGGAATAGAATTGGACACAGATATTTATCCACACACTTATGAATGTCTGATTTTTGGTAAAATAAGCTAAAATTACACAATGAAAAAAAGGAAGCATCATCAATAAATGGTACTCTAAGAACTGGATGTCAGAATGTAGAATAATACAAATAGATTCATACCTAGCCCCATGCACACAACTCAAGTTCAAATGGATTAAAGACCTTAATATAAAACTGACCATTAGAAACCTGGTACAAGAAAAAGTGGAAAGATGCCTTAAATGCATTGACATAGGAGACCACTTCCTAAATATAACCCAAGTGGCACAGACTCTGAAAGCATCAAAAAAATAATAGGACCTTATGAAACTGAACAGTTTCTGTAAATCCAAGGACACAGTTAATAAAACAAAAGGCAGCCTACTGAACAGGAAAAAATATCTTCACCAATTCCTCATCAGATGGAGAATTGATGTCCAAAATATAAAGAACTCAAGAAATTAGATTTCAAAATACCAAATGATCCAATTAGAAAATGGAGTACATATCCAAAGAGAATTCTCAACTGAAGAATTTCAAATATCTGAAAGACATTTATGGAAATCTTCGACATACTTAGCCATCAGTGAAATGCAAATTAAATGACTCTGAGAGAGAGCAGGGAGTGCCTGCCTTCCAGGCAGGTCTCAAGGTACCCTGTAAGGGAGCTTGGGCACCTACAGCCGGTGCTCCAGGGTTTCCAGTGGTCTCCTGGACCCAGTGCTGCCTCCCATGTCCTTCCTCTTGTCCTCGGATCTTTGGGCTACCAGGCAGCTCTGTTTAGGTGCTGAGGAGTTCCATCTGGACAGGCTACCCACCCAGAGTGGCATCCGAGTTGTGGTGCTGAGGAGTTCCATCTGGACGGGACGGTTCCTGCTTCTGCACTGAAGAGATACACCCAGAGAGTCAGTCACAGCAAAGACTGGACCAAGACACCAGGCCTCTCCTGGCTCCATTTGAAGGAAGAGATGGGAAGGAGTCAATGCAAGAATTCCTCCAATAACCTGAAAGGCAACATGACATCACCAGAATCCAGGGATCCCGAAACAAGAAGAATTGTACACCCTACTCCAGAAGAATTAGAAGAAATCGACTCAAAAGTGAATTATATGAAAATAATAGAAGACCTTAAACAGGAGGTGAAAAACTGCCATAAACAATTAGAGATGACAAACAAAAAGACAGAGGAAATGAATAAATCGCTCAAAGATACCCAAGAAAACCAAGAGAAGCAAGAAAAGGCAATCAAACAGGTAAGGGAAGCGGTTCAAGACTTGAAGAATGAAATGAAAGTAATGAAGAAAACACAAACCGAGGGAAGGATGGAGATGGAAAATCTGGGTAAACGAACAGGAACTACAGAGACAAGTACTACCAACAGATTACAAGAGATAGAAGAAAGAATGTCAGACACTGATCATACCATAGAGAAAATAAACACACTGATCAAAGAAAACAGCAAAACCAAAAAATTCTCATCACAAAACATTCAGGAAATCTGGGACACAATAAAAAGACCAAACCTAAGAATAATTGGGATAGAAGAAAGAGAAGAAGTACAGCTCAATGGTCCAGAAAATATATTTAATAAAATTATAGAAGAAAACTTTGCCAGTCTAAAGAAAGATATTCCTTTGAAGGTTCAAGAAGCATACAGAACACTGAATAGACTGGACAAAAAAAAAATCTCCTCGCCATATAATAATCAAAACACAAAACACACAGAATAAAGAAAGAATATTAAGAGCTGCAAAGGAAAAAGGTCAAGTTACTTACAAAGGTAAACCTATCAGACTTACACCTGACTACTCTATGGAAACCATGAAAGCCAGAAGGTCCTGGATAGTTGTACTGCAGAAGCTAAGAGAACATGGAATCAAGCCCAGACTACTATACCCAGCCAAGCTTTCTTTCACTATAAATGGAGAAAACAAAATTTTCCAGAGTAAAAACAAATTTAAACAATACGTAGCCACAAATCCAGCCTCACAGAAAGTAATAGAAGGAAATTCACAAACCAAGGAGTCCAACAATAACCACAATAACTCAAACATCTAGAGACCCTTCACCAGCACTACTCAAAGAAGGCAAACACACAAACTCCATGACTAAAAAAGTGACCAGAGTTAACAACCACTGGTCATTAATATCCCTTAATGTCAATGGACTCAACTCACCTATAAAATGGCACAGGCTAAGAGATTGGATATGCAAACAGGATCCAACATTCTGCTGTTTACAAGAAACACACCTCAACCATAAAGACAGGCACCTACTTAAAGTAAAGGGATGGGAAAAGGTTTATCAAGCAAATGGACCTAAGAAACAAGCAAGTGTGGCCATACTAATTTCTAACAAAGTTGACTTCAAACTTAAATCAATCAGAAGAGATGGAGAGGGACATTTTATACTCATAACAAGAACAATTCATCAGAATGAAGTCTCAATCCTGAATATCTATGCCCCTAATATAAAAGCACCCACGTATGTAAAAGAAACATTACTAAAACTCAAGGCTGCCATCAAACCGCATACACTAATAGTAGGAGATTTCAACACTCCTCTCTCACCAATGGAGAGGTCAATCAGACAGAAACCTAACAGAGAAATAAGAGAATTAATGGAGGTAATGAATCAAATGGACTTAACAGACATCTATAAAACATTCCACCCAAATAGGAAAGAATATACCTTCTTCTCTGCAGCTCATGGAACCTTCTCGAAAATTGACCACATCCTCGGGAACAAAGCAAATTTCCACAGTTACAAAAAATATTCATAACCTCCTGTGTCTTATCAGATCACCATGGACTAAAGTTAGAATTCAACAACAATGCTACCCCCAGAAAGCCTACAAACTCATGGAAACTGACCAGTCAACTATTGACCAACACCTGGATCAAAGAAGAAATAAAGAAAGAAATTAAAGTCTTCCTTAAATTCAAAGAAAATAAAGAAACAACCTACTCAAACTTATGGGACACTATGAAAGCAGTTGTAAGGGGAAATTTCATAGCCCTAAGTGCCCTCTTAAAGAAAACAGAGAAAGCACACATTGGAGACTTAACAGCCCACCTGAAAGCTCTAGAAAAAAAAGCAGACTCACCTAGGAGGAGTAGAAGACTGGAAATAGTCAAACTGAGGGCAGAAATCAACAAAATAGAAACACAGAAAACAATCCAAAGAATCAATGAAACAAAAAGCTGGTTCCTGGAGAAAATCAACAAAATTGATAAACCCCTATCCAACCTAATCAAACGGCAGAGAGAGAATATGCAAATTAATAAGATCAGAAATGAAAAGGGGGACATAACCACAGACATAAAGGAAATTCAGAGAATCATTAGATCTTACTACAAAAGCCTGTATGCCACAAAACTGGAAAATGTAGAAGAAATGGACACTTTTTTAGATAAATACCATATACCAAAGTTAAATCAGGACCAGGTGAACAATCTAAATAAGCCTGTCAGTCGGGAAGAAGTAGAAGCTGTTATCAAAAACCTCCCTACCAAAAAAGGCCCAGACCAGATGGTTTCAATGCGGAATTCTACAAGAACTTCCAAGAAGACCTAATACCTATACTCCTTAATGTATTTCACAACATAGAAACAGAACAGTCATTGCCAAATTCCTTCTATGAAGCTACAGTCACTCTGATACCAAAACCACACAAAGACTCTACCAAGAAAGAGAATTACAGGGCAATCTCACTCATGAACATCGACGCAAAAATCCTCAACAAAATACTGGCAAACCGAATCCAAGAACACATTAGAAAAATTATCCATTATGATCAAGTAGGCTTCATCCCAGAGATGCAAGGCTGGTTCAACATACGAAAATCTATCAATGTAATCCATCATATAAATAAACTAAAAGAAAAAAAAACATATGATCATTTCATTAGATGCTGAAAAATCTTTTGACAAAATTCACCATCCCTTTATGATAAAAGTCTTGGAGAGATTAGGGATACAAGGGTCATACCTAAATATAATAAAAGCTATTTACAGCAAACCGACAGCTAACATCAAACTAAACGGAGAGAAACTCAAAGCCATCCCACTTAAATCAGGAACACGACAAGGCTGTCCACTCTCTCCGTACCTCTTCAATATAGTGCTTGAAGTTTTAGCAATAAGACAACATAAGGGGATCAAGGGGATTCGAATTGGAAAGGAAGAAGTTAAACTTTCGTTATTTGCAGATGATATGATAGTGTACATAAGCGACCCCAAAAACTCCACCAAAGAACTCCTACAGCTGATAAACACCTTTAGTAATGTGGCTCGATACAAGATCAACTCCAAAAAATCAGTCGCCCTCCTATACACAAAGGATATGGAAGCAGAGGGGGAAATCAGAGAAGCATCACCTTTCACGAGAGCCACAAACAGCATAAAATATCTCGGGGTAACTCTAACCAAAGAAGTGAAGGATCTATTTGACAAGAACTTTAAGGAATTGAAGAAAGAAATTGAAGAGGATACCAGAAAATGGAAGGATCTCCCTTGCTCTTGGATTGGGAGGATCAACATAGTAAAAATGGCAATGCTACCAAAGGCAATTTATAGATTCAATGCAATCCCCATCAAGATCCCATGAAAATTATCCACTGTTCTTGAGAGGACAATAATCAAATTTATATGGAAAAACAACAAAAAAAATGAGGATAGCCAAAACAATCTTATACAATAAAGGAACTTCTGGAGGCATTACCATCCCTGACTTCAAACTCTATTACAGAGCTACAGTAATGAAAATAGTGTGGTATTGGCATAAAAATAGAGAAGTCGACCAATGGAATCGTATAGAAGACACAGATTTTAACCCACAAACCTATGAACACCTCATTTTCGATAAAGGTGCTAAAAGTATGCAATGGAAGAAAGAAAGCATCTTCAACAAGTGGTGCTGGCACAACTGGATGTCAACCTGTAGAAGAATGAAAATAGACCTGTATCTATCACCATGCACAAAACTCAAGTCCAAATGGATCAAAGACCTCAATATCAATCTGAACACACTGAACCTGATAGAAGAGAAAGTGGGAAGTACCCTATAAGAGATGGGCACAGGTGATCACTTCCTAGGTATAACCCCAGCAGCACAGTCATTAAGGGCAACATTGAATAAATGGGACCTACTGAGACTGAGAAGCTTCTGTAAAGCAAAGGACACTGTCACTAAGACAAAAAGGCAACCCACTGACTGGGAGAAGATCTTCACCAACCCCGCAACAGACAAAGGTGTGATCTCCAAAATATATAAAGAACTCAAGAAACTAGACTTTAAAATGCTAATTAACCCAATTAAAAAATGGGGCACTGAGCTGAAGAGAGAATTCTCAACAGAAGAAGTTCAAATGGCCAAAAGACACTTAAGGTCATGATCAGCCTCCTTAGCGATCAGGGAAATGCAAATCAAAACAACAATGAGATATCATCTTACACCTGTCAGAATGGCTAAAATCAAAAACACCAATGATAGCCTTTGCTGGAGAGGCTGTGGAGAAATGGGTACCCTCATCCATTGCTGGTGGGAATGCAAACTTGTGCAACCACTTTGGAAAGCAGTGTAGCGGTTTCTCTGGAAATTCGGGATCAGCTTACCCATGTACCCAGCAATGCCACTCTTGGAATATACCCATGGGATGCCTGATCATATGACAAGGACATGTGTTCAACTATGTTCATAGCAGCATTATTTGTAATAGCCAGAACCTGGAAACAACCTAGATGCCCTTCAATGGAAGAATGGATGAAGAAAGTGTGGAATATATACACATTAGAATACTACTCAGCTGTATGAACAATGACTTCGCGAATTTTGCATTCAAATGGATGGAAATAGAAAACACTATCCTGAGTGAGGTAACCCAGACCCAAAAGGATGAACATGGGATGTACTCACTCATAATTGTTTTCTAGCCATAAATGATGGTCAGTGAGTCTATAATTTGATATCCTAAAGAAACTAAATAAGAAGGTGAACCCACAGAAAAACATGTAGGTATCCTCCTGGTTATGGGAAGTAGACAAGATTGCCGGGAAAAAAATTGGGATCTTGGGGGTGTGGTGGGAGGGGGGTAAGGGGAGAAGGGCAGAGAAATGTGAGAAGGGGAGGTTGGGGAATCTTGGGGAAACGGGATGATTGAGATAAAGGAAGGTTTGTTAGCAGAGCAGAGAAGCACACATCTTAATTAAGGGAGCCATCTTAGGGTTGGCAAGAGACTTGGACCTAGAGGGGCTCCCAGGTGCCCAAGGCGATGACCCCAGTTAGTTCCTGGGGCAGCTGAGGATAGGGAACCTGAAATGACCCTTTCCTATAGCCCTGATGAATATCTTGCATATCACCATAGAACCTTCCTCTGGCGATGGATGGAGATAGAGACAGAGACCCACACTGGAGTACCGCACTGGGCTCCCAATGTTCCAATGAGGATCAGAAGGAGGGAGAATATGAGCAAAGAAGTCAGGACCACAAGGGGTGCATCCACCCACGGAGAAAGTGGGGCTGATCCATTGGGAGCTCACCAAGGCCAGCTGGACTGTGACTGAAAAAGCATGGGATAAAACCGGACTCTCTGAATTTGGTGGACAATGAGGGCTGCTGAGAAGCCAAGGACAATGGCACTGGGTTTTGATCCTACTTCATGTTCTGGCTTTGTGGGAGCCTACCCAGTTTGGATGTTCACCTTCCTAGACCAGGAATGAGGGGGGAGGACTTTGGACTTTCCACAGGGCAGGGAACCCTGACTGCTCTTCAGGCTGGAGAGGGAGGGGGAGGAGTGGGGGAAGGGGGGAGAAGTGAGAGGAGGGGGAGGGAAATAGGAGCCGGGAAGGAGGCAGAAATTTCTTTTTTTTCTAATAAAAAAATGACTCTGAGATATCATCTTATACCTGTCAGAATGGCTAAAATCAAAAACACCAATAATAGTTGTGCTGGAGAGGATGCAGAATAAGAGGAACACTCCTCCATTGCTTGGTGGAATGCAAATTTGTACAACCTCTCTAGAAATCAGTATGGCAGTTTCTCAGAAAATCGGGATTCGACCTACTTTAATACCACTTGGGCATGTAAGCAAAGGTTGCTCAACCACAGTGCAAGGACATTTATTCAACTGTGTTCATGGCAGCTTTATTTGTTATAGCCAGAACCTGGAAATAACCTAAGTGCCCCTCAACCAAACAATGGATAAAGAAAATGTGGTACATTTTTTTAAATGAGTTTAAAAAATGACAGTTTGAAATTTGCATGCAAATGGATGGAACTAGAAAAACAATCCTGAGTAAGGTAACCCAGAACCAGAAAGATGAACATTGTTTGTACCCACTCATAGGTGCATGACCCCAGAGAAGCTAAGTAACAAGGAAAATATAAAGGGAAACATACATAGTTTCCTGGGAAGGGAAACTAGACGATATCTCCTGAGAAAATTAGGAGCTGAGTGTGGATGTAGAAGGGAAGGTGAAAGGGTAGGAGGAGGAGAGTAGTGGAAGAAGGAGAAGAGGAAATGGGATGGTCGAGATGAGGGAAAGACAGAGACAGAGAACAAGGAAAGAGATATCTTGATTGAGGGAGCCATTATGAGGCTACCTAGAAACTCAGCACTAGAGAAATCCCCAGAAGTCCAAAAGGATGACCCCAGCTAAGACCCTAAGTAATAGTGGAGATGATGCCTAAACTGGCCTTGTCTTTTAGTCAAACTGATGACTATTTTAAATGGCATCTTAAACCCTATATCCAGCAACTGGTGGAAGCAGATGAAGAGAAGCCCAGTGGAACATTGGGCTGAGATCCCAAAATCCAGTCAAAGAGAGGGAGAAGTGAGAATATGAGCTAAGAGTTCAAGACCATGATGGGGATATCCATTCAAACAGCTTACCTGACTTAATGGAAACCTTGCAGTGAGGGAACCAGCATAGGACCAAACTAGGCCCTCTGAATGTGGGTGATAGTTGTATGATTGGGGTTGACTGTGGAGACAATGACAGTAAGATCAGAATTTGTACCTACCGACTTTTCTGCCCTTTGGAACACATTCGCTGGAGGTACACCTTGTTCAGCCTAGATATAGAAGGGAGGGACCTGATACTGCTTCAAAGAAATGTAATAGACTTTGTTGCATCCCCATGGGAAGCTTAACCCTCTCTGAGAAGTGAATGGGGAGTGGGATGCAGGTGAAGAGAGGTAATGTGGAGGAATCAGAAGAGGAGGCAGTGGGAAATGGATTTGACATGTAAAATGAGAAAAAATAGTTTTTTTTAAAAAAAATTAAAATAAAAACATATTTAAGATGATGTCTTATGACACCTAAAATCAACAGTGGCTACATTAATATCAAAAAAAATTACTGAGTTAAGTACAATTCAAACAGTTTTAAAATAACTATATTCATGCTCATCATTATTTATATAAACTTTATGATTATTGTGTACTTTTGAATAAAGTAAACATTGTATATACAATGTCTCATAGTATATAATATTTTTTTTTGTTTTTGTTGTTGTTTGTTGGTTTGTCTTCTCATTAAAGATGTTTTAATGGATACCAAAAAAGAAAATAAGAATATATATGCATATATTTATGTATAAATATAGATATAATTTCTTTTAATCATTCTTATTTATAGACACTTGATCTGTTCTTTTACCTTGGTTGCTCTCTAGCGACATGAGTAAATAAGACCAGATATATAAGGAATATTATGGTTTGCTGATTTAGGAACCAGCAGTTACAAAGTATGAAATGGTATGGGTTTTTTGTTTTGTTTTGCTTTTATTTTGATTGATTTCCCTAGTGGTTTTGTTAATATATTTTCACATATTTTTTTTATAAACACTCCCCATTATCCGGGTAAGAAACTGTTACTCTTGAATGGGTATGTGTTCATTGTAAGAAATGACTTGTTACATGAACATAATTTTTTAACAGATACATCATGTACTTTCAACATTTCTGTTCCCCATTCCATCCAATTCTACCTTCCTCCACTTGTTCCAATTCCATTCATTGTCTCAGACTGTGTCGCTTTACCATCTTCTCCTTTGTGTATATATATATATATATATATGGTTTTTTTTTCGAGACAGGGTTTCTCTGTGGCTTTGGAGCCTGTCCTGGAACTAGCTCTTGTAGACCAGGCTGGTCTCGAACTCACAGAGATCCGCCTGCCTCTGCCTCCCGAGTGCTCGGATTAAAGGCGTGTGCCACCATCGCCCGGCCTTCCTTTGTGTATATTGGTAGTTTAAGTAACGGATAGAATAATAGCTATACACCTTGCATTATGACCATCACTGTTATACTAGTTAATTTTCTATTGCTGGAACAATAGCATTCCTAATTTTTAAAGGATAAATGAGTTTATTTTGGCACATAAATCCAGAAAAGTAAGATTCTATGCTGGACAAGAGGCACGGAACAAGCATCAAGAATGTAGCTGGAGGACTCTGAAAATTCTCATCTGAACCATAAGCACTAAGCTAAGAGAAAATAAGAAAATTTGGTGAGATTTCAAATTCTTAAAGTCTCCCCAATTTTGTACTTCCTTCAGAAAAATGCACCACCTTGTACACTCTCTATACAGCACTCTCAACTGGTGGCAAGGAGTTTAAAGTGTCCTATAGGGTACGTTTCTCATCAGGACTACAGCAAATGTTTAATGACTTGCTTTTATGTAATATTTGCTTCTATTTATTGTCTATGTAGTCTTTAAAACTCTTAATTTAAGATAGCTGCTTTCAATTTTTAGCATATTTCAGTATTTTATCTTAAAATCATCTTAGAATTTGTCAAAGATTTTTCTACATCTGTTAAGTTGAATATATCATTTAATTTGTGACATGTACTGACTATCATGTTGATCCATTCATCCACAACTAGACTGAAGGTAACTAAAATGTTATTGAAATATTAGTTTTTTTTTTTTAAAGATAGCGATTCTTACTACAGGAAGATAAAATCTTACTATAACTTTAATTTTAACACCTTTGTTGTTTAAATAAATAATTTTATCTATTGGCAACACATACTGACTAAATGAATGCTATAATCCATACTAGCAATTTCATATTGATCAATAATATCGCTGGTATAGCAGAACAATGCTTTGATAGGTAAAGAAAGAATGATGCAATGAAACATAGAATATATATTCTGCTTACATCTTAGAATTTTGAAGAAGCAACAAGTAAAATTTCAGAAAGCAGGACTAACAAGCTCTGTTCTCTCAGCTGACCAGTTTTCATATTTACATTTCAGTTAAGAAGAAACGACTCTCACAGTTTTATTACATAACATTTCTCCAAAGAAAACATCACTTGTTTTTGTCTCTACTGCATCACTCAACGCAGTTGCTGTCATAGTTATATTTTCCTCCAAATCAGAAAAATTACTATGCCAATGAACCATTTCCCTTCCAGTTAACATTGCCATTTGGCAATAGTTAATCTTCAAATTTAGCTTCTACCAATGAAAATCTAAGTGACTTTAATTAATATATATATTTTTTAATTACCAACAATGGATTCCCAAGTCAAATAAAAACATTAGTTACATATGAGTCTTGCTTTAAAATATATATAAGAAGATAGACCCAATATTTCAACCAATAAATATCTAGGCAGTTTCCATAATCTTTAACACAAAGAATCATGATTAATTATTAACAAAATGAAAGTCAACATTGAGTATTCTTTCAACTAAAATAAAAATAGTAAATTGAAACACCTCAATTACATTGATGGACACTGAACAATTGGAACTGAAAATTATTTTATGTGTAATATGGTATAACTGCTATAACCAAACATGTAAAGAATTCATTTAAAAACTAAGTGCCTACTGTTGTTATCTATTGTCAATTAATTTGACCTTCTTAAAAAATATCTAAGAAACTTTATTGGAAATTTTAAATGCTCCATTATTACATTAAAGAATTGGAAAAAATCACAACATATAGATACTAGTTAGCATCTACAATAAACAACATTTTAAATATTTGATTATTATTTAGTATAAATACAGGCAAATATGGAGACATGAAACATTAACTCAGCATTTTGTTTGATAGAAAACCATGAATAGATATTTAAAAGCTGTAGCATTTCACTCATGTTAAATTACTAGTCAAAATGGGTCTTTGTAAATGGATAATGGGTGAGAGGTTTACAATTATTTTGCTAATGATTATACAATGAAATGAGGACTTTGTTGGAATGCCCTATAGAATTTTCTTTGAATTATGCACGAATGTCATAAAATCTCACTGACATTAAAATTTATGATTTACTTGTATTTTATTTAAAGAAATACTGTCAGAAATCCCTCCAGAGGATGAAGAATTTTATTTCAATGTTTGACAATGATTGTATCATGGTTTCTTCCCTTTGAAGTTATGGGGTATCAGGTACCTTCTGCTATTTGGAATAAAATTTTGATTAATCACAGGAATTTTAGAAGATGATATTAAAATT
This sequence comes from Microtus obscurus, assembly GCA_963919715.1. Classification (NCBI taxonomy): domain Eukaryota; kingdom Metazoa; phylum Chordata; class Mammalia; order Rodentia; family Cricetidae; genus Microtus; species Microtus obscurus. The sequence goes on from CAWTZC010000699.1 coordinate 39,069, forward strand.
TTCTAAAAATCAGGTTTGTGAGATTTAAAGTTTTGAGATCTATCTATCTATCTATCTATCTATCTATCTATCTATCTATCTATCATCTATCTATATCTATCTATCTATCTATCATTTATTTGTATAGGTAGTTTGTAAGTATGTATGTCTATGAACTATATGCATTCAGTGTCCATAGAAGTATGCAGAGTGTGACTTAAAACTTGTTTTATATATAGATAGATGCCAGTTTCTGGGAATTAAACTTGTTTCCTCTGAAAAAGCATATAGCATTTTTATGTAAGTAAGCATTTTTATTTAAGTAAGCTTTCTTTATATCACTTATATTGGCTTTATTGGATAGAAATAGCTATATGACATATAAATAAAGATGAGACATAAATATAGATATGTTTGTAAGTAGAGATATACATACATGTGTATACACACACATACACACACACAGATATTGCCAAAGTGGGTGAAAACAAAGTTAATATAGATGTGTAAGCATAAATATATAATTATAGAAATATTTGTGGATATATAGAAAGAGGTAAAATTGATATGTATATGGTAGACGTACATTTCCATATATGTCTGATATATATCACAATAGGTGTATAAAATATATATCACATATATTCATATATATGTATGAATGAGAAAGAGCTTAATGAAAAACAAATTAATCTAATTTGAAACTTTTCTACATTCACAGGAGAGACAGAGAAAAAAATAACCAATTCTTTTCTATAAAAGAAGTATGATACCTTTTAAATTATAATTAGAGAGCACTAAATCCCATGTGGATCATTTTCAAAACTGGGAAAGTATTTTATATATATTTACATTGAGAAGCAAATATTTTGATCAATGTAATGGAAGAAAATAAACAAGTCTTAAGCCCTCATTTTGAAGAATTGGCAAGAAAAGTAATACTTCAAGTGACTTCACATCAATTAAAAATAGAGTATGATTTAAAAATAGAATAACTCAGACATTTCAGTCACTATTTGTCTGTGAGTGGTCTGTCGAATTAGAATTTAAATGCTGTTAGAAACAGGTGGCAGCAGCTGTACTTTGCCTATCATAGATGGACATGTTTTCCTCATCATCTACTCTGAAGATGGAACTGTTCTTTGTTAAGGGACATTTAATCTGGAGTGCTGGCTATCAAAAATGTGAGTGCACAGCACGTAGTAGAGTGCATCTATCTTTATAATATTCATGCACCCGGGGCCTCTCCGTGTTCAGAACACAAAAGCAAGGTTCTTCCCTCCAGTATCTAAAGCTCATTGATCTCTGCCAACCTTTAACTGCCAGGGTCAGGCTTGTATATTTTGTCTTTTCTGTCTTTCACTATAAGAACATATACATTTAACTTTTTCCTCTTAGCTTTATTCATTATTTGTAAATAAATGTTACAAATAAAAACCTGGCAATGTAGAAACCAATGTTATTTAAGAATCATTCAGACAACCTTCCACCAAACATATTATCACTATCATAAGGAAAAGGTTACAACATAGAGAGGACAATATGAAAGGTAAGATTAGACTTTATCTAAACAGAATATATTATTAGCCATATGACTTCAGGGATGTTGAGAGTTCCAGTGCAGAAGTTAATCTTAAAGCATTGTTAAGTTTTATGACAAATGTGTATATCATGAATGGTATTTACAATATACATTTACACATGTGAAAATTTAACTCAATAAACTTAACTCTTGTTGACAGAGACACAAATGGAGAAAAAATATGAAAACTTCGTAACTGTTTTCTGGAGCTGGGAATCAAATATGCCTTATACTCTCTATGCAAGAGCTCTGCCACTTAAAACAACATAAAGAACCCTCAAAATGTATAAATAAATATACAATACAAACCTGGTATAGCATCTCCTGGCATATACCCCTAACAACCTCTCAATACCTTTGGTACATACAATTATTTCAACATAAATACTTACTTCTAATTTAAGCTATTAATAGGTATCTGTTATTAATGAATATATTCAAACAATGTTGTCCTATGTCAGACTATGTCCAATATCAGACTATGCACTAAATAGATTTCATGGACTACTTTTTCTGTTCTTGATAAATATCTCAATTTTTCTGCATTGTCTCTTCTAAAGTTGAATAAATTAAGAACTCTACTATTGTAAGAGCAACGCCTTCCTTTTCAATTAATATTTTATATGTTTTTGAAACTATAATATAGCTACATCACTTTCACTGTTCCCTTCCCTCTGTTAACCCCTTCCAGTTTTCCCTTTGTTCTCTTTCAGTTTCATACATTTTCTATTTAATTTTTGCTACATATATATGTTTATAGATATACATATATATTTACATACATGTAAATAGATACAGGTATTGTGCATATTTAACATATTAGTATTGTAATGACATATTTTTTGTTGTTTAAGTTCAAATGTTTGAAACAAAGTTGGGTAGGAATAAATATTGCTTCTCTCACTTGAAACTTTCTGGTACCATGATAGCTACTGTTAATGAGTAAAAGTTTTCAAGTCAGTGGTAGCTCAGATCCTCCAGGTATTGTGTCAAAAATACATCTTATCTTTCGCTATGTTGACTTATCTCCCTTCTCTGACAGACAGTAAAGGATACCACTGTATTTTAAACTATCATGAGGTAGTCTTATCAATAACTCTAGGTAATGTGGCAGTTCCCTTACCTAGAACTGAGATATTTGTTAAATAATCTAAAATTTCAGGGAAAAGCATTGCCAGCCCAATAACAAATTTTCATTCCAACTATGTGTGTGTGTCTGTGTGTGTTATGTATAGCTTCTGAGAATTCTCATCCTGATCCACAAAGAGTAGTCAGAGAGGCACACTGGGAATGAGACTCATCTTTCAAATCCTCAAAACCTGCCCACAAAGGCATTCTTCCAACAACAAGGCCACCTATTTATTAATCTTACCCTAAATAGTCCCACCAATTGTAAGCCAATATTTTAAACACATTATTATATCTGTATCATTCTCATCCAAACTATTACAGTGGTCTTGTTTGTCCACTGTTATATTCTATGAAACAGAAAGCATTCCTCCAGATTCAATGTTTAATAAATCAGGAAAACCAGCTATTATTCTAATGGGTTTTCCTTTATATATGATATGTTTTTTCTCACTCTCTTGAATCTTCCAATGCACTATTATTGCTCTGTTTTATTACTGTTTTATTGAAGATATTCTCTGTGGATTTTGTTTTCTAGTCATGTCTATTTAGTGTTCTGTGTACTCTTATATTTATGACTTTCTTTGGTTTGTGGATGTTTTCCTCTATGCTTTGATGAGAATATATCCTATCCCATTTAGTTATGATAATTATTCCACACTTTTTTCTATAGTTCAAAAATTTGGTGTTTTTATTGTAGTCTATAGTTTCCGGAATGTTACTTTCCTATGTTTTTTTTTTTTTTAATAAGTTCTTGGATTGTTTGGTCTAGTTACTGTATTTTATCTTTGAATCATGATATTTAAAATTCAGTTTGATTCAATTACTGAATTTACACTAAATTTACTGGTATTTACTCTAAACTGCTTTTGTTTATTATGTTTTTCTATTCTATGTTTATTTCAGCTTGAGATCTCTTCAAATTTTCTATTTTTTTCATTGAATTCAGTTTTAAAATCTTTTTTTTTTTTGGTTTTTCGAGACAGGGTTTCTCTGTAGCTTTGGAGCCTGTCCTGGAACTAGCTCTTGTAGACCAGGCTGGTCTCGAACTCACCAGAGATCCGCCTGCCTCTGCCTCCCAAGTGCTGGGATTAAAGGCATGCGCCACCACCGCCCGGCTCAGTTTTAAAATCTTATTTTAAAAACTTTGTCATTTCTTTAAATATTTTGTTTATGTTTTCTGGGAAATCACCCAGCCATTTATTCTCTTTAAGTTCACTGAATGATTCATTGTGTCTTACTTAAGCCCTCTTATTTCTCTGATGTTTTGTACTGATTGTATTCATCTGAAGAGATCTGGCCGTTTGAACAACTTTGTTAGTTTTGTGCACTTTAGGGGCACAGAAGGCATAAATGGAGCAGAGGATTCATAGGACATGTTGTGCCTGAAACTTTTATTGTGTCTTGAGTAGATTGGTGTCAGCTTGACTCAGAAGGGTGAGCTGATAGAGATGATATACATTCTAACCCAAGCTAGAATGAGATGTCACATATTTCTAAGAATTGATTTATGTGAAGAGAATTTAGAGTACTTGGGAGAACATTACAAAAGTGCAGGACAAGTCTTATGCTTTCTGTTCCCTCAAGAAACAGGATTGATTGTGCTTAGAATGTGTTTTCATATTCTTCCCAAGTATAATTGATAGGAGTGCTGTAAATGGATGTTTCTTTCCTGAGACATTCAACATCAGAGTGACTTTTCTTCCCCATTCCCCATTCTTGTTGTTATTTAGAATGTTTACAGTATAAACTCATTTCATATGACTTTACTCCTATTACCTTTCTCAATTTTAAAACCATAAATTGTCTGATGCTCTAAAGGAAATTGGCTATTTATGCCATTTTAGTCAACCTTATTCATGGGCACCATTCTTCCAGGTCCTACTGCCTCTACATCTGTGATATGATGGTAGTATATATGAAATTTTAGAATAGTATCTGAGTGAAAGGTCAGTTTTCTGGGTAGAGTAGACTCTAGAAATACTTGGCTGTACTTAAAAGTTGGTTATGATTTGTGACTGAGAGGTCTATGTTGTTGGTAAGGTATGGAGCCCTGGCTAGAACCCAGTAGTTGAGGAAAGAATAATCTTAGGTGGTAAGACTAGACCAGGGTAAATTTGGAGACCAAGGCTACATTTAGAGTTTGAATGGGAGTACAGGGGAATGTGACAGGATCAATATTCCTCCATCTTGTTTTGTCTAGTTAAATTTTTGAAGTAAGTTGACTCCTCCTTTTCCTAACCTCACAGAAAAAAAAGTCTGTTATAGAATCTCCTGATCAAAATGTCATAGCTAACGACAGGTTTAGGATTATTTTAATCTGATTTCTTGCTTGACAAACCATTGCAATTGCTAACTAGAATGTAGCTTTACTTTTTTTCTTTGTCTTTAAAATATGCTTATATAATACATTTGAAGCTGTTCTGTCAGAAATAATTGTCTCCAGGAAGATGCCAATAAAATGATATACACTCTCAACTTTTACTCTGATCATACTAAGTGGTCTTTGGATCTTACTTTACCATATTTGGAGGTTTCACAGATATACTTCTGAGACTCTTATCTGTTTAACGAAGCTTCAGGTATTGACAGACTTTCTTTTAGAGTGCATAGAAGATAGAACATTCCAGGATTCCAAAAGATATTTTCATGGTCTTGGGAAAACTGTAATTAGAATACTTTGTACAAAAAGAAATATATTTTTGATAAGAGGACAATGAAGAAGTCTTCATGAGAATACTTTAAAATATATAAACAGAGTTACCCAGTATGTTTATTAGAATGGCTTACAGGCTATGTTCTGGGTAGACTAACAATCTACCAACAGAAGGTATAAGAATTTGTCACAGAAATGAGTTCCAAAATTTATAAAGAATTCAAGAAACTAGACATCAACAAACCAAGTAATCCAAAGAGCAGTCAGGGTTCTCTGCTCTGTGGGAAGTCCAAGGTCCTCCCCACTCCATCCAGGTCTAGGAAGGTGAGCATCCAAACTGGCTAGGCTCCCACAAAGCCAGTACATGCAGTAGGGTCAAAACTCAGTGCCATTGTCCTTGGCTTCTCAGCAGCCCTCATTGACCACCATATTCAGTGAGTCTGGTTTTATCCCATGCATTTTCAGTCCCAGTTCACCTGGCCTTGGAGATCTCCTAATAGATCAGCCCCACCGTCTCAGTGGGTGGGTGCCCCCCTCTTGGTCTTGACTTCCTTGCTCATGTTCTCCCTCCTTCTGTTCCTCATTTGGACCTTGAAAGCTCAGTCCATTGCTCCAATGTGGGTCTCTGTCTCTATCTCCATCCATCGCCAGATATCTACAAGATATTCGTTAGTATTGCTATAAGATCGGGCCATTTCAGGCTCTCTCTCCTCAGCTGCCCAAGGTCCTAGTTGGGTACATCTCTCAGGAAATTTGGGATCAACCTAACCCAGGACCCAGCAATACCACTCTTGGGAATATACCCAAGAGATGCCCTATTATACAACAAAAGTATTTGTTCAACTATGTTCATAGCAGCATTATTTGTAATAGCCAGAACCTGGAAACAACCTAGATGCTCTTCCACGGAAGAATGGAAGAAGAAAGTGTGGAATATATACACATTAGATTACTACTCAGCAATGGAAAAACAATGACTTCTTGAATTTTGCATGCAAATGGATGGAAATAGAAAAAATTATCCTGAGTGAGGTAACCCAGACCCAAAAAAATGAACATGGGATATACTCACTCATAATTGGATTTTAACCATAAATATAAGACATTGAGCCTATAATTTGTGATCCTAGAGAAGCTAAATAAGAAGGTGAACACAAAGAAAAACATACAGTTATCTTCCTGGATATTGGAAGTAGTCAAGATTGCTGGGCAAAAATTTGGAAAATGGGGGAAAGGGGAAATGGGGAGAAAAAAGTGAGAAGGGGAGGACTGGGAGAACTTGGGGGAATGGGGTGGTTGGGATAATGGAAGGATGGATATGGGAGCAAGGAAGGAAGTATATATCTTAATTAAGGGAGCCATTTTAGGGTTGGCAAGAGCCTACACTGATAATTCTTAACAACAACAACAACAAAAAAAAAGACTCAAATGGCTGAGAAAGACTTAGGGAGATGTTCTATATCCTTAGCCAGCATGGAAATACAAATCAAAATGACTGAGATTCCATCTTATGATGTGAAATATCCTTCTGTATCTGTGTAGCTTTTATTGGTTGATGAAAAAAGCTGTTTTAGCCAATGATTAAGTGGAGTAAAGTTAGGCAGTAATTCTTAATAGAATTATAGAGAAAGACTAGACCAAGGCAAGGAGACACCATGTAGTTGATGAAGAAGAAAGATGCCAGAATATTACTGGTAAATCACAGCCTTATGGCAATACATAGATTGATAAAATGTGTAGATTTAAGATGTAAGAACTAGCTAGAAATATGCCCAAGTCATTGATCAGTGTGGTAATTAGTATATTTTCTGTGTGATTATTCGGGTCTGGGCAGCTTAGGAAATGAAAATACAGTCTCAATCTACAAATGGTGCAGATTCTCTATTGATACATTTTTCCTCATAGTCTCTGTTTGCTGGCTGGGAGCAGAGGTGATGTTTCCTTAAGAGACAACTCTATGGTTCATGATGGCAGTATGAATGGCTCTATTTCAGGAGGTCCTGCAACAGAACATTTAAATGAAGTTTGTGAGCAGCATTCAATAAGTACTTACTCATGACATAGACCTGCTGTATCCCTGAACCTAGTACAGTAATCATGGCTTACAGATGTAGTGAACATACCTTCATCATGTTGGATAGGGTAGAACCAACAGTCAAGGCCACAGGATGAGTCCTAGCCATGCCTGCTTATCATTTTAAAATTTGCTACTTGTCAGAAAAGAATTACACATACACAGCAAAGACAGATTCAGACAAAACAAATCTCTAAATGGTTTACAGTGTGTTTAGAAATATATTTAGGCTTGTGGAAGAAGATAAATAAAATAGGAAAATTCTTTTAAAAAGAAATACAGTAGCTGGGCATGGTGTCCCACACCTAATGTCAAGTGTTTCATTTTTAGAAAATACGGTCACCTTAAAAGGGATTGAAAACAGGGTGTTCTTAGAAACAGTAAGTTTTTTTTTCTTTTTATTTATTTATTTATTAAAGATTTCTGTCACTTCCCTACCGCTGCCTCCCCTCCCCTCCCCCTCCCCCCAGTCAAATCCCCCTTCCTCGTCCACCAAAAAGAACAATCATGGTTCCCTGCCCTGTGGGAAGTCCAAGGACCACCCACCTCTATCCAGGTCTAGTAAGGTGAGCATCCAAACTGCTAGGCTCCCACAAAGCCAATAGGTGCAGTAGGATCAAAAACCCATTGCCATTGTTCTTGAGGTCTCAGTAGTCCTCATTGTCCACTATGTTCAGCAAGGCCGGTTTTAACCCAGGCTTTTTCAGACCCAGGCCAACTGGCCTTGGTGAGTTCCCGACAGAACATCCCCACTGTCTCAGTGTGTGGGTGCACCCCTTGTGGTCCTGAGCTCCCTGCTCGTGCTCTCTCTCCTTCCGCTCCTGACTTGGACCTTAAGATTTCTGTCCGGTGCTCCAATGTGGGTCTTTGTCTCTGTCTCCTTTCATTGCCTGATGAAGGTTGATATTCAGGAGGATGCCTATATGATTTTCTTTGGGTTCTCCTTCTTATTTGGCTTCTCTAAGAACCCGAATTATAGGCTCAATGACCTTTATTTATGGCTAGAAACCAAATATGAGTGAGTACATCCCATGTTCCTCTTTTTGGGTCTGGCTTACCTCACTCAGGATAGTGTTTTCAATTTCCATCCATTTGCCTGCAAACTTCAAGAAGTCCTTGTTTTTTACTGCTGAGTAGTACTCTAATATGTACATATTCCATACTTTCTTCATCCATTCTTCAATTGAAGGGCATCTAGGTTGTTTCCAGGTTCTGGCTATTACAAACAATGCTGCTATGAACATAGTAGGGCATATACTTTTGTTGTATGATACGGCCTCTCTTGGGTATATTCCCAAGAGTGGTATTGCTGGGTCCATGGGTAGGTTGATTCTGAACTTCCTGAGAAACCTCCACACTGCTTTCCAGAGTGGTTGCACAAGTTTGCATTCCCACCAGCAATGGATGAGTGTACCCCTTTCTCCACAACCTCTCCAGCAAAGGCTATCATTGGTGTTTTTGATTTTAGCCATTCTGACAGGTGTAAGATGGTATCTTAAAGTTGTCTTGATTTGCATTTCCCTGATCGCTAAGGAAGTTGACCATGACTTTAGGTGTCTTTTGGCCATTTGAACTTCTTCTGTTGAGAGATCTCTGTTCAGCTCAGAGCCCCATTTTATAATTGGGTTGATTAGCCTTTTACGGTCTAGTTTCTTGAGTTCTTTATATATTTTGGAAATCAGACCTTTGTCAGGTGCAGGGTTGGTGAAGATTTTCTCCCAGTCAGTGGGTTGCCTTTCTGTCTTAGCGACAGTGTCCTTTGCTTTACAGAAGCTTCTCAGTCTCAGGAGGTCCCATTTATTCAATGTTGCCCTTAATGACTGTGCTGCTGGGGTTATACGTAAGAAGTGGTCTCCTGTGCCCACGTGTTGTAGAGTACTTCCCACTTTCTCTTCTATCAGGTTCAGTGTGTTCGGACTGATATTGAGGTCTTTAAGCGACCCCCAAAACTCTACCAAAGAACTCCTACAGCTGATAAACACCTTTAGTAATGTGGCAGGATACAAGATCAACTCCAAAAAATCAGTTGCCTTCCTATACACTAAGGATAAAGAAACAGAGAGGGAAATCAGAGAAGCATCACCTTTCACGATAGCCACAAATAGCATAAAGTATCTTGGGGTAACCCTGACCAAGGAAGTGAAAGATCTATTTGACAAGAACTTTAAGTCTTTGAAGAAAGAAATAGAAGAGGACACCAGAAAATGGAAGGATCTCCCTTGCTCTTGGATTGGGAGGATCAACATAGTAAAATTGGCAATTCTACCAAAAGCAATCTATAGATTCAATGCAATCCCCATCAAAATCCCATCAAAATTCTTCACAGAGCTGGAGAAGATAATAATCAACTTTATATGGAAAAACAAAAAACCCAGGATAGCCAAAACAATCTTATACAATAAAGGAACGTCTGGAGGCATTACCATCCCTGACTTCAAACTCTATTACAGAGCTACAGTATTGAAAACAGCTTGGTATTTGCATAAAAACAGAGAAGTTGACCAATGGAATCAAATAGAAGACCCTGACTTTAACCCACAAACTTTTGAGCACCTGATTTTCGATAAAGGAGCTAAAAGTATACAATGGAAAAAAGAGAGCATCTTCAACAAATTGTGCTGGCAAAACTGGATGTCAATCTGTAGAAAAATGAAAATAGATCCATATCTATCACCATGCACAAAACTCAAGTCCAAGTGGAGTAAGTTTTTTTTTTAAAAGCATAGTTTAGACAGAATGCATCTCACTTCCAGATTATGCAGAAGTTATGGAACAGGCAGATTTTTGACCAATGAATGTAGCTCTACAAAGGATAGTCAAGGTAATACTATGTCATTGGTTAACTCCTTGAAGAGCCTCTCACAGGCCCCAATGCCAAATCTGGTTCAATCATTTCTTGTAACCGTGGTGAAAATACCTTCCAGAAGAATTAAAAAGTCTAATGTCTATAATAAGAAATTATAGTGCTCTGGATGATAGAAATGATATAGAGGAGAAAACAAAAAATCAGTTGAAAGCATAAAGCAAGTATTTTGACAGACTTCTATTAAAGAAAAAAGACCAAAATTAAAAATATGAATAAAAGACATTGCCATTGAAGGCCTTTTAGACATGGGTGAGGATATCACAATAATTTCACCAGAATCCTGATATTCAAATTAGTGTCTTCCAGAGGTAAATCTCTGTCTCTCTCTCTCTGTGTCTCTCTCTGTCTCTGTCTCTCTCTCTCTTTGAATTGAAATTTTATCTTAAGTGAAATAGAGTGCAAGGTGGATTGAATGTATAAGACCAGAAAATAAGAAAGATAAATTATAGTCGTTTGTGGACAACATAACAATAAACTTATGGGTACATGATTTTCTATAGCAATGAAATGCTGAGATTAACTTTCCCTGAATCTTAGGAACAAACCATAAATTAACATATGTTTCAGGGGATGATGTAAGAAGGTATTATAAAGAACAGTCACTGACCATTCAGCTTGTACAAGAACAGGGCAAAACATTTGTTGAGCTCTAAAAGGCACCAACAGCCATACCATAAAAATGGTTGATGAACAAACCTATATCGGTTGTGCAATGTCTTTTAGCAACAGAACAAACTGCAGGTTTTAGAAAAGCTGGTACATTCTAGGCACTGTTAGCAAAAGCTGTTAATCCCATCACTCAGGAGGCCGAGATAGGTGAGTTCACATTAGACTGGTCTATAAGAACTAGTTACAGAACAGCTAAAGCTGTTATACAGAGAAACACTATCCTGAAAAACAAAAGCAAAATAAGAACAAAAACAAACAAACAAACAAAAAACCAGCTTGTGCAAAAGCAGTTAAATGCACAGCGTATTGAAGAATCAACCAATCTTTAGAATTCTCCTGTATTTATTGTTAAAAGGAAATCAGGAAAATAGTAACAAATCTAAGAGCTATTAATAAGGTGATTCATCCAGTTGGTTCTCTACAGTCTGTTATTCCTCTGCTTCCTTTATTACCTAAAAATGGCCTCTTATAGTTATTGATTTATTAGACTGTTTATTTACTATTATTTTACAAGAAAAAGAAAAAATTTACATTCAGAGTTCCTGTTTATAGTAATTCTCAGCCCCTTAAGAGACATCAATGGCATATATTCCAACATAAATGTTAAATAGTCTCAACCATTGCCAATATTTTTCAAGTCATTCATTGGAAATAATTAATAAGCAATTACCTCAATTTATAATTTTCCATTACATGGATGCCATCTTATTCAGCGGATTTAAATGTAGATACAATAGAAATAATATTTGATGAAGTAAAAAAAAATTGCCATGTTTGGGATTAGAAATTACTCCTGAAAACTAAAAAAGGAGATTCTATTAATTATTAATTTATAAAACAGATTTTCAAAAAATTAGATGCAAAAGGTCCAAATTAGGAGAGATCGATTGCAGACTCTTAATAACTTTCAAAGATTGTTAGGAGACATTTTCCATATATGGCCCACTATTGAGATAAAATCGGATGACCTGTGTAATTTAAACAAAACCTTAGGTGGTGACAAGGACTTAAATAGTTAAAGGAAATTATCAGTGGAAGGTGAAAGGGAATTGGCTTTGAAGGAAGAGAAATTTCAGAAGCTACAAGTGAATCACGTGTATCCAATGCTTAAGTACGTTCTGTCATATTACCTTGTAAGATTTCCCCTACAGGAATTTTAATTCAGAGGGTAATGCCTCCAGAAGTTCCTTTATTGTATCCTCGGTTTTTGTTTTTTCCATATAAAGTTGATTATTGTTTTCTCAAAGTCTCTGAAGAATTTTGACGAGATTTTGATGGGGATTGCATTGAATCTATAGATTGCTTTTGGTAGAATTGCCATTTTTACTATGTTGTTCCTCCCAATCCAAGAGCAAAATAGATCCTTCCATTTTCTGGTATCCTCTTCAATTTCTTTCTTCAAAGACTTAAAGTTCTTGTCAAATAGATCTTTCACTTCCTTGATTAGAGTTACCCCAAGATATTTTATGCTATTTGTGGCTATCGTGAAAGGTGATGCTTCTCTGATTTCCCTCTCTGCTTCTTTATCCTTTGTGTATAGGAGGGCGACATTTTTTGGAGTTGAGAGACT
>CAWTZC010000700.1:600000-799888 GCA_963919715.1 Microtus obscurus
TGTTCTGCTTCAATTGTCTTATTGCTCTAATTAAGACAATAATTAGTATACTGAATAGGTAAAGAGAGAGTTTACAATCTTTTCCTGTTCCTGATTTTAGTGAAATTGTTTTGATTTTTGCTCTATTTAAGTTGATAATGTCTATGGCCCTACTGTTAACTGTCTATTATATATAGGTTGTCTCTTTGTATCTCTCTTGTCTCCAACACCTCCATCATGAAGGATGTCTGAATTTTGTCACAGGCCTTTTCTGTATCTAATGAGATATCCATGTGGTTTTCATTTTTCTGTTTGTTTATTGGGTATATTACTTGACTTGACTTGCATATATTGGACAATCTCGGCATATTTGATCATGATGAATGATCTTTGTAATGTATTCTTGGATTGAATTTCCAAATATTTTATGTTTAAATTTTGGATATGTGTACATGAAATAAATTGGCCTATAAGTCTTCTTTTTGGTCTTTATGTGTTTTAGGTACCAACAAAACTGTGACCTCCTAAAATTAATTAGGAAATATAACTTATCTTCTATTTTAGGGAATAATTGAAGGAATACTGACTGCAAACATACTTTGAAAGTCTGGAAGAATTTTGAACTGAAACTGTCTGACCTTGGGCTTCTTTTGATTGGGGGACTTTAATGACTTCTGTTATTTCACTAGGTTTATAAGGCTGTTTAAATTGCCTATCTGATCTTGATTTAATTTAGTAAGTTGTATATATTGGTAAAATTATCGATTTGCTATAGAATTTTCCAATTTGGTTAAATACAGCTTTCAAAAGAATGTGCTAATTAATCTCTGGATTTCCTGAATGCCTGTAGTTTTGTCCCGATTTATTCTTTTTTATCTTAATTATTATCTCTCTGCCTACTCATATATTCAAATAAAGAATGCTAATCCTATTTGTTTAAACACAAAAATCTTTCATTTGTTCTTTATAATTTTGTTTCACTTTCATTGCTGTCAGCTCCAAGTTTGATTATTTCTTGTCATGTAGGCTTTAGATGTGTTTTTCTCTTTTTGTTCTAATGCTTTCAGGTGTGTTTGAAGTTTACAAGTATTACCGGTCTTTTTGTTTTTTAATTTAGGCACTAAATGCTACAAATTTGGCTCTTGAAACCATCTCTATTTTGTCACACTTGGGTATGATGTGAATGTATTTTCATCCAATTTTAGAAAGTCTTTAATTTTCTGTCATGTCCCATTTTTCATTCAGTAGAAATGTTGTTTAGTTTCCATGAGTTTGTACACCTTCTATTGCTTATGTTGGAGTTGATATCCAGCTTAAATTCCTTAGGGTCAGATAAGATTCTGGGTGCTATTTCAATTTTATTATACCTGTTGAGACTTGCTTTGTGCCTGAGTCTGTAGTGAAACTTTGATAAAGTTGCATCAGTTTCTGATGAAAAGAATATGTTACTTTCTGTTTCAGTGAAATCTTCTGTAAATATCCCTTAAGTCATCAATTTAAAATTTCAGTTAGCTTTAGCATTTCTCTGTTAAATTTTTGTCTGGATGTGATATTTTTTGGCAAGAATAGGGTATTGAAGTATTCCACTATCAGTGTGTGAGGGTCAGTATGAAATTTAAGCTGTAATGGTGTTTGTTTTAGGAGTCTGTATGACTGGGACATAAATAGTGAGAACTGAAATGTTATCTTGGTGGATTTTTGTTTTCATGAGTATGTAGTGTCCTTCCCTATATCTTCTGATTAGTCTTGGTTTGAATTCTATTTTGTCAGGTATTAATATGGCATCAGCAGCTTGCCTATTTTGTTATTTGCTTGCAATATCTTTATCCATCCTTTCACTCTGATGTATCAGATGTCTAGCCTTTATGTTAATGTTTCTTTCTTCAATACAGCAGGAGAATGGATCCTGTTTTCACATTTGATCAATTATTATGTATCTTCTTATTCAGTAATTGAGACCATTTATGTTGCGAGTTATCAATGAGCATTGTTTTGTGATTCCTGTTATTGATTGTTTTTACACGGGAGTCAAGGTATTTATTTTTGCGAAAGATTGTAATCCTTTGTCCCGATATCTGCCTTTGTCTTTGTTGGGTAGCTGGTGTTTGTTGTTGCTACTGCTGTTGTTTGTTTTATCTTTCTTTCTTTTTTTTAATTTTTGATATTTATTTATTTATTTGGTTTTTCAAGGATTCACTGTAGTGTTGGAGTGTGGCCTGGAACTAGCTCTTGTAGATAAGGCTGGCCTCAAACTCAGAAATCCACCTGTCTCTGCCTCTCAAGTGCTGGGATTAAAGGTCTGTACCACCACTGCCTGGCTGCTCTCCCTGGTTCTTAGGAGTATCTACTAGTACCTTGCAAATAGGGGCAGGTGGTGAGAAGAAGACACATCATATAGTCTGCTATAGTGAAACTGTAGATCTGGGTTTGAAGAACTGGAGGGAAAATGAAGATCTGAAGCTTGCTTGCTCACTTTTACCTGTTGTTGTCTTAGCTGGCAGGTCCACAGGGAATACCTGGTGGATTTTTGGGGAAGGGTAAGAGAAAGTTATAAGTTGGAGGACAGCAGGTTGAAGACGTTCTATGTGATTCATTGAGCTGAAGGTGGGGAGTGAAGGAAAGCAGCAAATTGTCGTCTATAGAGCTACAGGTGAGATACAGGATACATCTGAAGATAGGAGAAAGAGGAGAAAATCTCCATTAGTCTACCTGGTTCCCTGGCCTGAATGCCCTGTGGGTTCCCAGAGGGAGCCTGCTAGAGCCTGAAGAATGAACGGGAGGAAGAAGGAAGTGATGGTGAAGGACTGAGAGGAAAGAAGAGGAGAAACCGGGCAGGATGTAAAACAAACAAACAAACAAACAAACAAATGTCCAAGTTACATAAGCTTTTAAAGCAGTTCTTTTTTCATTGAATATGATGTCCCTGAAACTTACCCAAAAAGTATATTAACCCATACCTCTTTTATTTTTATTGCTGGTTAATAGTGTATTCTATAAATTCCCAACATTTGTTATGAGTAAAATGTCACGGTCAAACTCTTGGGAATACCTGAACTATTAATGGTTATGAATATCACTATGACATACATGTATTTAAGGAATTTATGTTTCATTGCATATGAAAATGACCCAGAAATATCAATACTGGGTCATGTGCTAGTTACATGTTTAACTTTAGAAGAAACTGTTAACTGATTTCTGGATGGACAGCTGTAAGTCAGAATTTTTGTGGCATATTTCTTACTATGGGTATTATACATATTCTTCACTCTTCTTTGTATTCATCCACTATCAAAATTAATAGCAGTAGCTTGATATATCATAACGTATTTTCTAAATTATATGGAAAACATAAAATTGTCAGCTACCTATGAAGAAAATACCATAGAGGTAAATATGCAGAGATTGTGCTTGATCTTTCATACAGCAGAAGACAGTACAACACATTCTGTTTTTTCAATGGCTGCAACCAAATAACCACCGGCATATGACAAACACCGTTTTGATAAATTATCATGTTTTGCTTGTGTTCGCAGAGAAGATGACTCTGGAAGTAGGGTGACCCCATCATTTAAGTTCTAAGTATTTTCATTTCCAGTTGTGCTACAGAGCCCCTGGTAAAGAGTTAAGACTGTGAACTGGAGAAAAAATGAAAAAAGAGTCCTAAGATAAATATCCATAAAAAATTCAGTCATGAATAGAAGATCAATCAGGAACTTCAGCTTAATTTTTTCAGTAGGCTCCTGTGGATGTTGTCCCTAGAACATTTGTACCCAAATTTGATGACAGTATCTCTATCATTCATTTAGTTAATATTAATTTATTTTATTTAATACTTATTTAATAATATTTAAAATTATACTATTAATGTCCAATATTCTTTATTTTTGAGATTATAATATAATTGCAATATTTATTCCTTCTCTTTTCTCTTTCCAAACATCACATGTAGCCACCCCTTGGTCTTTTTAATTCATAGCCTATTTCCTTTAGTAGCTATTACATAGGAGTGTGTGTGTGTGTCCTTCTGTCTGTCTTTGTGTAGGCAACTTATTGATATTATGAGTTTATTTGACTAATATTCTGTCATATTTAATATTACACTCTTTTACTTATATCCATATGCCAGTAGAAAACATGTGTGTACCACCAATTCTTAATAATTTGCATACTTTGATTAATAGTTCACAAAGAGCCTATATTTGTTTCTTTAGTCACTTATTTTATATTTAATATTTTAGTCTTTTGTTTCATATTTAGATGGAAGGCCTTTAAGTCCATCTATTTTTCTGTGTTGGGAAATACATTGATCATGACAGAAAGTTTTCTGGATTGATATCACTGGCATTTGGTTCGTTGCTGGAAACATTTATTTCTTTATCTTTTCTACTAAGTGAACATATTAGCTGAATACCCCCAATTTCTTTGATATTAACTCTCAGCACACCCTCTGTCTTTCTCTTTTATATAGAGGTGTAGCTGGCCTTTCAAATCAGTAGGTAGGTCTTGCTCAATTAATTTTGCCAAAGTTCACTTAGCAGGAGCTGTCTTATCAGTTCTTGACAACTGTGCATATAATTCCATCATAGCACAAGTGTTTCCAACTTTAGTAAGTTGAAAAATATATGAAATCATTATTAGAATAAATGTTCTCAAACATCAACTTTACAAAAATACCATTTTTTTTACTTAAAATTGTTCTTTGTTGAGAGTATTTTGCAAGTGCAGATTTCTTATTACTGAGTGTTGACTCAGGGTATCTATTTTAAGATTTGTTTTGTTCCTTTTAATTATGTCTATGTATTCTTCTTCGTACATATCTGCACATCAGTGTAGATGTCTGTGGAGGTTAGGCAGGAGCAGTAGATTACATGGAGCTGCTTTTCTATGAGCTTTGGGAAACCCAAGAAAGGCACTGGGAGCTGAACTTGGGTATTTTAGGTAAGAAGTTAAGTACTCTTAACAGCTGAACCATCTCTCCAATTCCATGATATGTATTATTTTAAATTTTGATAGCTATACTTATAGTGCTTATTTGTGTATACAAACAAAAATATGTGATTAAAAAATTTAGACATTGTTGTTAAATTTGAAAGTATAATAACTACCCAGAGTTTTACATTATGTGATATTTCTACTGAGTAATAAAAAAAAAATATTTGTTTTCACAAAGTATTTCTTAACAATCTTCAAAAAATATTTTATGTGTGCTTTGTAGATATGCAAAAAACCTATTGCTTAAATTAGATATACTCTGAATCCCAAAATGTTAATATACTGCCTTTGACTAGGTTTCTTCAAATCCTGAGTTAAGTCTCAGAAATGTTATTTCTGAACAGTATAAATACAAAATATGTGAGTTTAGTTCATGTCAACTTCGCAAATAGCAATTGGAAACTTAGTAGCAAACTTCTTAAAGCATTTCTGAGAGTCATTAATTTGAAGCAGCCCAGATCATGCTGGTTTTGAGAGTTCTTATCTTTAGTCCCATGTGACTGTTGGGATTTCAGTAGAATCCTCTTGAGGTTATCTAGGGAGCTAAAAAAAGGATTTAGATGAGAAGAACAGTAAGAGATCAAAGATAAACCAGTAACAAATGCTTTCAAGTTAGCCTTAGGATGATGGAGAAGGGAAACAAATTACTTGAAAGGTTATAAAATTATAAATTATATATATATATATATAGAGAGAGAGATAGATAGATAGATAGAGATAGATGATAGATAGATAGATAGATAGATAGATAGATAGATAGATAGATAGATAGATAGATAGATAGATAGATAGATAGATAGATAGATAGATGATAGATAGATAGATAAGGGAATTACAGATTTTATGTTAAAATAATCCTGTCTATCATAATCTAAACACATATTTAAAGGCTAAGGGTTGCAAATGGAAATCAGACAATATAGATACAAGTTTAGCAGCAATGTGAATTACCTTGTAGTTGTTTAATCAAGGGTGAACAATGCAATCAAATTCAACAGAATTGAGTGGGTAGGTTAAGTTTGAGGACAAAAGGCTGAAGCGTCAGTTGGTCATTTATAAAAACTGACATAATTGAAATATGTGCACTAAAGTTTGTTTTTATAGAAATAGAAAAATAGTCTTCTTTAGATGTGATCATGAATTAGCCTATCAACATTACTTTATATTTTATTATGAGGCTCGTGGCCTACCAGCAAAGTTCCAGTATTTGTCTCCAGCAGGGTTACATGATTTCTCTCTGACATTGCCAGTGGGAGTGCAAGCTGGTACAGCCTCTTTGGATATCAATATGGCAATTTCTCAGAAAAGTAGGAAACAACCTTTCTCAAGACCCAGCAATACCACTTTTTGTTATAAACCTAAAGGATTCTCAAATGCACTACAATGATATGTGCTCAACTATGTTCATATCAGCATTGTTTGTCATAGCCAGAACCTGGAAACAACCTAAATGCCCCTTGACTGAAGAATGGATAAGGCAAATGTGGTGCATTTACCCAATGGAGGAGCACAGAGTAGAAAAAAAAATAATAATGACATCTTGAGATTTGCAGTAAATGGATGGATCCAAAAAACATCATATCGAGTAGATAACTCAGACCAAGAAAGACAAGCATCATATGTACTCACTCAGTGACTTTTAGACATAAAGCAAAGAAAATCAGCCTACAATTCACAGTTCCAGAGAACCTAGACAATATTGAGGACTGTAGTAAGAGGAGCAGCCGGGTTGTGTCCTCCCTGTACCCGGCTGCCCTCATGGCTCAGCTTAAGTCCCGAAATAACAACACACAAACCGTATTCACCTAAACACTGCCCGGCCCATCAGTTCCAGCCTCTTATTGGCTAGCTCTTGCACCTGGACTAGCCCATTTCTGATAATCTGTGTGTGTAGCACCCCATGGTGTGCTTACCGGGGAGATTCTAGCCTGCGTCTCTCTGCAGTGGGAACATCATGGCGACTCCTCACTCAGCTTCTCTTTCCCAGAATCCTCTTCTGTCTACTCCGCCTACCTAATTTTCTGTCCTATGAGGGCCCAGGCAGTTTCTTTATTGAACCAATGAAATCAACAGATTGATATATGACACTCCCACATCAGAGGATGCTAAGAGAGACATACATGGATCTAATATACATGGGCACTAGAAAAAGACAAGACATCCTGAGTAAATTGGGAGCATGGGGAGCATAGGAGAGGGTAGAAGTTCAGGATAGACGAAAGGAGGGGAGCAAAGAAAAATGAACAGCTCAATAAAATCAATTTAAAGTTTTTTTTTTAAAAAAAAAGAAGTAAAAGGAGGAGGAGCATGAAGGTGATTGGGTGGGTAAAATACTTGCTACACAATCTTAAGAACTATAACTTACATTTGCAGATCAGTTACAAATATTACGTTGGTTTTTCAGACTTCTTCTAATCCCAGTGCCCTGTTAGGAAGAGGTAGAATTCCTGCAGCAAGCTAACCAAATCACCAATCTCTTCTTTCAAATGAGAGACGCTTTCTCAGCCACTTTTGGTTTTGATCACCATGTTTTACATACTTAGGACATTTCATCCAATATGGGAGTACTGCATTGTTGGAAATTTTCTCATGAATCAATCCCTTATGGCTTCTCCCAGGAGTCCTACATCTAAACTTCCCCAGAAAAGCCCTGAACATTCTATCCCTCCCTTATGGGGGAGATATCCTTATCTACTTGAAGGTCTTCCCTAATCTTGGAGGTTGTAACATGCATAAAGAAGCCAGAGGTCTCTTTATGAGGCTATGAGATATTTTTGAAGTATTTGTCCCTGTGCTTACTCAGGAACAAGATAATCAAAACTAAGTAAACTTCAAAAGGTCAACAAGATTTAGTGGGCTAGAGAAGTTGGCCACAGCTCAGATTACTAAGCCTCTTTCCACTACACAGTCAATTACATGGAGTATACAGCAACAAAGTTGGATTAACTGAAGTTACCTCTGCACTACACAGAGACTTATATTGATGAACAAAGGAAGATGTACAAAGATAATAAAATAATGAGATGTTAGGAGCTCCTTTTATTAGAAACATTAGCACATGCAGAGCCACTGTAATGTTATCGAACGCCAGGATTAGACATATAAACAAATTCTATCCATATATAAAATTTAAACATTCTATTATGACAGAATGTGAAGAATAATTACAGCAGGTTTGGCCTGAGGATTTTCTTTGGGCACTCTGACCAATAAGAGTTAATAATAAACTGTTTGGTATCTCTTTCATTACACTTCCCCTCCATCCTGTTCCTAACTCACCCAACCCAATCTCTCATGTTCCAGTCCTCCCTTCCCTTTGGCTCAGTTCTACCCCAGTTTACACAAGAGATCTCATTTATTTTCCCCTTTCACAGAAATACATGACTCCCTCTTAGGGACCTCTTTGTTACCGAGCTTCTCTGGGCTGTGGATTGTAGCCTGATTATCTTTGTTTTACATCCAATAACCACTTATGTGTGACTACATGCCATGTTTAAATAATGAAAAGGATATCTTGTTAATCAGTTGGGGGGCATTTTGGCATTAGAAAGAAAGTTGGTGCCAGAGAAACCTCCAGGAATCCACAAGGATGACCCCAGCTAAGGCTCTTAGCCATAGTGGAGAGGAAGTCTGACCCTACCTTCTTCTGTAATCAGAATGGTGACTACTCTAATTTTCAAAAGAAAGCTTTCATTCAGTAACTGATGGAAACCGATGCAGAGATTGAAAACCAAGCACTGGAACCAGTTGAGCAGAAGTTAGGATTGCATGAGCCAAGGGGATCAAAAGCATGATGGGGGATCTCACAGAAACAGCTGACCTGAGCTAATGGAAATTCACAGACTCTGGATTGACAGCTAGGGAGCCTGAGGAGCCCAGCCTAGAACTTCTGCATGTGGGTAGCTTTTGTGGTGCTTGGTCTATTTGTGGGTCCCCTAGCAGTATGATTAGGACCTGTCTCTGGAGCATGGCCTGGCTTTTTGGAACCTATTTCCAATGAAGCACTGCCTCAAATATCTTCAAGTGAGCAAAACCAATTCTAAACCATGCCGAATCTGAAAGAGGAAGAAGCACAGTAACAGCCCCATAGGTACAGGAGGCAAACCACAAAGCTAAGCAACACCAAAGTCCTCAAAATTTTCAAAGAAGGATTTCTGAGATTCAGACCTATCACTTCTTGTTTTCATCCACAAAAGGAAACCGATGCTCTTTGGTGTCTTTAGAATAAAATAATGCTATATAAAATGTCTAGTCCATAGATACACATATATTTTGTTCAACTCACTGCTTAAAAGTCAAGATACATGTGTATTTTGAACATGGTACCTAACCTAACATTCCACTCAAGATTTCTTTTATAAACTTTTTTATAAAATACCTTTAAATAAAACCACACATTTCCTTCTAAATTTTGTCTTCATACTTTGAATTTATGTCATGATAGTTGTGATAGCCCAGCTTTAAAGTGGTTCTTTTTATAATAAGCCTTACTATGCAAACCAGATTGTGCTCAAACTATCTGTTCTTCACAGAACCACCTCCTATTTAACCACACAAGTGCTAGAATTGAAGTGTAATTCACTGTGCCCAATTGAGTGTTCAAGTTTGGTTTCAACAATTTCATTTCTATGGTTGCTGACATGAGGACAAATATAAGATGCTTGTAATTAGAATAACTTATGAGATAGACTTTTGTGCGACCCACATTTTCTAGTGGAATGATATTGTTAATATACTATTCTAATGTACAGAAGTTCCTCAGTATATTTACTCACTTAGAGCTTGTGTATGACAATCAAGTTGCATTCAGATTGTAGACAACAAATCTTTTAAATAACATTTTGACTATAGACAGATGCCATTTTTGATTATATGGCACGCTCTCTGAAATATAGTTTGACAATGCCCACTCAAGTCAAGTAATTACATCTTATTAGCCTGAGTGAGGTAATGCATGGCTAGGTGCATTGTAATTAATCTTACATTAGGAGTTTCTATAAACATCTGATCTATTGGAGGATATTTAATTACTTCAAGTGGAGAACCTGGCTCATCTTTAGAACATCACATTTAATTTAGAAAAAGTACTTGAAAACGTGTCTTTTTTGTACCATTCTCTGAAAGGATGTATATATGATTATTTTATATAAATGATAAAAATGTTTCCAGAACTTTACTGAATTAGATTTTTTAAGTTAATATTATGCCCTATTTTAAACCTAGGGAATAAAAGACTATGTATAAATTTAACATCTGACAGCAAAAAGAATAATAAATATTACATTTTAATAATTATTATTATAACATATGATGTTTCTTACATGGCAAGACAAGAACATTTCACAGAGTAACACAGGAGCTATCATCAAGATAGAAATGAAGGGGGGTTTGATTGGGGGAGGGGAGGGAAGGGGAGGCGGTGGTGGGGTAAAGACAGAAATCTTAAATAAATAAAAAGTATAAAAAAAGAAATATGCTTCATAACTTTAATTTTGTGTTTTGTTTTAAGCTTGAATTTTTCACTGCTGAAAACTGAAACAAAACATTTATACATGTAAGATAATTATAGCATCTCTAGGCTACATTCTAAGGTTCTAACTTTTTCTTTCTTGTTTGTAAATAAAGCCTAAATAAATCAAGGATTTGTTGTTTTGTTAAGAATCTTCCAAAATGATACATTACTGTACTCCAAGTATCCCTTATTGCTTATTCAAATATTTGTTGAACACTTTCAGAAAAAGAACAGGAAGATGCTAAAGATACATCTAAGTAATTATTGATATTTTAACTGGTACAGTTTGATTGATGCATAAAGTTCCCCCATTTGAATTAAACATGGCAAATGTGGAGTAAAGATGTAGAAAAGCAAATTAATAGATTTTTTTTCAAATAGTACAAATTATGACATCTTCAAGAAGTTCAAGTATACATATGATACCTGAAACTGAACCTGATCAGTGTGCTTGACTTTGTCCTAATGGTCTAGTATAAGGCACTTTCATTTGTTCCTAGCAATTTTGTGAGAATTATTGGTATGTAGACATCAGGGAACCAGAAGGATTGTAATAAATTCTGTGATATCTGTTCTGTCCTGGAAGAGTGACAGGCCAGGATTTTAATGACAGTAACCCCACAAACAAATACCCAACAAAGAGTGCTTTGTTTTCAAACTGTGCAGCAATGGTGGAATTAAACATGCACTGTGAAAATAAGTGTAAAATTTAGACACATGTCCTGTTTTTCACACTTTCTTTGAAAGCCAAATTTCTTAGCATTTACCATCTTCTGTTTTACACTATTTTGAAATCTGCCTATGATCACAGAATTTTGTGATGTGCTAAAGTGAGTAAGATACTCAGCTTTAAAAATTTCAATTTGCAAGTGCTAATTAGTATCTACAATGTGGAATAGGTTCCAGAAAGGTTGTTAGGAAAATTAGGGAAATAAAGTGGAGAGACCAAAGTAAAGAGAGGAACTACAACAAAGCATAAAAAGGAGAACAATAAAATACTGGAGGTGGGGACAGAGAGGTGAAATAAAATAAGCACTCTACAGGACAAAGTTTTGATTTCATTGATTTAAAGTGAGGTTCTGGGGAAGCTATTCCTTTATTTACTTGGATTATGTCTTGCCTCATTCTCTTTTACCATATTTGAATCCTGTCAAAGAGAATATCAAATAATCTAGTTGTAGCTTGCTATTTTGAGTAGCTAATAATTAAAAGCAGTAAAATATCCTAATTTTACTTCTTATTTTGTAATT
Source organism: Microtus obscurus (assembly GCA_963919715.1). Lineage (NCBI taxonomy): Eukaryota > Metazoa > Chordata > Mammalia > Rodentia > Cricetidae > Microtus > Microtus obscurus. Next base: position 611,737 of record CAWTZC010000700.1, read on the forward strand.
ATTTTGTAGTAGAAACCCATAACCCTTGATAAAGCTCTTAATAATTCTGTGGTATTTATGATTATGAAATATTTGGGAAAAATTCTTCTTAAAGTATTATTTTCGTAGGTTGAAAATTCCAAGATTTTATAATCAATTTTTAATCTATGGCAAAAAAAGAATCCTGATAAGGTGGAAGTCTTGGTCTTGGCCACATAAGTTGTTGACAGTAAGACACACTCCTTGAATTTTTCATAAGAAGAAAGTGTACCTAAGTGGTAATAAAAAATGTCACTCATAAAATCTGTGAGGTCATGTTTTAATAAGGGGAAATGACAGATTATATAAAGTATAGCAGAAGGCCACAGGATTAGTTAGAACTTTGTGACTTTTTCTTAGGTCATACATACATTATCACGAGACATAAGGCAATTGAAAATGATTAACTGCTATAATCAGATGTGGATGATCATTTGAAAAGTTGAGTCAAATCAAATGTAAAATCTAACATCTAGTCAAAAATTTTATTTCCAATCACTAAACCATGATCTACCACTTCCAGATATTATATCAAATCAATTACAAACACCTGATGAGGATAAAATCTAGGAAAAAAATAGGAAAAACATGGAAGCACATCTGCCTTTGCTTAGGCAATATATATATATATATGATTTAAGCCATGCTGTTGAATGGAGCAAAAAGGAGCATATATTGTTTTATAAACTTAGATAACACAGTCAACACTCCATTACTGTTTGCACACTCCTCCAGTCAGATTACTTTTTATGTCACAATAGTAAACGCATTGACCACTGACTCAAATTATGTGTAACACTCCTGAAAAAAAAAATATATATATATATATGAAGAAGAAAAACATTTAAAAAGTCAAAACTTTTCAGTTTTAAACAAATGTAGTAAGCTTAGTTATTTAGGCAAAATATTGTGTTATATGAGTCTTACAGCAACAAAGTTTGCAAGGCAGATGGGAATCATCATTTTTTGTTTGTTTTAATTTTTTGAGTGTGCACAGATGTGTCTGTATCCCACATGTTTTGGTATCCTCTGGGAGCAGAAGAGTAGGTACAGGTGGCTAAGTTCTGTCCCCACATGATTATTGAGAAACAAACATGGGCCCTCTGGAAGAATGGGAATTTCTTTTAGTAACTGAATCATCTATCTACTTCCAAAAATTTAATTTCATGCTCAAGTTAATGAATAATGGACACCCATGCATAGGCGGAAGTATTAAAATATCTGGGCTAACAGTGACAATTGAGAAAGGAAACCCAGAATGATTTTCATATTAGTAGCCTAATGCAAAAGTTTTGCTTTCTCAAATATTTACTTAAAGGCTAATCCTTTTTTCCTTAAAGTCACTTTACAGTTTTGAATACTAAGATATTTTAAGCCTATGTATTTCCAAGCTAATCACTTTAGTCTAAGTAAACTTCATGAGTCACTTTTTTTTTTGATTGTGGGAAACTACAGGCCTTAAGATACACATACCTTGTCTGTGTCTTTATCATTTTTGTCAAATTAGTGTGTTTTTATTGTTACACTAAGGATGAAATGTTTGAACTCATGGGCTAAGAAATAATTCTATCACCTAACTGTAATTGTGTCCACATTTTGGAAGAAGCCTAGATGAAGTATTTTTCAGATTTTATGTTATAAACAGATGTCAGTGCATTATATGGTAGATTGGGTTATATACTTAAATATCATATGGCAGCCTATTTCAACTGAACCCTTTTACAATTTCCAATGTAATTATAATTACAAAGAAGCTAATGGCAATTTATAAACTGTATGCTGAATGTATTACAAATTTCTCAAATTTTTGCCCTCTTACATTTCTCAGTTGTGATAAAAGTTAATTAATTGACAGATATTCTAACACAAACGTAGCTTTAAAGTCGTATTGCTATTAATGAATGTTTTCTTCTTTTTAACCTTGTAATTAAATTCTGACACTGTACATAGTCATAATTGCAGTAGTTGGAATATTGCTTATGTGTGCAGAAATTAATTTTCCTTCATGTCCAATATTAGTAAAAGAACACACTTATGTAGACTCAATAAAATTAATCATGTGAGTTTCTCTAGGTTAAAGGAAGAAAAGAGACAAATTCAGATAAATTGCATTGTTTTTGTTTAGAGACTTTCACTTCTGCCCTTGGAAATCCTTCTTTTGACCAAATGTCATTCTTTGCTGTTTATGCTAAAATTTAATAAAATATATAACTTTAAGTTCTTTCAAACTGGTCTGTTTGTCTTAATCTTGACCTGACTATTCATGTCTACATTTATTATCGACTTATAGATTCTCATTAGAAATCTCTTGATGTTTAATTGGTTTAGATAAAATGATTTTATAAGACTAAATTTTTGATTTGGGTTGTAACTTTGTTTATTTATATAATTTATTTACAAGAGAGGTATATAATTGTTTCCAGCTATGTTTTAAGCATTCTCTTATTGTTGGAGACAGGTGTAGAGGAAACCTATTTGATTACCAACCACATTGAACTTTTTCTTTCAAAAAATACTCTTTTCTTATGGGAATGTATGTTATATACGGATGTTCCTCTCCATTTACAGCAGAATGATTATGTGCTGGTATGAATCAAAGACAAGTGAGATGAGTTATAAACCTAGATTTGTAACTGATATCTTTGCATTCCACGAGATGATATAGATGAAAATTGTATTGACAATATAATTGCAACCCAGTGTCATTTCTTTTCTCATCCTATAGTTCCAGCTGAGTACTTCTATGTAACACATAGTTGACAACGTGACTCTCTCAACACTCTTTCCATGCTCTTGGTCTTCCCTTATTTAGTTAGTTTATTTGTTTATTTATTGACAGATAGAATATATCTAAATGTATAGATCTGTATGTCTTGGAACTCTCTATGCATATCAATTGTCAATGAACTCAACAGAGATCTACCTACCTCTCATATTAAAATTATGGACCATCCAAAACTAAACTCAAAATGAATCAAGAATATAAACATAAGTTTAGGCACTCTAATTCTGATAGATGAGAAAATAAGGGATGTCTTTGAACTTGGTGACACAGGAAAAGGTTTTCTGAAAATGATATGAATAACAGAGACACTAAGGCCAACAATCAGTAAATGAAACTTCCTAAAATTTAAGAGTTTCTATATGGTGAAGGATATCATCATTTGGACAAAACTGTAGTCTACAGAGTAGAAGAAAAATTTTCATCAACTATACATTCAATACATGGTTATTACCTAAAACATATAAAATTTTTAAAACCCTGAATATTAATAAACAAGTAACCTAATTCAAAATGGGATATAAAACTAAACAGGATTCTCAAAAGATTAAATTTAAATAACTATAGAACACTCAAAGATATGTTTAATATCCATATTCATAAGTAAATATAATATAATCCACAACCAGTATCTTTTTTTTTTCTTTTCTTTTTTTTTTTTTTTTTTATTTTCGAGACAAGGTTTCTCCGTAGCTTTTTGGTTCCTGTCCTGGAACTAGCTCTTGTAGTCCAGGCTGGCCTCGAACTCAGAGATCCTCCTGCCTCTGCCTCCCAAGTGCTGGGATTAAAGGCGTGCTCCACCACCGCCCGGCATAACCACTATCTTATAGCAATCAGAATGGTCAATATTCACAAAACAGTGACAGCTCATGATGCAATAACGTAGGATAAAGGAACACACATCTGTTGCCAGTGGGAAGGCAAACTTTTATAGTCACTATGGATATAGTCAATATGGAAGTTCCTCAAGAGGCTTGGATAGAGCTATATCAAGATTCAGCTATCGTATTTTTGTATGTATATCCAAAGGGCTCTACTTCCCACAGAAGAGACACTTATTTCACCATATTCACTGTCATTCTCTTCCTGACAGCCAGAAATGGAAATATTGATGTCTACCAATGGATCAACAAAATGTTGTATGTTTACACATGAAATATAATTTAGCTGTAAAAGAATAAAATTATTATTTACATGATAATTAGTGGAACTAGAAAAGTAGACTTTTATGTATTTGATTATATGTGAATGTAATTGAATAACAATAGAGGTTAGGTATAGAGTAAGATACTAGCACAAAGAAAAAGATTTCCCTAGAAATGGAAAATAGAATGTATAGTAATAGAGAAAGAGGGTAAAAATGGAAAGGAAGGATTAAATTGAATGGGACAGAAAAGTCACGAGGATAGGAATGAAGGGACAGCTAACACTAAGGGCCATTTGAGCATTTATATGAAAACCAACTACAGTAGAAATTTTTTAAAATATATACACATATAAAAGAATCTAAATGGAATCACCAAAGAACTGGAGAGACAATGCACTAACTAGATAATTTTCTATACTAAGTAAATTGCTAAGTGACAAGAATGAGTTACATATAATTGAATTATTGACTACTAAAGTGGCCAAATGGAAACTCCCAAATAACTCAGGCTATTTAAAAAACAATTGGTAGTTCTCCACAATCTTATTGCAAATCTGTATTCATGAAAAATAATACTTAAATCTGAGATTGAATGCAGAGAAGTCAAGTCTATGACTATCTAGAGCCTTTACCTCTACTTACTAGTCCTCATGGAATTTTAAGGTACTCTATCTTATTGCAAATCTGTATTCATGAAAAATAATACTTAAATCTGAGATTGAATGCAGAGAAGTCAAGTCTATGACTATCTAGAGCCTTTACCTCTACTTACTAGTCCTTATGGAATTTTAAGGTACTCTGCATGCTACCAGAGGAGAAAATAAACATCAACCCAGCTACAAGCAATTTGATCTACAATAGTGGCCCGTCTGAATGATACATTGGTGTAATAGCAGTACGAACATTCTGGGAGTAACTAATCACTTACTGATTGAATTCAAGGCCGCCTCCATAAGATGGATTACAAGGTTGAAAATGCTTGTTTAGCCAAAAATCTGAAACTTGATAAGCCATTGTCCTAGGAGAAAATGTGATAATGATTTTTCTGGTTAAGGAAAGTTTAGGGACATTCTACTATACCCATAGATCAATGTCTCAGACATCTTTAGAGATGGTTTCTTCTGCAGTAGAAGGAGACTAATAAAGACCTATGGCTGGACATTGTGGAAAGAATAAGAGACCTTTGAACTTTCTCTTTTAACCTTCGGCCTATAGATTTTATTAAATATTTTCCCACATCAAATGAGACACTGGATGATTTTTCTTGAATCACACGGTTAATGCTGACAAATGAATTATTAATTTTCCCTGCTTTGCAAGAAATTACAAAAAAGAATGTTATCTTAGAAACCATATTCATGTATAAGGATTGTTATCACAAAGCAGCACACTTCAGGTGGCCAAAATAAGAGATTTAACTTTCCACACTTTTTAGCATGAAAATTTGAGTTCAAAGCATCAGTGAGTTTTTACCTCAAATATTTATTTTCTCTTTGGCTTGAAAAGAATATCTTTTTGGTGTCTTCTTTATGCACACGTGTGCTGGATGTTTCCTAACATGATAAAAGCTGTACTGAATGGAGAATCCCCAATATAGCCTCATATGAATGCTTGAAATTTACAAATAACAGTAACTCTTGGAAGTTTCAGCAAATGATATTCCACTGGGCAGAACATAAGGAAATAATATTTCAGTTCAAGATAAATATGAAAAATAATAAAACAAGTATTTTTAAACACATTGACAATTTGTATGAAATTGTTGGATATAAAACCATAGTCTAAGTATATTTTGTTCAATTTCCACAAAAAATAATGTCTACTTATTTCTTACCTCTTAATAAATCCATAAAGGCATATAAAAACATTTACATTTCTATGCATTTGGGATTATTGCTGATTCTAAGATTAAATAAAAATATCTAAGATTTAATGATGTATCTTTCCATTCAGATATATATATATATATATATATATACATGAGTAAAAATCAAGATAGAGAGAGAAAGAGAGAGGGGAGGTAGAGAAAGAGATGACAAGAGAGTGAAGAAAACAAAGACTCTAATGGGAAAACTGGAAAATAAGATATGTAAATCTCAAAGAGTTGAATATGACCTGCAATAATTTCTGATTTACAGAATCCTTCAATTCAAAAAGGCTTCAAAAGTGCACTGGGACTTTTCTTTTCTTTTCTTTTTTTTTTTTTTTTTTTTTTGGTTTTTCGAGACAGGGTTTCTCTGTTAGCTTTGGTGCCTGTCCTGGCACTAGCTCTTGTAGACCAGGCTGGCCTCGAACTCCCAGAGATCCGCCTGCTTCTGCCTCCCGAGTGCTGGGATTAAAGGCATGCGCTACCACCGCCCGGCGACTTTTATTTTCTTTAACAAAAGATCATTTAATCACAAAAGCAGCATTTCAAATTCTTACTGAGTTTTTTTTGTTGTTGTTGTTCAATTCTCTAACCAGCTAATGCAGCAAAACCTATATACAAATCTTCTTTTCAACTTTTTCCTTAAGTAAGTGAGAAAAAAACTCTTATCTAATGAAATATTTCAATAATGTAATCTTCAGATATTATGCTTATTCATTCAGTCATTCCTGTTTTAATCAAAATACTGATATAATAGGAGAAAATGACAACCCTTCAGATCACTTGCCTTGGTTCCATTAAATGTCAGATATAAAAATATATTAAGCACAGTGGTATATATGACTGTATTATAAAAATACAGAGAGGCAGGGGAAAATTTAATTAGAGTAAGATTAGTGTGGGAAGCTTGAAATCATTCCATAAGCATTTGTGTTAAATGGAACAGTTCAGAGGTAAGGATCAATATAAAGTGTTTCTAGTGAATGCATCTTAGGGAAGAAGAAGAGAGAAATGAAAGAGATTGAGTTCTGTGGGACTTCTTGAATTGATAATGTTCCACTTATTCAAATTTTTTACAACTTTGAGAAAGTGTTTCATCATATTTTCTTATTAATTTATGTTACTGCCCCTAACACCCACAAATTATGTGGCACTACTTGCTATTTCCCACTGTCTCTAGATAGTTCTTGATACCATCAACAAAGTCAGTGAAGCTCAGCAAAGCTTGGTACTCAATGGCCCTCAAAAACACTAATACCCTTCACCCCTTGAGTTTCTCCAGCTGCTTGGGCAGCTTTAATTTTTAATGAAGTGTTTCTCACTCATGAATGCCAGATGATATGTAAAAGATTATGAATTTAGCTGAGTTTCTATTAAAGCTCTGAGGTTCCAGATAAACCATGCCTAATGGTAAAGGTGACACTGGTCTAGGATTGTCAATGTCTAAGCCTCTGAAGTGATTTCAATAGGCACACTTCTACTTAAATTTTCTTTATCAAATTCAACACAAACATGGCATTTGGACTACTGATTTTTGTGGTGAGCCATAAAAAGAAATAAAAGTAAATGAAATAGGGTCAGAGGCACAGCTCTGTTGTTAATGCGCTTACCTTAAAGTAAATTAAATTAAAAATAAACACTTATTAGACTAAAAACAGTGCTGTAAGGTTTAGGAGCATGCCCATACTCCATCCCAGATTGGGTTTGCTATTGGAGATAAGAAAGAACATCCGACTTAGTGTTAGAGTTACTATGAGTACAATGGAACATCATGACCAAAAGGACCTTCGTTCTTTTATCTAACATATATTGTATCACAGTCCCTTGAGGTAAGTCACGGTAGGAACTCAGATCAGGCAGGAATCTGAAGGCAGAAGCCAAGGAAGAGGCCATGGTCAAATGTTGCTCACTAGCTGGTTCTCCATGATTTGCTTCTTTCTTATAGACCCCCAGAAGTGACAACACCTGTAATGGCTTGAGCCCCTATCCAACAATCACTAATTGATAGAATTCCCTATAGGCCTCTCTACAGCCTGAATTTATGAAGGCTGTTTTTTTGCTCAATTAAGGTTTTCTCTTCTCAAATGATATTAACCTGTGTCAAGTTTATATAAAAATATCCAAAGCAATAGCATGTTTTTTTCACCTGATCACCGTATTAAGTTTGAGAGTGCATTAAAACCTTACACACACACACACACACACACACATGCACACACAAAGGATTGTTCAATAAGATCTATGGGTAAACTTCTGTTCATTTTTTGATCCTTTCTGCAATAATTCCTTATGTATACAATCCGCAATGTCAACAGCAAGTCACCTTTATCTCTCACTGTTTTAACTTATTTGTTTTTCTTTCTTTTCTCCATATTATACAATTTTTCATTTATTTCTTTGAAACAATATGTTACCCTAGTTTAGAGAGTCTCCATTATTCAGTATCTGCAGAAATAAAACAGTTCTACCTCAATGGCATGTGTATATGTAATTCTCTCTTTCTAGTTTACATTTCACTAAAACCAGTACATTTTGTGATACCCCCAAATTTTTTGTCTTTTAATTGTACCATTCCTCATTCTATGCATGTCACTTTCCTCTATTTCATACTTAGCAATGTACTACTAACCACTAATCCCACCATGATGTCTTTCTTCTTATAAATCAACATTTCTATATACAACTGCTAACCTACTAATATGCATAATACTGTGTCCCTAAAGAACTGGTGTTGAGGGAGTGAAAGAGTGTTCTGTAGTCAACTCACACTTTTTTTTTTTGATAATGGATGCATTGCTGAAAAGTAAGTAGAGTTGCAAACAGTACTAAACTCACAGTGAAAGTTGGGGGATAAAGCATAGAGCTCTCAAAAACATTATAAAAGAAGGAAGTATTAATTCAGCCACCATACAATGTAGTCCCTCCTGAATATTGTAAATATCTCCAGTACAAGTAGTAATATGATCTGAATTAAAAAGGGTAACAGCAGTCAAAATTTTAATTATCTAATCCCAAAGGGAAGGTTGCTCCTCTTTTTTTTTCTTTTTTTTTTATTGGAAAAAAAAAAAGAAATTTCTGCCTCCTCCCTGCCTCCCATTTCCCTCCCACTCCTCCCTCTCCTCTTCCCCTCCCCCCACTCCTCCCCCTCCCTCTCCAGCCTGAAGAACAGTCAGGGTTCCCTGCCCTGTGGAAAGTCCAAAGTCCTCCCCCCTCAATCCTGGTCTAGGAAGGTGAATATCCAAACTGGGTAGGCTCCCACAAAGCCAGAGCATGAAGTAGGATCAAAACCCGGTGCCATGGTCCTTGGCTTCTCAGCAGCCCTCATTGTCCGCCAAATTCAGAGATTCCGGTTTTATCCCATGCTTTTTCAGTCACAGTCCAGCTGGCCTTGGTGAGCTCCCAAAGAATCAGTCCCACTGTCTCCACAGGTGGGCGCACCCCTTGTGGTCCTGACTTCTTTGCTCATATTCTCTCTCCTTCTGCTCCTCATTGGGACATTGGGAGCTCAGTCCAGTGCTCCAGTGTGGGTCTCTGTCTCTATCTCCATCCATCACCAGATGAAGTTTCTATGGTGATATGCAAGATATTCATCAGTATGGCTATAGGATAGAGTCCTTTCAGGTTCCCTATCCACAGCTGCCCCAGGAGCTAACTGGGGACATCGCCCTGGGCACCTGGGAGCCCCTCTAGATCCAAGTCTCTTGCCAACCCTAAGATGGCTCCCTTAATTAAGATGCGTGCTTCTCTGCTCCCCTAACCAACCTTCCTTTATCCCAATCATCCCATTTCCCAAAGTTCCCCCCAACCTCCCCTTCTCACATTTCTCTCCCCTTCTCCCCTTACCCCCCTCCCACCACACCCCCAAGATCCCAAATTTTTGCCCGGCAATCTGGTCTACTTCCCATAACCAGGAGGATAGCTATATGCTTTTCTTTGGGTTCACCTTCTTATTTAGTTTCTTTAGGATATCAAATTATAGACTCACTGACCTTTATTTATCTCTAGAACCCAATTATGAGTGAGTACATCCCATGTTCATCCTTTTGGGTCTGGGTTACCTCACTCAGGATAGTGTTTTCTATTTCCATCCATTTGCATGCAAAATCGCGAAGTCATTGTTTTTTACCGCTGAGTAGTATTCTAATGTATATATATTCCATACTTTCTTCATCCATTCTTCCATTGAAAGGCATCTAGGTTGTTTCCAGGTTCTGGCTATTACAAATAATGCTGCTATGAACATAGTTGAACAAATGTGCTTGTCATATGATCGGGCATCTCGAATGGGACCTACTGAAATTGAGAAGCTTCTGTAAAGCAAAAGACACTGTCACTAAGACAAAAAGGGAACCCACTGACTGGGAGAAGATCTTCACCAACCCCGCAACAGACAAAGGTCTGATCTCCAAAATATATAAAGAACTCAAGAAACTAGACTTTAAAATGCTAATTAACCCAATTAAAAAATGGGGCACTGATCTGAAGAGAGAATTCTCAACAGAATAAGTTCAAATGGTCAAAAGGCACTTAAGGTCATGCTCAGCCTCCTTAGCGATCAGGGAAATGCAAATCAAAACAACATTGAGATATCATCTTACACCTGTCAGAATGGCTAAAATCAATAACACCAATGATAGCCTTTGCTGGAGAGGCTGTGGAGAAAGGGGTACCCTCATCCATTGCTGGTGGGAATGCAAACTTGTGCAACCACTTTGGAAAGCAGTGTGGCGGTTTCTCAGGAAATTTGGGATCAACATACCCATGGACCCAGCAAAGGTTGCTCCTCTTTAAGAGCAGAAAGAACTTGAAAATATGGATAACTTGTCTCCTTAAAAATTTTGTCAGTTCCCTTGGTATTAAATAACAAATTTGGTACTTTCTCGTGGAGAAGACTATTGATTTCACTCTCAGCATTATTTGGTTGCCTATAGTTCTTTTTCTATGGTTAATGTCCCATGAGATTTTCTTCTCGCAATATTATCATATCTGTTAGTTTCTTCCTTCCTAAGTTCCTGTTTAGGCAGTCATAGTAATGACACTTCAAAAGAAAGAGGAAACATGTGTAATTTTATTTACACTTAAAAAATAAAAAAAACACCAATTAATCCCATAGTAATGGTTACCAATGAAAATGATCTAAAAAAATCCCAAACACACAATAAAAATCACTATAAATATTATTAAACACTTTAAGGATGACATGAATATATCCTAAGAGAACATCAACCAACAACTATCTGAAATACAAAGTTGTTGCAGGAGGTCTTTCCGCCCCTCCAACCATTAGCTGCTGAGATACCAGCCCATTGGGGCGTGGTTTCTCTCCATTCATAAAGCCTCTATTTCCTTCCGCTCGCTCTCTCTTGACTTCCTGCTCATCTGGCGACTAGACTCCCTTTCTAGTTGTGCAGAGAGCTGTTGTCTGGGATCGTGATCTGTAAGTTTTTCCTCTTTAAATAAATACTACCCTAGTAATAGTAACTCCAAACTGGTGTGGCATTGTTCGTGGATTACGCCTTTAGCTGGCGCCCAACTTACTTTTGGCTTTTAGAACACCCCCCAGCTGCCAGCCGCAAGGTCGGCTTGGCGAGCAAGCCCTCCCTTCCTTTGCCGGGGCTTGCGCCTTGCGGCCATGTGGCTTGTGCCTTGCGGCAGCCTTGTAGCTTTTGCCTTGTGCATGGAGCCAGCAGTTTAACTTGAATCATCACGCACTGGCTTTAGTTCGTGACTTAGGCCCCAGTGCCGAGTCTGAGATACACTTGGCCTTAAGGCCCACAATATCCAGAGAGGCAGGATGATCTCTGAGGCCGGACAGTTGGTGGTGGCATACACTCGGGAGGCAGAGAAAGGCGGATCTCTGTGAGTTCAAGGCCGGCCAGGCGGTGGTGGTGCACGCCTTTAATCCCAGCCCTCGGGAAGCAGAGACAGGCGGATTTCAGATTTCGGTGAGTTCGAGGCTAGCTGGATAATAGGTAATATGGCAGTTTTTGTTTCCAACATGACTTTCACTGTTTGGGCTACCAATACAATGGGTCTTATCCTGCAAAATTTATATGACTATGAGGATAATTTAATTTACTGGTTACTATGTTTTAGTATTCTTTTGAATATTCTATCATTTAGGAAGATTATGGTACTCTCAAGAACTCATGCAGGTCAGGAGATTCAGGGAGATTCAGGATTCAGAAGAGGCAATAATAAACACAATAATAAAAAGACTTGAAATGCTTGAAAAAATGATTGGAACTGGTGAACAGAGTAATAAGGCACAAGGACAGGATACAAAGCCAACACCAGCTATTAGAACTGGCTTACCCAGGGTTTTAGCGGCATACCCTATACTTAATTCTGACAAAGCGTCAACTTCTAAAGGCTCAAAGGGAGTCAGAGAAGCTAGATGGATACCAATAGCAATGAATGATCTGAAAGAAATTAAACAGGCTATTGTTAATTTTGGCTTGCAAAATGCATATGTAAAGGAAATGATAAGGACTTGGGCTTCTAATGCTAGAGCTACCCCCTATATTTTCCATCAGTTAGTGTCTGCAGTTTTAGATAAGGGACATTCCTTGATGTTTGGAATTTATTTCAGAGAAGAATCCAAACATATGGAACAGCAAGGAAGAGCAAAAGGTGTCGAGGTTTCCCAAGATCAAATTCTTGGTGCAGGAGAATATGCTGATCCACAGGTCCAAGCTCTTTATGATGATGAAGTACTGCGTCTATGTTACCAAGCAGCTTTAAATGCTTGGAATAGGATACAAGATACAGCAAAAAGGGTTGAATCATATACCAGAATTAGGCAGGGACAGAGAGAACCCTTTATTGACTTTTTGCAAAGATTAATTAAGGCTCTGGAAGTAGGGGTAACAGACCCGGAATCTAGACGAATACTTCTTGAATCTCTAGCGTTTGAGAATGCAAACATAGAATGCAAAAAGATAATTGGGCCTTTAAAGTCTAGATCAGCACCTATGGATGAATGGATTCAGCATATGGTGAATGTTGAGACATTTAGCTATAATGATGAATCTTGGGTAGGAGAAGCGATTTCCACAGCAATGAGGAGACATCAAACTGCAAGGTGTTTTAATTGTGGTAAATTAGGACATCTGAAAAGGGATTGCAGGCACAGAATTTCTAGGAATAATATCTCCTCTGGGAATGACAAAAATAGGAGACCTAGGCCTTCAGGTATATTTAGGAGATGCAGTAAAGGCCGTCATTGGTCCAACGAATGCAGGTCAACAACAGACAAACAAGGCAACCCGATCCCGTCGGGAAACTCCTTGAGGGGCCTCTCGCAGGCCCCCAAGCCAACAGTGGCCCAGTCATTCCCAGTCACAGTGGAGAACGTGCCTCACCAAGAAATCTAAAAGCTCCAATTTCTGCTGTAAAAAGTAATTCTAGTCTAAATGGTGAATTACTTGTGGAGGATAAGTCAAAAAACCCAGTAGGACAGAGTAAACGTATATTTTGGCAGACTTCTATTAACGACCAAAGACCAAAGCTAAAAGTCTATATAAATGGCACTTTTATTGAAGGCTTATTAGACACAGGTGTGGATGTAAGTATTATTACCCCAGAATCTTGGCATCCAAATTGGCCTCTTCAAGAGGTAGATGTTCAGTTTCTGGGAATTGGAACCCTATCTCGTGTAAAACAAAGCACAAGATGGGTGGAATGCATAGGGCCTGAAGGGCAAATAAGGAAGACTAAGGCCATATATAGCCAATATTGCAATAAATTTATGGGGCCGTGACCTGTTACAGCAATGGAATACCCAGATTAACATTCCTGCAGTTCCAGGAACTCATAATTCTGGGAAAGATATGATGAGGTATTATGGAAAAAGGTCACCAGCCATTCAGGCTGTACAAGAACATATAGCAAATACCAAACCTTTAGAGGTACCAACAGCCCTACCTTTAAAATGGCTAACTGAGAAGCCAATATGGAACAAACAGTGGCCTCTAGCTGAAGATAAATTACAGGCATTGGAACAGCTGGTGCAAGAGCAATTAGATGCTCACCATATTGAAGAATCAACCAGCCCTTGGAATTCTCCTGTGTTTGTTGTAAAAAAGAAATCTGGTAAATGGAGAATGGTGACAGATATAAGAGCTGTCAACAAAGTAATTCAACCTATGGGCCCACTACAATCTGGAATTCCTTTGCCTTCTCTATTACCAAAAGGATGGCCTCTTATAGTTATTGATTTTAAAGATTGTTTTTTCACTATACCGTTACAAAAAAAGGATAGAGAAAAATTTGCCTTCACGGTGCCTACTTATAATAATTCTCAGCCTAATAGGAGATATCAATGGACTGTCCTCCCACAAGGTATGCTCAATAGTCCTACATTGTGCCAATATTTTGTAAGTAAGCCATTGGAAATAATTCGTAAACAATTTCCCAAGTCCATAATTTATCATTACATAGATGACATCTTATTATCAGATTCAAATAAAGATATTTTAGAAAGGATGTTTGAAGAAGTAAAGAAAGTCTTGGCTAGGTGGGGATTACAAATTGCCCCTGAGAAGATTCAAAGAGGAAATTCTATTAATTACCTAGGTTACAGAATAGGGTTAGAGAAAATTAAAACACAAAAGGCACAAATTAGGAGAGACCGGTTAAAGACTCTTAATGACTTCCAAAGATTGTTGGGAGACATTTCCCGTCTACGACCAGCTGTAGGGATAACACCTGATCTAATAGTTCATTTAAACAAAACCTTAGATAGTGATAAAGATTTGAATAGTCCAAGAAAACTGACAGCTGAAGCAGAAAAGGAACTGACAATGATTGAGGAAAAATTACAGGAAGCACATGTGGATAGGGTGAACCCAAATCTTAGCTGCATCCTAGTCATATTGCCTTCCAGAATCTCTCCTACAGGGATTCTAATGCAGAGGGAAGATATTATTTTAGAATGGATACTTATACCTAATAAACCAAGTAAAAAATTAAAAACTTATGTGGAAAAAGTCTCTGAATTAATTATAAAAGGTATGCTGAGACTTCGTCAACTAGCAGGTATAGACCCAGCAGAAATTATAGTGCCTTTTACTACTGAAGAAATAAAAAAGTTATGGGAAGACAATGAACCGTGGCAAAGAGCTTGTGCTAATTTTTTGGGAGAAATTAATAGCAACTATCCCAAAAGTGGTAGACTTAACCTCATAAAGAGAACTTCTTGGATTCTTCCTAAAATTGTACGTGATGCTCCAATAACTGGAGCCCGTATGTTCTATACTGATGCAAATAAATCAGGGAAAGCAGGTTACAAGTCGGATGAATTGAGTAAGGTGGAACAAAGCCCTTATACTTCTGTCCAGAAGGCAGAATTATATGCCATTCTTATGGTGCTAAGGGATTTTAAAGAACCTCTTAATATAGTTACAGATTCACAATATGCAGAAAGAGTTATCTTGCATATTGAAACCGCTGAATTTATACCAGATGACACAGAGTTGACTTCATTGTTTATCCAGGTACAAGACATAATCAGGAGCAGGCTTTGTCCGATGTACATAACACACATCAGGTCCCATACAGGTCTGCCTGGTCCTCTAGCACAAGGCAACGCTGAGATTGATCAATTATTGATTGGAAGCGTGTTGCAGGCCTCGGAATTACATAAAAAGCATCATGTCAATAGTAAAGGCCTAAAGAAAGAATTTTCCATTACTTGGCAACAAGCTAAGGACATTATAAAGAGATGTCCTACTTGTTCTTTCTATAATCAAACACCATTGCCTGCAGGGAGTAACCCAAAGGGTACTAAGAGAAATGAAATCTGGCAGATGGATGTGTTCCACTTTATGGAATTTGGTAAATTAAAATATGTACACCACACCATAGACACGTATTCAGGTTTTCAATGGGCTACTGCCCTGAGCTCAGAAAAGGCAGATTCAGTAATCACACATTTATTGGAAGTTATGGCCATCATGGGTATACCTGTACAAATAAAGACAGATAATGGTCCAGCATATGTATCTAAGAAAATGAAACGCTTTTTTGATTATTATAATATAAAACACATTACAGGTATACCAAATAATCCTACAGGTCAGGCAGTTATAGAAAGATCAAATCGTACTATAAAGGATATGCTGAAAAAACAGAAAGGGACCGAAAATACCCCCAGAAATAGATTACATAATGCTTTATTAACCTTGAATTTTCTTAACGCTAATGAGAAAGGAACGACAGCAGCAGAAAGACATTGGATAATGTAAAAGTCTGCTGAACTAAATCAACCGATTTATTTCAAAGATGTGCTGACCTCTCAATGGAAGCCAGGAGATGTGCTACGTTGGGGAAGGGGTTTTGCTCTTGTTTCCACAGGAGAAGAAAAATTGTGGATACCATCAAAATTAATAAAGTTTCGATTTGAAGAGGAGAAACCTCTTGGAAAGGAGAAATGACAACTCATCCACAACGATATTCATGCAGGTAGTAAGAAAAACATATAGAATGGGGGCAGGGTTCTGTTATTATCTCCACAGGAAAACACTCATTAAACCATATTTCTAAATTTATAGAGCTGGTTTTGAAGTTGGACTCTGGCTCAGTCCCACTCCAATTCCAAGCCTGTTAGTAAGAGAAAAACCCAGAGTTTCTGTAGTTTCTGTCTCATGTCAAGAGCCGTGATATGGGACAGAAAGAAATATGAGTTTAGAAAACATCTTTGCTTTTCTTCATATCTATCATACCTTTCATTGAATATATCTATCATGCCTTTCATTGAATATATATATATATATATATATATATATATATGCCTATATATGTCTATATGATTAATATTTAAGTTTTTTACAATAAACAATGAGTCTTTTCTGAAGTGACATTTGAAGTTTCCAGGAAGAAGATGGGGCCCCACAACAACAACTCTACCTGGTTGATATGACGTCATGATACTGATAGCGATACTACAAGACCTGTTTTGGGTACCAGCTGCACAAGAAGATCCCAACTTGGTTAGATGAAATGGTGCACATCTTGTACAACATTCTGGCCAGACCTCCACAAAATACTCAGAGACTATTTGCAATTTTATAAGACATTGATCTTGAAATTTAACCATCATTTTACTTTCACAGGATCCCCCAGAAAGAACATCGCCCCATGACAGCTGGAAGTAATTCTAGAGGACGACGTCCCCTCTCCCAGTAAAGTTTGCCCCCGGATTTAGGGACATCATTTAGGGGTTGGGTGGTTGGGGGAGGAATTTTATAAGCTCAGGGATCATTTTGGAAGAAAAAAAAAAAAAAGAAGAGGGATGATGGGATAATAGATTTGTAATTGTGAGTTACAATTTTTAGACAAACATATTGGTATTGATACTTGTATATTGATACAAAGTTAAATTATATTGACTATTGTATGCATGCATGTTTCTACCTCTGTTTAAAATATTTTTTATGTATTGACATATATTGTATCGATATTTACCATATTGCAATTGACATATATTGTATCGATATTTACCATATTGCAATGTATATTTGTACATTGTTTATATTTGGAGGTCATTATCCTCATTTGTTACACAGATGTTTATTGTCTTAGTCTTTAAGTTAGATAGATATTGAGAATTATATAGATTAATAGTCATCTAAGTTTGCCATTTATAATTAGACTAATTAGGTTATTTAGATATATAGAGATTATACTCAGTATAGATAGATGATCTCCAACCTCTTCAAAGAGCTGTAGAAAATGGCCTTTAATCTAACTCAGAGTTTTGTGGTAGTGAGACACAATTGCTCCTGGCAACACCACTCTATTCCCGAGAGAATGTTGAGCACCAAAGACACTCCACCTGGAGCCTTTCTTTTTGGCAGAACTGGCCTTGGGGCAAAGAAATGCCCATACCTCAACCACTGACAGAGATACAGAGTGTGCATCAATGGATAAAACAGGACTGTCATATCCTGCCAAGACAGGGTAAGATAGTTTTGAAAAGTTGCTTCCCTTTGAAAATGGTATGTCAGTTATGTTAGGCCTTAGCCAAAGTTGGTTGCTTCAACGCTGCAAATGTGACTTTGGGTGATTGCCCAGGTAGCTAGTTGTCCCTATGATTTGTTGCAGGTTTTGGAAGTTGTTTTACTGAACTTCCTAATTACCCAGGTAACATTATTTCCCTTCTCAGATCTTTGATGGGGTTGAAGACTATATAACTATAGTTACTTTTCTCTCATGACTTGGCCAAGTTATTTATTATACAAGTCCTAAGCTAGTTAGAATAGGATATTTGTACTTATTGTATATAATTTCATAGTAGGTTTAGAACTCTCTTACTTAAACAAAAGGGGGAGGTGTTGCAGGAGGTCTTTCCGCCCCTCCAACCAATAGCTGCTGAGATACCAGCCCATTGGGGCGTGGTTTCTCTCCATTCATAAAGCCTCTATTTCCTTCCGCTCGCTCTCTCTTGACTTCCTGCTCGTCTGGCGACTAGACTCCCTTTCTAGTTGTGCAGAGAGCTGTTGTCTGGGATCGTGATCTGTAAGTTTTTCCTCTTTAAATAAATACTACCCTAGTAATAGTAACTCCAAACTGGTGTGGCATTGTTCGTGGATTACGCCTTTACAAAGTGAATTCACATCATTGCTACAGAATTTGGATTTCAATAAAGAGACAACCATACTTAAGAAAAACCAAATTTGATAAAGCATTAGATTTTGAATATGGGAAATTCCATAAAAACCAAAGGAAACAAAATTAATTTAAAACAATACAAAAAACCCAATACATCAATTAAAAACTATTTAGTCAAACTGAACAGAGAGTTCTCAAAGGGAGAAACACAGATGACTTAAATACTTTAGATCCTTTCTAATAAGCTTCACGATCAGGGAAATGCAAATGAAAAGTACTCAGAGAATTCATCTTCCTCTAATCAGAATTTCTATTATTAAGAAAACAAATGAAAATAAATGCTGGTGGGGATATCTGCATTAGTGAGCTCTTATCCCCTCCACCCCCCCCCATAGAAGTGTTAAATGGTTCATTCACTGTTCACAATAGTGTGAAAGTTTCTTTTCCTGGCTTCAGGTTATACCCTCACATTTGAAGATTTAAAGGCAGGAATTTCTGATGACTGACATCATACAATGTTTCTCTTTCTAGGCTTGGATTAATTCACACACTATGTTCTTTACTAGTTGCATCATTTTAAAACTATTTTCGGTAAATAGTATTCCAAGGTGAATATATAATCTTAAAATTATAATCTTAAATAATAAGTTTTAATGGAAGTATCATCCATGGAGGAATAATGGCATGTTCCTAGAAGCCAGTGCTTACTAAATAAAATCCCAGAACCAATTTTGGATACCTCTAAAAGACCTATTAATCAGTGAGAACCCAGAGTTTCCACAGACAACATAGTCCGTTGTTGCTGGTCGTGTTTACCATCCTATTTACTGCTTTACTGCTGTGAAAAGACATCATGACCTGCTGGAGAAACTTTTTCAGACAATGGCCTTTGAGATGCTGGACCAGGTTGGGTGTGACCTGGAGTACCAAAAAAAAAAAAAAAAACATGCTGAGCTAGTGTGGGACTACTCTGTTTGCGTTGCACTCAACTACAATGACCAAGGTAACTCTTATAAAATAAAACATTTAATTGGGGATGTGCTTACTGTTCTAGAGGTTCAGTTCAGTATCATCCTGATGGGGAGGATGGTGGAATACATGACACTAGAGCAGTAGCTGAGGGCTACCTGATCAGCAGACAGAGAGACAAAGACAGATAAAGAAAAGGGAAAGAAAGAAAGAAAGAAAGAAAGAAAGAAAGAAAGAAAGAAAGAAAGAAAGAGCGGGAGATTGGCAGTGGTATGGGTTTTTGCGACCCAAAACCCACCCCTAGTAACACACTTGCTCTAACAAGTCTACAAATCCTAATCCTTTTAACACTTTCAAAGTGTTTTCATCCCAGGGGATTAAGTGTCTAACTGGGTATGCCTATGTGGGCATTCTTATTCAAATCCCACTATCTGAAGGCTCTAGAAAGTAATGGCAAGGCTTTGCTGCTGAAGCACTCAGTTTGGTCACAGAATATGAAGAAATCAATATAGTGCTAAACTGAAAGTTTCTTCCATGCAGGCTAGCAGTTGCAGTGAGAGAAGGTGCCATGCAGGCTGTGGGAAGAAACGTTATCAAAAGTCTTAACAAGATGGGATTCCTGTGAGCATTAATAATTACTTGCCAGACGTGATGTACCCTCTAGTGCAATAGCGTCATAACATGAAAGAGAATAATGGGGATAAACCATCCACATTGTGACTGGATTGGAGTTCTGCTCCACAGGAGAGAACTCGTATCTCATTCTGTCAACTGAGTCAACAAAGCATGGCTGACTAGGTGGTAAGTGGCCCCTATCACCATTTATTTGCTCAGTGACAATATTATAAAACTGTCCTCTTAATTCTCATGACCATGTATACCGATTAGTGATAGCCCTACATACAATCATAGAACACTTTACTGCAGCAGATGGTAGTTAATTAAAAACAAACAAACAAACAAAAGCTATAACTCATCCAAAGTAAATGAAAGTGCAACAGGCAGCTCAGCATAGGATGACTGTTTTAGACCTTGGAAGCCTCAAGGGCTTCATGGAATAGAGTGTGAAAAGAACGTATGCACTAAAACACAGAGTTGTAGGAAGCAGTAGACGTTTCAGGCTATGACATAGCAGCTGAACTCATAGACTCACTGCCTGTGAGGATTTTCAGAGGAATTGTACAAGACTGGGGCTCTCAAAATTCTGTCAAGAATGTGGAATGGCTCTATAAGGCCCTAATTGTCCTCAGAGATAGTAGTACCTAATGTTTTTTTGAAGAAGGTAATAATAACAATCAGTATAGCAATTGATGTTATCATGGCTCCATTTAGTAGCTTTCCATTCATGCTTTTATAAAAACTAATTAAACTTCATGAGTCAAAAAAATCATGCATGAAGTCTGAAGAAATCTTTTTGGAAGAAGGGTTTAATCCTGAGTAAAAGAGAGATGAAAACAGTGAGTTTTCAAGATTGGCCTACAAGTTTGCATGGCATTTTCTTAATTGGTGATTGTTAGTGGAGAGCTGCCACCACTGTGGTTGGTGCCATCCTTCTGCTGACGGTCCTGTGTTCTCTAAGAAAGCAGACAAACAAGCCATGAGGCGCTAGCCAGTAAGCAGCACTGCTTCACGGCCTCTGCATAAGCTCCTGCCTCTTGCTGGAGATCTGACCCTCAGGGCTTTCGATCATGAACTACTACATTGAACTGTGTGTGAAATGAACCCTTTCCTCCACACATTGCTTTGGTCATGGGGGTTCATCACAGCAATTATAACTCTAATTAGGAAAGACCCTTGCTCAATAAACAGGGTGAATGGCACCTCTAGACATAGGCCTCCTGCTGTTCTATGACTTTACTATGAATACACCAAATAAATACACTGGATCCTGTACACACTGGTATGAGCATGAATACACACAAAATGAAATAAAGTAGAGGAGAACCTCCTGGTATTTATGAATTTTATTACTACTTACCTTATATGGCACCATTTTATTATTAGAAAATATTTTAAGAACCATCACCTCTTTATAAATTTGTGAACCTCTTCTACTTTCTTATCTCCTGATATTGTAGTAAATATGCTCATAAGAGTCCATACCTTAACACAAAATTAGAAATGTTCCACGTTCACTTAATCAGATGAGGTGTGGACCTGATAAGCTTTGTGATGCATGAATGAATTTCTTTTAGAAGAAATGATCAGTTGTCTATTTACTCCAGACAGACCGAAGAAAACTGCATCCAAATCTGGACTGGTACACGCATGAGTTTATTATTATCACATCGGAGCATGGGAGAGAGTTTACTCACAGAAGCATAGGCACTTGAAGAACAGTGGCACTACTTAAAGTCCAACTCTCCATGAGTGATGACTCCCAAAAGTTACATCCAGGGAGCTCCCTGCCCACCTTGGAAGCAAATCCACTGAAGATAGCTTTTTCTTCTGGAGTAATTTGTTTAATGCTTGAGAATGTAAACTCAGGAAACTGCCTCCTGTGTCTTGTAACATCCAAAGATTTAAGTCTTGTTATGTTAGCCTCATAGGCTTAATGAGTTTAAGATCTTTGCTAAGCTTCCTGATCCTTGTAGCTTCTTGCCACATCATGTCTGATATCACAGGTTTCATTACAATGTTCTTGTCTGGGCTGGGCGGTGGTGGCACATGCCTTTAATCCCAGCACTCGGGAGGCAGAGGCAGGCGGATCTCTGTGAGTTCGAGGCCAGCCTGGTCTACAAGAGCTAGTTCCAGGACAGGAACCAAAAGCTACGGAGAAACCCTGTCTCGAAAACCAAAAAAAAAAAAAAAAAAAAAAAAGCAATGTTCTTGTCTTCTCCCATGTTATCAGGGTTTTCTTCACTGTAACCAAGAAATAATACCTGCAATTTTAAATTGACCTATCTTTTTCCTCTTATATTCAAAATTAACCCACCCCAAATTCAAATTAATAAATGTAAGAACTCCTTACATCTTTCACTGTTGCTGTCTAGGTGATAACACTAGCTCTGTCTTAGGTCCTCACTATGCCTTATTGCTGTGAGCCACAAGCATTATATAGTAAAAGTATAGCTGACAGATTACTAGACAAACCCATGTGAGGGCATTCCAGCAAGATAACCTGATTTGCAGAGCTTCAGGAACACCTGACTTTTGACTAGTCACCGCCATTTCTGTAAAACCTTGTGAAGCCCTGATATCCCCATTTGCATAATGGGATTCATCCTGAATTATTCCAGGAGTGTGTAAATCATTCATTGAGATAACTTTTTGTATATGGGCAACTGGAAGGCCAGCTGGGCCCTGTGGGGACCTGGTGTGAAAGTATTCACTCAATCAAAGAAACCTTTGTTCTCATAGTTAAATCTACATAAAGACATCCCCTCACAATTATCCTGAAAGGCAGGACATTCTACAAGGAGAGGAGTCTTGCAAGTAACCACAAAAAATCCTCATTATAATAGGCATTGAGCAAGACAGACAGAATGTCTGCCATTACGGATAAACAGGTCTGATTGCCCCTAAAATCTCTATCAAGTCACTCAGAAAAAGTAACCTACTGAGCTTTGCTCTAGTTTAACAAGCTATTAATACTTTGTACTTACTTCCACTTGGGTTTCATTGACAGAAGATCTTAGTCTAGAAAATTAACTGTTTGTGGCTTTACCCAGAGAAATACAGGGGAAAAAAAAAAAGGTTATATCACTAAACCAGCCTCAGAGAAGGGAATTCCTTCTCACCTGGGTGCCAGTAAATACAGCACTCCTATAGCACTCTGCTTACTTAGCTTGGGGAACGGGGTTTAAGCACCATCAGCTTTGATTCTTATGCTGGTTGCCATGGCTACCACAAAAGCCATGTTCCCAGCCACTACTGGAATGAAGTGCTTAGTGAGGGCACAAGACTGCAGCAATTTTCTTCCCTCATTTTCTACATTCATCAATTACAAACTCTAGCTTAACTAACCACACAGATGTAGTTAACACAAACTCCCCTTTTTCATCTTCTTTGAATTATATACTGATGGAAAGCCCCATTGTTTTTTCTTCTTGTTTTTAAATTTGTTTTTTTTTTTTGAGCTATATATTTTTCTCTCTGCTCCTTTACCTTTCTCTCCCACCCCTTTCTGCCCTCTCCTAAGAACCCCATGCTACCAACTTACTCAATAGATCTTATCTTTTTCTAGATTAGATCCTTGTATGTCTCTTTTAGGATCCTCTTTACTATCTAGGTTCTCTGTGATTGTGGATTGTAGGGTGATTTTTCTTTGTAAAACCCCATCCTTAATTTGTCATCCTGATACCTGCCTGGAGCTTCACAGCCAGGGCTAATCTGAGACATATCACATCTGCCTTATCAGTCTTATCTATCTTGTTAGCCCTAAGAAATGCATGTAATTTACCAAAGAATTATTAATTATGTTTGTGTGAGTTTATAAACTGGAAACCTTGTGGGACTGAAAGAAAAAATAAGAGAGGAAAAACAAGAGATATCATCAGTAGAATGTTGAATGAGCGTTGAAGGGAACATAGGAAAAATAAATGTGACACAATGAAAAAAAATGTATGTGAGTTAATTGCTTTACCCTCAGATAACTGTTTAGCCAGTTTTCATTTGCTGTACTTTTCCTTCTGTATCCTGAGAAGTTTAGAGGGACTGGCACCCCAACATAAACCTCATTACCTTATCTTTACCAAAAATAGCAGAAGGAATCAATTAATTGATTTTAAAAATAAGTCAGAGCTCATTACCCTTCTAAATTTCTTTCATCCTGAAGTATCTATATCACCTCAAAAGGTCCCATGTGCACTTTAGTATTCTGGTCCTCTTCTTTTTTTTTTTTTTTTTTTTGCAACTATTTTTCATTTATTTTTTTTTTATTTTTAAATTAATTTATTATGTTTTCCATTATTTAAAACAATTTTCAAATTCAAATACACTTTGATCATATTCTTCCTCTCCCTCAAGTCCCTTCAGATCTTTTCCCCATCCCTACCCACCCAACTTTAAGTTCTTTCTTTAACAAGAAGCAAAAATCCTGTACAACAATAAAATCTTCCAAAACTTAGAAACAAGAAAGTCATACCAAGAAAAGAAAGAAAAAAGATTGAAAACAAACAAAAAGCCCAACTTGTAACCAAATAAAGCTCAGACAAAATCCTGTGGAGTCCAACTATATGTTGTTGGTCAATTACTCCTGAACATGAGGCTTGCCCAAAATTAGTTGACATGCTCAGTGTCACTCATCGTAGAAAACTGATTGTCTCTCCCCTAACTGGTATAAGTGATAGTTCAGTTGTTAACCTTCTTTTTTTTTTTTCTTTTTGTCAAAGCCTCCGTTTATTAGGGACAGGGTAACGACTTATATACCCCCCTGTATGAGGGCTTGGGGAGTAGGGCACAGGAGCATGGAATCTGGCCGCGTGGTCCCAGTCACGTAACCTACATCCGGTCAGGTAGGCCAAGAAGTCAGGAGTTGCCACACCTAGTTCCCTGGATAGCTGGAATTTAAGGCAGTTCCGCTATCAGATTAGGTTCAGTTAGCAATTAGCGAATAGCTAATTGGGTGTGGGGCAGGTTTTGCCAATAGGACTATTCTTAACATAATTATGGGTTTGGGGTTCCCTGCAGGCTCCCCAAGGTGATGGTCTCTGTAACAATCTTTAGGGGGGGAACGGCTCCCAACATATTCCTCCTTTCTTATATAAAGGCAAGTAGTTATAGGTGGAGGGCACCAAGACAGAGTCAACCATGGTGTCAGATCTAAAGATGAGGGGACTGGGACAAGGAGAGACCCTCCTCTCGACTGGTGAAGTAATTAACCTCTCCTGGGAACAGAGGGGTGCCTTATGAGTAGCATTAGTTTCTTGGAGCTTCTCAAATAAAAGGTATCTAGTAGGATTAAAGTAAGCAGATCACAGGGCACCCTGTCTTAGGCTATGTGGAGAGCGCCCTCATACCTAAAAACCATGCCATGTTGAGCCGGCCTGTACGGCCTCTGTATGGTTTGAAATTTAGGTGAGGATCCGCACTAACTCCCGTCATTGGGCCCCTGTATCTATCATTAATGAAAAATCTGTGAGGTGCTCCTTAAACAAAAGATATGATATAATTTTGGCACCAATAACTCCATCTCCAGACAAGAAGAAAGGGGCACCTTCTAAACCCAGTATTCACCTTTTAGTCTGGCCCATGGTATGTCCTCCTTCCTAAATGCCTACTCCACAAAAAGTTACGTGTGCTTGCCTGTCATCAATTAGGGAGGTGAAAAAGGGATCAAAATCTAAAATTCTTAACATATGCATTAAACCCAAACACTTTACAGCATGTGTCAAACCTTTCCCAACATCTATAAGCAGTTACAAATATCATTAGATCAATTTCAGTAAGAGTACAATGACATACATTGTTGTCAAATACCACCATTTCCAGACTCTGAGCAACAGTCACAGGAACCCCAATCTTTCCCCTTCTTAAGTGAAGAGGTTAGTATTTTAATTAAAATGAGTTCTGTGTCCCAAAGATTAAAACAGTCTGATGTCCAGTCTGCATCTCAGCTCCAAAGCAGACCAGAGTTCAAGCTGCAGAAGCAGTTTAGCACTTGTGCTTCAGGGCCGGTGGGATTCCTGGGTGAGGTGAGATGGATTCAGCTATCTGAAGCACATCCTGGCATTATCTCAGCCGGGACTCCCTGGACTCAGGAGGCAGGATTGACACCCTGTAGAGTGGAGCAGCAGGTTCTGTTATCAGGGACTCCTCTCCTTGGGGGCAGGAAAAGCCAGACTAAGGACCTCTCTGCAATCGCCTCAGGAACTCCTCTGTGTCCGCAGCGCAGCCTCGACATCAGGCCCAGCTTTTATTTTCTTTCTGTGAAAAAAGCATAAACATATCCTCGACCCCAAATATATATAGGTCGGGTTTTTTCATAATGCATTGCAAGGGCTTTTCCACCTTGCCCTAGCAAAGGTCAGCTTGGTGTTATCATGTCAGATCCGTTTGCATCTGGATCTACTTGCAAGTTTCATAAGCTGCTTACAAGGAGCCTTATTATGCTCCATAATATTTTTTTTATTATTATTAGCCATATATGCAGTTCCTCCATTGGAAGAGCCATTTGTAAAATTTAGCATAAAATCCTTTAAGGGATTTTTTTTGCTATAACATTAGCAAAATACAGTTGTGTGAATTGTAGCAATAATCATCTGGGGATCAAGCCATTTTTTAGCTTTTATCCTGCCCTTTTGTACCAGACAGGCTACT
The DNA here is from genome assembly GCA_963919715.1 of Microtus obscurus. NCBI lineage: Eukaryota > Metazoa > Chordata > Mammalia > Rodentia > Cricetidae > Microtus > Microtus obscurus. The sequence continues at coordinate 638,392 of CAWTZC010000700.1, forward strand.
GGTTTAAATTAAGAGTTTAATATCTTAATTGGCAAAACTTGAGAAGATTTTGCCATAAACAGCATTTTTTCATAAAAATGTTGTAGAATAAGTTTTATATTTAATATGCACACTTGCCATAGCTGCATTATAATTAATATACTGTATTTGTTGATTATTGTATACTTTACCTGTTGATTTATATTTTACCTGTTTGAGTACCTGTTAGGCAGCTTTAAGCTCTCTCTATTGGATACTGTTTTTTTTTTATTTTATTTTTCTATTCTAAGATGGCTCCCTTAATTAAGATGTGTGCTTCTCTGCTCCCCTAACCAACCTTCCTTTATCCCAAACATCCCATTTCCCCAGGTTCCCCCCATCCTCCCCTTCTCACATTTCTCTCCCCCTTCTCCCCTCACCCCCCTCCCACCACACCCCCAAGATCCCAAATTTTTGCCCGGCAATCTGGTCTACTTCCCATAACCAGGAGGATAGCTATATGTTTTTCTTTCGGTTCACCTTCTTATTTAGTTTCTTTAGGATATCAAATTATAGACTCACTGACCTTTATTTATCTCTAGAAACCAATTATGAGTGAGTACATCCCATGTTCATCCTTTTGGGTCTGGGTTACCTCACTCAGGATAGTGTTTTCTATTTCCATCCATTTGCATGCAAAATTCGCGAAGTCATTGTTTTTTACCGCTTGAGTAGTATTCTAATGTATATATATTCCATACTTTCTTCATCCATTCTTCCATTGAAGGGCATCTAGGTTGTTTCCAGGTTCCGGCTATTACAAATAATGCTGCGATGAACATAGTTGAACAAATATCCTTGTCATATGATCGGGCATCTCGTGGGTATATTCCCAAGAGTGGCATTGCTGGGTCCATGGGTAGGTTGATCCCAAATTTCCTGAGAAACCGCCACACTGCTTTCCAAAGTGGTTGCACAAGTTTGCATTCCCACCAGCAATGGATGAGGGTACCCCTTTCTCCACAGCCTCTCCAGCAAAGGCTATCATTAGTGTTTTTGATTTTAGCCATTCTGACAGGTGTAAGGTGATATCTCAATGTTGTTTTGATTTGCATTTCCCCTGATCGCTAAGGAGGCTGAGCATGACCTTAAGTGCCTTTTGGCCATTTGAACTTCTTCTGGTGAGAATTCTCTCTTCAGATCAGTGCCCCATTTTTTAATTGGGTTAATTAGCATTTTAAAGTCTAGTTTCTTGAGTTCTTTATATATTTTGGAGATCAGACCTTTGTCTGTTGCGGGGTTGGTGAAGATCTTCTCCCAGTCAGTGGGTTCCCTTTTTGTCTTAGTGACAGTGTCTTTTGCTTTACAGAAGCTTCTCAGTTTCAGTAGGTCCCATTTATTCAATGTTGCCCTTAATGACTGTGCTGCTGGGGTTATACCTAGGAAGCGATCGCCTGTGCCCATCTGTTGTAGGGTACCTCCCACTTTCTCTTCTATCAGGTTCAGTGTGTTCAGATTGATATTGAGGTCTTTGATCCATTTGGACTTGAGTTTTGTGCATGGTGATAGATATGGGTCAATTTTCTTTCTTCTACAGGTTGACATCCAGTTGTGCCAGCACCATTTGTTGAAGATGCTTTCTTTCTTCCATTGTATACTTTTAGCACCTTTATCGAAAATGAGGTGTTCATAGGTTTGTGGGTTAAGATCCGGGTCTTCTACACGATTCCATTGGTCGACTTCTCTATTTTTATGCCAATACCACACTGTTTTCATTACTGTAGCTCTATAGTAGAGTTTAAAGTCAGGGATGGTAATGCCTCCAGAAGTACCTTTATTGTAAAAGATTGTTTTGGCTATCCTGGGTTTTTTGTTATTCCATATAAAGTTGATTATTGTCCTTTCAAGATCAGTGAAGAATTTTAATGGGATCTTGATGGGGATTGCATTGAATCTATAAATTGCCTTTGGTAGGATTGCCATTTTTACTATGTTGATCCTCCCAATCCAAGAGCAAGGGAGATCCTTCCATTTTCTGGTATCCTCTTCAATTTCTTTCTTCAATGCCTTAAAGTTCTTGTCAAATAGATCCTTCACTTCTTTGGTTAGAGTTACCCCCGAGATATTTTATGCTGTTTGTGGCTATCGTGAAAGGTGATGCTTCTCTGATTTCCCTCTCTGCTTCCATATCCTTTGTGTATAGGAGGGCGACTGATTTTTTGGAGTTGATCTTGTATCCGGCCACATTACTAAAGGTGTTTATCAGCTGTAGGAGTTCTTTGGTGGAGTTTTTGGGGTCGCTTATGTAGACTATCATATCATCTGCAAATAACGAAAGTTTAACTTCTTCCTTTCCAATTCGAATCCCCTTGATCCCCTTATGTTGTCTTATTGCTATTGCTAAAACTTCAAGCACTATATTGAAGAGGTATGGAGAGAGTGGACAGCCTTGTCGTGTTCCTGATTTAAGTGGGATGGCTTTGAGTTTCTCTCCGTTTAATTTGATGTTAGCTGTCGGTTTGCTGTAAATAGCTTTTATTATATTTAAGTAGGACCCTTGTATCCCTAATCTCTCCAAGACTTTTATCATAAAGGGATGTTGAATTTTGTCAAAAGCTTTTTCAGCATCTAAGGAAATGATCATATGGTTTTTTTCTTTCAGTTTATTTATATGATGGATTACATTGATAGATTTTCGTATGTTGAACCAGCCTTGCATCTCTGGTATGAAGCCTACTTGATCATAATGGATAATGTTTCTAATGTATTCTTGGATACGGTTCGCCAGTATTTTGTTGAGGATTTTTGCGTCGATGTTCATGAGTGAGATTGGCCTGTAATTCTCTTTCTTGGTTGAGTCTTTGTGTGGTTTTGGTATCAGAGTGATGGTAGCTTCATAAAAGGAATTTGGCAATGACTCTTCTGTTTCTATATTGTGAAATACCTTAAGGAGTATAGGTATTAGGTCTTCTTGGAAATTCTGGTAGAATTCCGCATTGAAACCGTCTGGTCCTGGGCTTTTTTTGGTAGGGAGGTTTTTGATAACAGCTTCTAATTCTTCGCGACTGACAGGTCTATTTAGATTGCTCACCTGGTCCTGATTTAACTTTGGTATATGGTATTTATCTAAAAAAAGTGTCCATTTCTTTTACATTTTCCAGTTTTGTGGCATACAGGCTTTTGTAGTAAGATCTAATGATTCTCTGAATTTCCTCTATGTCTGTGGTTATGTCCCCCTTTTCATTTCTGATCTTATTAATTTGCAGATTCTCTCTCTGCCGTTTGATTAGTTTGGATAGGGGTTTATCAATTTTGTTGATTTTCTCCAGGAACCAGCTTTTTGTTTCATTGATTCTTTGGATTGTTTTCTGTGTTTCTATTTTGTTGATTTCAGCCCTCAGTTTGACTATTTCCAGTCTTCTACTCCTCCTAGGTGAGTCTGCTTCTTTTTTTCTAGAGCTTTCAGGTGGGCTGTTAAGTCTCCAATGTATGCTTTCTCTGTTTTCTTTAAGTGGGCACTAAGGGCTATGAACTTTCCCCTTAGGACTGCTTTCAAAGTGTCCCATAAGTTTGAGTATGTTGATTCTTTATTTTCATTGAATTCAAGGAAGACTTTAATTTCTTTCTTTATTTCTTCTTTAATCCAGGTGTGGGTCAATAGTTGACTGTTCAGTTTCCATGAGTTTGCAGGCTTTCTGGGGGTAGCATTGTTGTTGAATTCTAACTTTAGTCCGTGGTGATCTGATAAGACACAGGTGGTTATGGATATTTTTTTGTAACTGTGGAAGTTTGCTTTGTTACCGAGGATGTGGTCAATTTTCGAGAAGGTTCCATGAGCTGCAGAGAAGAAGGTATATTCTTTCCTATTTGGGTGGAATGTTCTATAGATGTCTGTTAAGTCCATTTGGTTCAATACCTCCATTAATTCTCTTATTTCTCTGTTAGGTTTCTGTCTGATTGACCTGTCCATTGGTGAAAGAGGCGTGTTGAGATCTCCCACTATTAGTGTGTGCGGTTTGATGGCGTCTTTGAGTTTTAGTAATGTTTCTTTTACATATGTGGGTGCTTTTATATTAGGGGCATAGATATTCAGGATTGAGACCTCATCCTGATCAATTGTTCCTGTTATGAGTATAAAATATCCCTCTCCATCTCTTCTGATTGATTTAAGTTTGAAGTCAACTTTGTTAGAAATTAGTATGGCCACACCTGCTTGTTTCTTAGGTCCATTTGCTTGATAAACCTTTTCCCATCCCTTTACTCTAAGTAGGTGCCTATCTTTGTGTTTGAGGTGTGTTTCTTGTAAACAGCAGAATGTTGGATCCTGTTTGCGTATCCAATCTCTTAGCCTGTGTCTTTTTATAGGTGAGTTGAGTCCATTGACATTAAGGGATATTAATGACCAGTGGTTGCTAACTCTGGTCACTTTTTAGTCATAGGGTTTGTGTGTTTGCTTTCTTTTAGTTGCGCTGGTAAAGGGTGTCTAGAAGTTTGAGTTATTGTGGTCATTGTTGGTCTCCTTGGTTTGTGATTTTCCTTCTATTACTTTCTGTAAGGCTGGATTTGTGGCTACGTATTGTTTAAATTTGTTTTTATCCTGGAAAATTTTGTTTTCTCCATTTATAGTGAACGAAAGCTTGGCTGGGTATAGTAGTCTGGGCTTGCATCCATGTTCTCTTAGCTTCTGCAGTACATCTATCCAGGACCTTCTGGCTTTCATGGTTTCCATAGAGTAGTCAGGAGTAAGTCTGATAGGTTTACCTTTATAAGTAACTTGACCTTTTTCCTTTGCAGCTCTTAATATTCTTTCTTTATTCTGGATGTTTTGTGTTCTGATTATTATGTGGCGAGGAGATGTTTTTTTCTGGTCCAGTCTATTCGGTGTTCTGTATGCTTCTTGAACCTTCAAAGGAATATCTTTCTTTAGGCTGGGAAAGTTTTCTTCTATAATTTTATTAAATATATTTTCTGAACCATTGAGCTGTATTTCTTCTCCTTCTTGTATCCCAATTATTCTTAGGTTTGGTCTTTTTATTGTGTCCCATATTTCCTGAATGTTTTGTGATGAGAATTTGTTGGTTTTGCTGTTTTCTTCGATCAGTGTGTTAATTTTCTCTATGGTATCTTCAGTGTCTGACATTCTTTCTTCTAACTCTTGTAATCTGTTGGTAGTACTTGTCTCTGTAGTTCCTGTTCGTTTACCCAGATTTTCCATCTCCAACCTTCCCTCGGTTTGTGTTTTCTTCATTACTTCCATTTCATTCTTCAGGTCTTGAACCATTTCCCTTACCTGTTTGATTGCATTTTCTTGTTTCTCTTGGTTTTCTTGGGTATCTTTGAGCGATTTATTCATTTCCTCTACCTTTTTGTTTGTAATCTCTAATTGTTTATGGCAGTTTTTCACCTCCTGTTTAAGGTCTTCTATTATTTTCAAAAAATTCACTTTTGGGTCGATTTCTTCTACTTCTTCTGGAGTAGGGTGTACAATTCTTCTTATTTCGGGATCCCTGGGTTCTGGTGATGTCATGTTGCCTTTCAGGTTGTTGGAGGAATTCTTGCATTGGCGCCTTCCCATCTCCTCTTTCAAATGAAGCCAAGAGAGGCCTGGTGTCTTGGTCCAGTTTTTGCTGTGACTGAGCCTCTGGGTGTATCTCTTCAGTGTGGAAGCAAGGTCCGTCCTGCTGAGCTTGATCTGCCCAGTGATGTCTCTCCTGGCACCTGGATCTGATCTCCGTGCTGCTTGGGTGTCTTGCGAACAAAGGGCCGGGCCCGTTTGGTGCAGGCCGGCCACCTAGACAAAGGAGCCACCACCCTCCCGAATGCCCTCCCAATTCGGACCCTGTCCCAGCGCCCAAACAGGCTGAGCTGGGAGCTGTTGTGTGGTTCAAAGAGGGGAGGGGGGTCAGAGGTAGTGCGGAGGGCCTTGGATGCAAGTTGGGTGGGACAGTAATGGAGAAGAGGTATCAAGGAGTACAGCCCCCGCAGACTGACCAGGGAGTGTAGGAGGGGTGGGGAACGTCTGAGCTCCCTGTCCCGGGCTGCCGCCGCGGGCAGAAACTCACTCACCCCAGCGATGGCCCACCTGGCACCCGGATCCGATCTCCCCGCTGCCTGGGCGTCCCGCGAACAAAGGGCCAGGCCCGCTTGGTGCAGGCCGGCCACCTAGACAAAGGAACCACCACCCTCCCGAATGCTCTCCAAATTCGGACCCTGTCCCAGCGCCCAAACAGGCTGTGCTCCATTTATTTTTTTCAATAAATTCCTTTGTATCATTTTAAACATTATTCTTTTCTCCACATTAATGGCAAAACATATAATTTGAATATTAATATAATTTGTTGGTTTCATCTTTAGTAAGTCAAATTAATTTCAACAACCATTGACTACCATCCATGAATATGACATCTAATTTAAAGCATATCTCTATATTATTAAATCAGAGATACTTTTTGTAGATTTTTTTCAGTATTACTATCAGTATACTCTATGGGAAATAATTGACTACAGCATAATAATTGGATCATATTGAATCTTGTATTTTTTTATCATTACTTTGATAAGTGTTTATATTTTTTTTTATAGTCTTGCTTTATTCAAGTAGCAAATAAACTGAGAAATAAATCAAGGAAACAACAATAGCCTTCCACAATAGTTTCAAATATATAAAATATCTTGGAATATCTCTAACCAAGCAAATGAAAGACTTGTATAATAAAAACTTTAAGACATTGAAGAAAGAAATTCATGAAGAAATTAGAAAATAGAAAGACCTCCCATACTCATAGATTGGTAGAATTGATATAGTAAAATGACCATTTTACAAAGGAATATGCAGATTTAATGCAATCCCCATCAAAATTCCAACACAATTCTTCACAGGCCAGATTCATGTAGAAACACAAAATATCTCAGGATAGCTAAAACACTCTTGAGTAATGAAAGAACTTCTGGGCATATTACCATTCCTGATTTCAAATTGTACAACAACACTATAATAATAAAAACAGCATGGTACTATAACAAAAAGGACATGTATATCAATAGAATTGAGTTGAAGACACAGAAATGAGTCTACATAACTACCAACATCCAATTTTGATAAATAATCTAGAAATACACACTGAAAAAAAGACAGTATCTCCAATAAATGGTGATGGTCAAACTGGATGTTTGCATGTAGAAGAATGCAAATAGATCCATCTTGTCATCCTGTACAAAACTCCAGATAGAACAAAGACCTAACATACAGACAGACACACTAAATTTGACAGAAGAGAAAGTGGGGGAACATTCTTAAAATCATTGACACAGGAAAAGACTTCCCAAACAAACATCAGTAGCAAAGATACTATGATCAGCAATTAATTAATGGGACCTCACAATACTGCAGTTTCTTTGTGGCATAAGACACTATCATTTGGATAAAGAGGCAGGCTACAGTATGGAAAAGATTTTTACCAACTACATCTCTGATAGAGGGATAGTAACTAAAATATATAAAGAACTAAAAAAAACCCTGGATATCTAGAAAACAAATATTTCAATAAAAATGATGTACATATCTAAACAGAGAATTCTCAAAAGAGGAAACTCAAATGGTAGAGAAACTCTTAAGGAAATGTTCAATGTCTTTAGTTATCAGGGAAATACAAATCAAAACTACTTTGAGATTTTTTTTTTTTTGTCAAAGCCTCCGTTTATTAGGGACAGGGTAACAACTTATATACCCCCTGAATGAGGGCTTGGGGAGCAGGGCACAGGAGCATGGAATCTGGCCGCGTGGTCCCAGTCACGTAACCTACATCCGGTCAGGTAGGCCAAGAAGTCAGGAGTTGCCACACCTAGTTCCCTGGATAGCTGGAATTTAAGGCAGTTCCGCTATGAGATTAGGTTCGTTAGCAATTAGCGAATAGCTAATTGGGTGTGGGGCAGGTTTTGCCAATAGGACTATTCTTAACATAATTATGGGTTTGGGGTTCCCTGCAGGCTCCCCAAGGTGATGGTTTCTGTAACAATCTTTAGGGGGGAAACGGCTCCCAACATATTCCTCCTTTCTTATATAAGGGCAAGTAGTTATAAGTGGAGGGCACCAAGACAGAGTCAACCATGGTGTCAGATCTAAAGGAGAAGGGACTAGGACAAGGAGAGACCCTCCTCTCGACTGGTGAAGCAATTTACCTCTCCTGGGAACAGAGGGGTGCCTTATGAGTAGCATTAGTTTCCTGGAGCTTCTCAAATAAAAGGTATCTAGTAGGATTAAAGTAAGCAGATCACAGGGCACCCTGTCTTAGGCTATGTGGAGAGCGCCTCGTACCTAAAAACCATGCCATGTTGAGCCGGCCTGTATGGCCTCTGTATGGTTTGAAATTTAGGTGAGGATCCACACTAACTCCCGTCATTGGGCCCCTGTGTCTATCATTAATGAAAAATCTGTGAGGTGCTCCTTAAACAAAAGATATGATATAATTTTGGCACCAATAACTCCATCTCTAGACAAGAAGAAAGGGGCACCTTCCAAACCCAGTATTCACCTTTTAGTCTGGCCCATGGTATGTCCTCCTTCCTAAATGCCTACTCCACAAAAAGTTACGTGTGCTTGTCTGCCATCAATTAGGGAGGTGAAAAAGGGATCAAAATCTAAAATTCTTAACATATGCATTGAACCCAAACACTTTACAGCATGTGTCAAACCTTTCCCAACATCTATAAGCAGTTGCAAATATCATTAGATCAATTTCAGTAAGAGTACAATGACATACATTGTTGTCAAATACCACCATTTCCAGACTCTGAGCAACAGTCACAGGAACCCCAATCTTTCCCCTTCTTAAGTGAAGAGGTTAGTAATTTAATTAAAATGAGTTCTGTGTCCCAGAGATTAAAACAGTCTGATGTCCAGTCTGCATCTCAGCTCCAAAGCAGACCAGAGTTCAAGCTGCAGAAGCAGTTTAGCACTTGTGCTTCAGGGCCGGTGGGATTCCTGGGTGAGGTGAGCTGGATTCAGCTATCTGAAGCACATCCTGGCATTATCTCAGCCGGGTCTCCCTGGACTCAGGAGGCAGAATTGACACCCTGTAGAGTGGAGCAGCAGGTTCTGTTATCAGGGACTCCTCTCCTTGGGGGCAGGAAAAGCCAGACTAAGGACCTCTCTGCAATCGCCTCAGGAACTCCTCTGTGTCCGCAGCGCAGCCTCGACATCAGGCCCAGCTCTTATATTCTTTCTGTGAAAAAAGCATAAACATATCCTCGACCCCAAATATATATAGGTCGGGTTTTTTCATAATGCATTGCAAGGGCTTTTCCACCTTGCCCTAGCAAAGGTCAGCTTGGTGTTATCATGTCAGATCCGTTTGCATCTGGATCTACTTGCAAGTTTCATAAGCTGCTTACAAGGAGCCTTATTATGCTCCATAATATTTTTTTTTATTATTATTAGCCATATATGCAGTTCCTCCATTGGAAGAGCCATTTGTAAAATTTAACATAAAATCCTTTAAGGGATTTTTTTTGCTATAACATTAGCAAAATACAGTTGTGTGAATTGTAGCAATAATCATCTGGGGATCAAGCCATTTTTTAGCTTTTATCCTGCCCTTTTGTACCAGACAGGCTACTGGTTTAAATTAAGAGTTTAATATCTTAATTGGCAAAACTTGAGAAGATTTTGCCATAAACAGCATTTTTTTATAAAAATGTTGTAGAATAAGTTTTATATTTAATATGCACACTTGCCATAGCTGCATTATAATTAATATACTGTGTTTGTTGATTATTGTATACTTTACCTGTTGATTTATATTTTACCTGATTGAGTACCTGTTAGGCAGCTTTAAGCTCTCTCTATTGGAAACTGTTTTTTTTTATTTTATTTTTTTTTCTATTCTAAGATGGCTCCCTTAATTAAGATGTGTGCTTCTCTGCTCCCCTAACCAACCTTCCTTTATCCCAAACATCCCGTTTCCCCAGGTTCCCCCCATCCTCCCCTTCTCACATTTCTCTCCCCTTCTCCCCTCACCCCCCTCCCACCACACCCCCAAGATCCCAAATTTTTGCCCGGCAATCTGGTCTACTTCCCATAACCAGGAGGATAGCTATATGTTTTTCTTTCGGTTCACCTTCTTATTTAGTTTCTTTAGGATATCAAATTATAGACTCACTGACCTTTATTTATCTCTAGAAACCAATTATGAGTGAGTACATCCCATGTTCATCCTTTTGGGTCTGGGTTACCTCACTCAGGATAGTGTTTTCTATTTCCATCCATTTGCATGCAAAATTCGCGAAGTCATTGTTTTTTACCGCTGAGTAGTATTCTAATGTATATATATTCCATACTTTCTTCATCCATTCTTCCATTGAAGGGCATCTAGGTTGTTTCCAGGATCTGGCTATTACAAATAATGCTGCTATGAACATAGTTGAACAAATGTCCTTGTCATATGATCGGGCATCTAGTGGGTATATTCCCAAGAGTGGCATTGCTGGGTCCATGGGTAGGTTGATCCCAATTTTCCTGAGAAACCGCCACACTGCTTTCCAAAGTGGTTGCACAAGTTTGCATTCCCACCAGCAATGGATGAGGGTGCCCCTTTCTCCACAGCCTCTCCAGCAAAGGCTATCATTAGTGTTTTTGATTTTAGCCATTCTGACAGGTGTAAGGTGATATCTCAATGTTGTTTTGATTTGCATTTCCCTGATCGCTAAGGAGGCTGAGCATGACCTTAAGTGCCTTTTGGCCATTTGAACTTCTTCTGGTGAGAATTCTCTCTTCAGATCAGTGCCCCATTTTTTAATTGGGTTAATTAGCATTTTAAAGTCTAGTTTCTTGAGTTCTTTATATATTTTGGAGATCAGACCTTTGTCTGTTGCGGGGTTGGTGAAGATCTTCTCCCAGTCAGTGGGTTCCCTTTTTGTCTTAGTGACAGTGTCTTTTGCTTTACAGAAGCTTCTCAGTTTCAGTAGGTCCCATTTATTCAATGTTGCCCTTAATGACTGTGCTGCTGGGGTTATACCTAGGAAGCGATCGCCTGTGCCCATCTCTTGTAGGGTACTTCCCACTTTCTCTTCTATCAGGTTCAGTGTGTTCAGACTGATATTGAGGTCTTTGATCCATTTGGACTTGAGTTTTGTGCATGGTGATAGATATGGGTCAATTTTCTTTCTTCTACAGGTTGACATCCAGTTGTGCCAGCACCATTTGTTGAAGATGCTTTCTTTCTTCCATTGTATACTTTTAGCACCTTTATCGAAAATGAGGTGTTCATAGGTTTGTGGGTTAAGATCCGGGTCTTCTACACGATTCCATTGGTCGACTTCTCTATTTTTATGCCAATACCACACTGTTTTCATTACTGTAGCTCTATAGTAGAGTTTAAAGTCAGGGATGGTAATGCCTCCAGAAGTACCTTTATTGTAAAAGATTGTTTTGGCTATCCTGGGTTTTTTGTTATTCCATATAAAGTTGATTATTGTCCTTTCAAGATCAGTGAAGAATTTTGATGGGATCTTGATGGGGATTGCATTGAATCTATAAATTGCCTTTGGTAGGATTGCCATTTTTACTATGTTGATCCTCCCAATCCAAGAGCAAGGGAGATCCTTCCATTTTCTGGTATCCTCTTCAATTTCTTTCTTCAATGCCTTAAAGTTCTTGTCAAATAGATCCTTCACTTCTTTGGTTAGAGTTACCCCGAGATATTTTATGCTGTTTGTGGCTATCGTGAAAGGTGATGCTTCTCTGATTTCCCTCTCTGCTTCCATATCCTTTGTGTATAGGAGGGCGACTGATTTTTGGAGTTGATCTTGTATCCGGCCACATTACTAAAGGTGTTTATCAGCTGTAGGAGTTCTTTGGTGGAGTTTTTGGGGTCGCTTATGTAGACTATCATATCATCTGCAAATAACGAAAGTTTAACTTCTTCCTTTCCAATTCGAATCCCCTTGATCCCCTTATGTTGTCTTATTGCTATTGCTAAAACTTCAAGCACTATATTGAAGAGGTATGGAGAGAGTGGACAGCCTTGTCGTGTTCCTGATTTAAGTGGGATGGCTTTGAGTTTCTCTCCGTTTAATTTGATGTTAGCTGTAGGTTTGCTGTAAATAGCTTTTATTATATTTAAGTATGACCCTTGTATCCCTAATCTCTCCAAGACTTTTATCATAAAGGGATGTTGAATTTTGTCAAAAGCTTTTTCAGCATCTAAGGAAATGATCATATGGTTTTTTTCTTTCAGTTTATTTATATGATGGATTACATTGATAGATTTTCGTATGTTGAACCAGCCTTGCATCTCTGGTATGAAGCCTACTTGATCATAATGGATAATGTTTCTAATGTATTCTTGGATACGGTTCGCCAGTATTTTGTTGAGGATTTTTGCGTCGATGTTCATGAGTGAGATTGGCCTGTAATTCTCTTTCTTGGTTGAGTCTTTGTGTGGTTTTGGTATCAGAGTGATGGTAGCTTCATAAAAGGAATTTGGCAATGACTCTTCTGTTTCTATATTGTGAAATACCTTAAGGAGTATAGGTATTAGGTCTTCTTGGAAATTCTGGTAGAATTCCGCATTGAAACCGTCTGGTCCTGGGCTTTTTTTGGTAGGGAGGTTTTTGATAACAGCTTCTAATTCTTCGCGACTGACAGGTCTATTTAGATTGCTCACCTGGTCCTGATTTAACTTTGGTATATGGTATTTATCTAAAAAAGTGTCCATTTCTTTTACATTTTCCAGTTTTGTGGCATACAGGCTTTTGTAGTAAGATCTAATGATTCTCTGAATTTCCTCTATGTCTGTGGTTATGTCCCCCTTTTCATTTCTGATCTTATTAATTTGCAGATTCTCTCTCTGCCGTTTGATTAGTTTGGATAGGGGGTTTATCAATTTTGTTGATTTTCTCCAGGAACCAGCTTTTTGTTTCATTGATTCTTTGGATTGTTTTCTGTGTTTCTATTTTGTTGATTTCAGCCCTCAGTTTGACTATTTCCAGTCTTCTACTCCTCCTAGGTGAGTCTGCTTCTTTTTTTCTAGAGCTTTCAGGTGGGCTGTTAAGTCTCCAATGTATGCTTTCTCTGTTTTCTTTAAGTGGGCACTAAGGGCTATGAACTTTCCCCTTAGGACTGCTTTCAAAGTGTCCCATAAGTTTGAGTATGTTGATTCTTTATTTTCATTGAATTCAAGGAAGACTTTAATTTCTTTCTTTATTTCTTCTTTAATCCAGGTGTGGGTCAATAGTTGACTATTCAGTTTCCATGAGTTTGCAGGCTTTCTGGGGGGTAGCATTGTTGTTGAATTCTAACTTTAGTCCGTGGTGATCTGATAAGACACAGGTGGTTATGGATATTTTTTTGTAACTGTGGAAGTTTGCTTTGTTACCGAGGATGTGGTCAATTTTCGAGAAGGTTCCATGAGCTGCAGAGAAGAAGGTATATTCTTTCCTATTTGGGTGGAATGTTCTATAGATGTCTGTTAAGTCCATTTGGTTCAATACCTCCATTAATTCTCTTATTTCTCTGTTAGGTTTCTGTCTGATTGACCTGTCTATTGGTGAAAGAGGCGTGTTGAGATCTCCCACTATTAGTGTGTGCGGTTTGATGAGCGTCTTTGAGTTTTAGTAATGTTTCTTTTACATATGTGGGTGCTTTTATATTAGGGGCATAGATATTCAGGATTGAGACCTCATCCTGATCAATTGTTCCTGTTATGAGTATAAAATATCCCTCTCCATCTCTTCTGATTGATTTAAGTTTGAAGTCAACTTTGTTAGAAATTAGTATGGCCACACCTGCTTGTTTCTTAGGTCCATTTGCTTGATAAACCTTTTCCCATCCCTTTACTCTAAGTAGGTGCCTATCTTTGTGTTTGAGGTGTGTTTCTTGTAAACAGCAGAATGTTGGATCCTGTTTGCGTATCCAATCTCTTAGCCTGTGTCTTTTTATAGGTGAGTTGAGTCCATTGACATTAAGGGATATTAATGACCAGTGGTTGCTAACTCTGGTCACTTTTTTAGTCATAGGGTTTGTGTGTTTGCTTTCTTTTAGTTGCGCTGGTAAAGGGTGTCTAGAAGTTTGAGTTATTGTGGTCATTGTTGGTCTCCTTGGTTTGTGATTTTCCTTCTATTACTTTCTGTAAGGCTGGATTTGTGGCTACGTATTGTTTAAATTTGTTTTTATCCTGGAAAATTTTGTTTTCTCCATTAATAGTGAACGAAAGCTTGGCTGGGTATAGTAGTCTGGGCTTGCATCCATGTTCTCTTAGCTTCTGCAGTACATCTATCCAGGACCTTCTGGCTTTCATGGTTTCCATAGAGTAGTCAGGAGTAAGTCTGATAGGTTTACCTTTATAAGTAACTTGACCTTTTTCCTTTGCAGCTCTTAATATTCTTTCTTTATTCTGGATGTTTTGTGTTCTGATTATTATGTGGCGAGGAGATGTTTTTTTCTGGTCCAGTCTATTCGGTGTTCTGTATGCTTCTTGAACCTTCAAAGGAATATCTTTCTTTAGGCTGGGAAAGTTTTCTTCTATAATTTTATTAAATATATTTTCTGAACCATTGAGCTGTACTTCTTCTCCTTCTTGTATCCCAATTATTCTTAGGTTTGGTCTTTTTATTGTGTCCCATATTTCCTGAATGTTTTGTGATGAGAATTTGTTGGTTTTGCTGTTTTCTTCGATCAGTGTGTTAATTTTCTCTATGGTATCTTCAGTGTCTGACATTCTTTCTTCTAACTCTTGTAATCTGTTGGTAGTACTTGTCTCTGTAGTTCCTGTTCGTTTACCCAGATTTTCCATCTCCAACCTTCCCTCGGTTTGTGTTTTCTTCATTACTTCCATTTCGTTCTTCAGGTCTTGAACCATTTCCCTTACCTGTTTGATTGCATTTTCTTGTTTCTCTTGGTTTTCTTGGGTATCTTTGAGCGATTTATTCATTTCCTCTACCTTTTTGTTTGTAATCTCTAATTGTTTATGGCAGTTTTTCACCTCCTGTTTAAGGTCTTCTATTATTTTCAAAAAATTCACTTTTGGGTCGATTTCTTCTACTTCTTCTGGAGTAGGGTGTACAATTCTTCTTATTTCGGGATCCCTGGGTTCTGGTGATGTCATGTTGCCTTTCAGGTTGTTGGAGGAATTCTTGCATTGGCGCCTTCCCATCTCCTCTTTCAAATGAAGCCAAGAGAGGCCTGGTGTCTTGGTCCAGTTTTTGCTGTGACTGAGCCTCTGGGTGTATCTCTTCAGTGTGGAAGCAAGGTCCGTCCTGCTGAGCTTGATCTGCCCAGTGATGTCTCTCCTGGCACCCGGATCTGATCTCCCTGCTGCTTGGGTGTCTCGCGAGCAAAGGGCCGACCTCGCTGCCGCAGGGCAGGCAGGCCACCTAGACAAAGGAGCTACTACCCTCCTGGCTGCCCTCCCAATTCGGACCCTGTCCCAGCGCCCAAACAGGCTGAGCTGGGAGCTGTTGTGTGGTTCAAGGCGGGGCGGGGGGGTCAGAGGAGGTGGGGGAGGGTCGTGGATGCAAGCTGGGTGGGATATGAATAGAGAGGAAGTATCGGGCTGTATAGCCCCTGCAGACTGACCAAGGAGTGCAGGAGGATTGAGGAACGTCTGAGTTCCCTGTCCCGGGCTGCTGCTGCAGTCAGAAACTCACCCACCCTGGTGATGTCTCTTCTGGTACCGGGATCTGGTCTCCGTGCTGCTTGGGTGTCTCGCGAACAAAGGGCCGACCACGCTGCCGCAGGGCAGGCAGGCCACCTAGACAAAGGAGCTACTACCCTCCTGGCTGCCCTCCCAATTCGGACCCTGTCCCAGCGTCCAAACAGGCTGAGCTGGGAGCTGTTGTGTGGTTCAAGGCGGGGCGGGGGGTCAGAGGAGGTGGGGGGAGGGTCGTGGATGCAAGCTGGGTGGGATATGAATAGAGAGGAAGTATCGGGCAGTATAGCCCCTGCAGACTGACCAAGGAGTGCAGGAGGATTGAGGAACGTCTGAGTTCCCTGTCCCGGGCTGCTGCCGCAGTCAGAAACTCACCCACCCTGGTGATGTCTCTTCTGGTACTGGGATCTGGTCTCCGTGCTGCTTGGGTGTCTCGCGAACAAAGGGCTTCTGGTCCTCTTCTTTCGTGAACTCATCTGCCCTACTGCTTTCCTTCTCTAAAGTTTCAATTCTTGCTCTGCACAGTCAGGCACCTTCCTCGTTCATTGTTTAAAGATGGGTACTGTTCCAACACTTGAACCATCTATATTTTTATTCTGCTTCATTTATTATTTAACATACTACACATTATAATATGGGTCACAGCAAAATACCTATTTAAAACATGTATCTTTTTTTTTTGTGTTCCCACATCAGATTGAAATCCAGTGGAAGAGAGGACTATTATCTGTTTTGTTCACAGTTCTATTTCTAGTACCTAGAAAATATCTGAACATAATAATATCGTAGCTTGCACATCAATGATTATCTTAAGAAAAAATATTCACAAAAATTACCCCTGCAAACTGTCTTAATGAAACCGTCTGAAAATATCAAACCTCCAGTCCTATGAAGTAACTTTTACTAAATTTTAAAACACATATATGGTTTGTTTCACAGATGTGAATTATTTCATTAACTAGTTTTGTAATATGTCATTATTGCAGAATTATTTCTTTCCAAAAGGATTCTGGTGAGAATTTAATTTCTATTTTGTATTCAAAAATTAACTTTAATTAACAAGAGTATCTCTCCACAGATATTTTCTAATTTTATCTAGTTTGAATCTGCATGAAGTTTTATTTGGGTTTTGAAAATTCAGTGAAACACAGAGAATGATAATGTGCTGTTAGCTTCATAGGCTTGTCTAATTTTAAATTTAAAATATTTAGTAATCATTAGAAATCACTAAAATGACCAGCTCAAATTTAAACCTACTCTGAATTGCTACTTCATTTATGGAGAAAAACAAATGGTATCTCTAGGCAATTTGAAGCACATAGTTTTACCATGCTGCACATATTGAAGGAAACATTTTCTAAGTACATATAAGTACAATTATTAATGTAAAATTATACTTGGTGAACAAATATTTAAGATAGGTTTTATAGTACAATGAATGTACTCAAAGCAGGAACATTGCTCATGAGAGGAACAATAGTAATTACAGAAAAGGATGCATTGATTTGTTTGCATAATCATCACATAAAATCATGTACACATCAATTAACCTGAAGTTGGCCAGTCAAGAAAAATAACAGAGTAGAAAAATAATTCTAGGTATAAGGTATTGAAGAATTACAGCAATTATAGCAGAGGAGAGGCATTAGGAGCAAAACTCTGGTACCTAGGATACTGTGAAGGACAGCCCAGCAGTAGGACAGTGACATTGGGAAGCATGAAAAAGGATGTTCCACAAAGAGGAAACAGCCAAAACATTAGATTTTATGCTGATGACAGGACAGTTAATAGAGAGTGGAAGTTTCCATTAATTGTATAGTGTACCAATATTGATTTTGCTTACAACTGTAGGAGGTCCTTCTGTATTTGTGTTGCTTTCATTGGTTGAATAAAGAAGCTGCCTTGGCCTTTTGATAGGGCAGAACTTAGATAGGCGGGGAAGACAGAACTGAATTCTGGGAAGAAGAAGGCAGTGTGGCAGATGCCATGGTTCTCCTGCCTGAGACAGACACTGGTTAGATTCATGCAGGTAAGCCACAGTCAAGTGGATATACACATTAATAGAAATGGGTTAGATCAAAATGTGAGAGTTAGCCAATAGAAGGCTAGAGCTAATGGCCAAGCAGTAATTTAATTAATACAATTTCTGTGTGGTTATTTTGGGGGTTAAGCTCCCGCTGCTCCTTTTACTACAACAATCTCCAGTAGTAAAAAGAAAGGGGCTAGAAGTGAGGGTTATAGAGAATACGTTTCAAAAGCATGAGTAGAATTAATTAAAGCAGCAACTCTAGGGAGGTCCAGAAAAGAGTAATATGTCTTTGGGATAAAATGGAACAGGGAGTGTTGCTGAGCTGTCTCATTGACTATTGGCACTTGTCACCAAATCTACAACTTGAGTTCACTCCCTAGTTCCCTTGGGGTTGTAAGAAAGAGCCCACTTCTTCTGACTGTCCTCTTACCACTGTATGCAAATGTCCTCAGCCACAAAATAAATATGATATTTTTTTAATAAAATTATGTCAGGGAGCTATAACCTATATATGACAAAGAGGTAGCTTAAACACAGGCAATATGACCCAATTGTAAAGTTTAAAGAAATTGTTTCTTTTCCATACATTTTAATATCCCACCAGTAATTCATGTTTTAGTCTGAGAGATGACCTACTTTTATATTATTATTATTAGTCTATTATGCATAGTTCATACAAATATCACTGTAAAATAATAACTGGTTTCATTACAATCTTTAAAACATATTTCCATCTGCAAATTGCACTCTCATTACTATATTTTTATTTTTTATATTTAATTATATATATATATATATATATATATATATATATATATACTGATGATCCCTGAGGAAAAAAGAGAGCATCAAATACTATGAAAATGGAGTTATACGTGTTTGTGAGCTACCAAGTGGGTGCTAGAATCAAACCTCTGATTTCTGTAATAGAAACAAATGTTTCAAATTCCTGAGACATTTCTTTAGCTCCTTTATTTACTAAATTATGTAGATTGTTCTATTAACATTAATCTATCATGTATATTTTCTGGCAATTTACCTTAACTAATATATAATTTATCCTTAATGCTTCTTCACAGAAAAATGCTATTTTGGCTTGCTACTGAATATCAAAATTCCCTTAAAATCCTCCAAATTAAAAATGGAGAACTCTTGATAGTAATATAAATTCATAGGTTCATGTGTTTCTAAGAAAGTTAGCATGCTAGGGAGGAATTTTATTTATTATTGTTCAACATGGAAGATAGAGTGACTATGATCTTGGCTAGATACCAGTGCTTAGTTATAAACAACTTCAAGTCAATGGCTTGAAGTAACCTTGCCTCTTTGGTCTTTCTTGCAGATTGTATAACTAGTGAAAAAACCCTAGAGATTTGCAGGTAAGTAGCTTTGTACTTTTGTTGAGTTTTACTGTCTATTAAAAGGGCAATCCAAGTGTCTTGTTTCTGTTTGTACATCATGATTTGGGCCTGAGTAATTTCTTTTTCAATTAATTATTGCCAGAAGTCTTGTTCTAGAACATCTTTTATTTATAAGCTCTTCTGATATTGTTGCCTCAGGAGGGAGATTTATTAGAAAAAGATTCAGCAAGGTGTCTCTTTGAGGTGTTTGACAGATTGTGATATCTTTATTGAAATTTCATCCTGGTTGCCTTATATTTTAAAATATGTCTTCAGTGACATGGGGCTCTTAATAATGATGCAGATATTTTTAAATTTTTTTCTAATTAGTCTTGTTGAAGAACTGAGGCCACAAATGCAACTTAATGTAAAAGATGAGTTTATATCTCTGATGTGGTTCATTAGCTTATGCATTGATAAATAGGAGAATAGCAATGATCATAGATAGTGTTCTATATTCAAATATTACTTACTTATGTATACTATTTATATTATATACATATTATACACATGCGCCACATCAGTTCCCTAGCCCAAGAAACAAATTTCTGACTTGCAATTTAATTTTCCTGACTTGAGCTATTATTTAATTTCAATAATTCTAAATCATGGATTTAATGATAAGTGACTGCTTCATAAAAATACTTGAAATTTAAGTAATTTAATAAATAGAGCAATGTAGAAATGTGTTTGACACATAATAACTACACTGAGAATGTTGGTTCAACATACTGTTAAATAAATCCTATCAATTTTTTTTAATTTACCAACATATTTCTTTTTTTCATTTTTATTGGTTCTATAAGGATTTCACATCATGCATCCTGATCCCATTCATCTCCCCATCCCTCAACATCTGCCCTCTATCACTGCAATGTCCTTCTCTCTCTCGTGAGTGTATGTGTGTGATTCTACATTACCAACTTTTACTCTGTCTATCTCTCTCTGTCTCTCTGTCTCTCTGTTTCTCTGTCTCTTTCTCTCTCTCTCGTGTGTGTGTGTGTGTAATTTTTTTTTTATATTTCTAATGACATATGGATGAAAAATACCTGCAGTTTGGGCTACCAACACAGGGAACTCAAATATATGAGGGTTTTTGTTTGCTTGTTTGTTTGTTTTTTTTTATTAAGGATTTCCTAAAGTCAAACAAATACTCTTATGTAATTTATATTCCTGTGTCTTTATCTTTATATTTGTATGAATAGTTCTTCAACTGAGATATACTTCAGTGTCATGCCTTACCTAACGTCCCCAGAATAACACAAAACAAACACAATAGGAATTAGTCCAAATAAAATCAACTTGGAGGCCTGTTTGCACAATTTCTCTTTATTTTAAACACAGTGCAACAAAGCTATGAAATATACATTTAGGTTAGTTTATTACAATAAATAAAATCATGTGGAACAACGAATATATTAAGTTGGTCCTATATAGTAACTAAGCATGCTATGCATCTTACTATATGCTTGAACCTCAAGATATTCACAAAAATATATGTTAAAATAGTTACAGAAACACATGAGGATACTAAAAGTGTTCATGCTTGTATGTTATGCTAGTTTAACGTGATGGGATGGCTGAAAAGCTGAAAATTCTTCTAGTATTTTAGATTTTTTATTGCACCCATTTGTGTGCTGTCACTAATTTTTTACGAGTAGTTCTTCTAGAGAAGATTTATGGTCCGAATGAGCATCTGTGCTTGCCTACTCCTCTCGCCTATACCGTATCACATCTTGACATCAAAAATCAGCAAATATGAAGTAAGGTAGAATTTCCTTTGAAGTTATTAGTGAAATGTTCTGCATCTTTTATTACCTTCTACTTCATATGTTTCAAATTACCAGAAACTACATAGTACATAAAAAATGTTTAAAATACCCGCAATGTCACTGATATTTTAATATTGAGAGAAATTTAAAAATTAAAATTGCTACAGTGTTACTCCAAGTTTTGAATAAAATCTATTATATTGTCTAGGAGGATAGGTTTTAAATTTTTTCTGAAACATAAATATTAAATACTGAATGTGTGCTAATTTTACCAAATTGTACAAGTTAAGCTATCCAATAGCAAAAAGTATACTTCAGTGTAAATTGTTTTCAAATAACTTACAATCTTTTTGCTTTTTCCTTTGCACACTAGATGCCAGCTTTTCATTCCCATGTTTTTACATTGATTCTTAAATGCACTTTGAATTGTCCAGTGTCTTTTCTTCACATGAAGGGGATTTCCAGTTTTTAATCTTGTCTGACTTTAGAGAGCTATATCCCAGAAACATCTTCAGATGTTTCATGTGTTGGGTGGTATTTTTAAGCGTTGCTTGAAACATTTTATAGTTCTCAATATAACAGGACCCACTGAACTCTACAGCAGTTGCTTGCTTAATTTTCTACAGTTCTATAATTTAAGAACATTGAAAGACACATGTTTACAATATGTGCTTATTCTGGGCACAATGCATAGTATACAAGTGTAAAATAAGAGTCTGAAATGAAGCATAGGCAAATTCAAAGTTAAAATTACTTACAAAGTCATCAGCTGATGTGAACATGAAATTGCCCTTGTGTGTGCCCCAAGATTTTTGAAAATTCTGTTCTTTAATTTTCTGTTGCTCTAGGAAGAAATGTATCCTTTCACATGTGACTCTTGGAATTTGGGTGATGCAGTAAATACAAGGAAGGTATAAGAGCTGCACTAGTTCCTGAGAGGAAAAATGTCTGGATACTAACCGTAAAGCAACATGTTCACTCTTTCTTGCCATTCTGTAAAATTGTCATTTTGAGCAGAAAAGCTGGTCTTTTAAAATCTTCACATTAATTTAACAGTCAATATGTTTTAACTATTAATATTTCACATCAGAAACAGTTACGACTTCAAAATATAATAAGTGAGTCAAGAATGAAATTGTTAAGACTTGTTTATAATTAACAGCTTTACATAGTCTTTTCTTTTATGTGAAATGTATAAACACTATTTTACACATTTACTTTTATTGTAAAATTGCAGCTGAGAATTCAAACAAAGTAATTCCTTTACTTTGCAGCAATTCTGTCCCTTTGAAAACTCTAAACATAATAATAATCCTTAGATGGAGAAGTTGTGGCTTCCTTCAAATTTCTTGTGTTGACTACCTGATTTACCTTTGGGGCCCTCCACATAGCTCCTAGCACCCATTCCTTTCTCTCCCTGTAGGAACAAAAGCAAAGTACTATCATACTTGGTCATGTCTTTGTATTATCTATGCTTTGAGCACAATAGCTGCATTTTTACAAGAAAATGTGCTAAAATGGAAACTACATGAATCAAATGTTCAGTATGCTGCATAGACTTATTTTACTTGGAACTTCTATGAAAATTCTTAACACTTCATTAGAGGATTGATGGGGAAACTGCTGAAATAATAACAGAGTGTAAAGGAATACAGCTTTTATTTAGTATCAGTTTTGAAAGAACGTATGCACCTTATTAAGATAGTAGAGGTGATTTGTTTAATAGAGACCCTGCTGTGATTCCTATTAAAATTAAAAAGTACCTAGATGATTCTAATAGGAAAGTAATTTAAATATCTCAATTTGAACGATTTCAGTTATTTCTGGAATGCTGCAAGTGGACATGATTTATTTGTTGGCTTGAAGTGAAAGTAATAGTCCTTTACATCTGAAGACTTGTTTCTTTATTAAGATCACCTCTTTTCTAATGCCTTCTCATTTATTATGTCACATACATTCTGTCTATATGAAGGCACCATACTGATGAGAGCAACTCCAATACACTTCTCATGCATTGCACAGAAGGACGGCAACCTCCCCATCTTTCTAACTCCTTCCCTATAGAATTACCAATTCTGATGACTTTGTGTCATTTACTTGCAAACAAAGGTGTACTTAGTATTTCCTGCAACTTAAAACTTCTTAAGGCGGGACACCCAGGCAGCGGGGAGATCGGATCCGGGTGCCAGGAGGGCCATCGCTGGGGTGAGTGAGTTTCTGGCTGCGGCGGCAGCCCGGGACAGGGAGCTCAGACGTTCCCCCACCCCTCCTGCACTTCCTGGTCAGTCTGCGGGGGCTGTACTCCTTGATACCTCTTCCCCATTCCTGTCCCACACAGCTTGCACCCAAGGCCCTCCCCCACTACCTCTGACCCCCCTCCCCTCTTTGAACCACACAACTGCTCCCAGCTCAGCCTGTTTGGGCGCTGGGACAGGGTCCGAATTGGGAGGACATTCGGGAGGGTGGTGGCTCCTTTGTCTAGGTGGCCGGCCTGCACCAAGCGGGGCCGGCCCTTTGTTCGCGGGACGCCCAGGCAGCAGGGAGATCGGATCCGGGTGCCAGGAGGGCCATCGCTGGGGACGGTCCCTGCTTCTACACTGAAGAGATACACCCAGAGACACAGGCACAGCAAAGACAGGACCAAGACACCAGGCCTCTCTTGGCTTCATTTGAAAGAGGAGATGGGAAGGCGCCAATGCAAGAATTCCTCCAACAACCTGAAAGGCAACATGACATCACCAGAACCCAGGGATCCCGAAATAAGAAGAATTGTACACCCTACTCCAGAAGAAGTAGAAGAAATCGACCCAAAAGTGAATTTTTTTGAAAATAATAGAAGACCTTAAACAGGAGGTGAAAAACTGCCATAAACAATTAGAGATTACAAACAAAAAGGTAGAGGAAATGAATAAATCGCTCAAAGATACCCAAGAAAACCAAGAGAAACAAGAAAATGCAATCAAACAGGTAAGGGAAATGGTTCAAGACCTGAAGAATGAAATGGAAGTAATGAAGAAAACACAAACCGAGGGAAGGTTGGAGATGGAAAATCTGGGTAAATGAACAGGAACTACAGAGACAAGTACTACCAACAGATTACAAGAGTTAGAAGAAAGAATGTCAGACACTGAAGATACCATAGAGAAAATTAACACACTGATCGAAGAAAACAGCAAAACCAACAAATTCTCATCACAAAACATTCAGGAAATATGGGACACAATAAAAAGACCAAACCTAAGAATAATTGGGATACAAGAAGGAGAAGAAGTACAGCTCAATGGTTCAGAAAATATATTTAATAAAATTATAGAAGAAAACTTTCCCAGCCTAAAGAAAGATATTCCTTTGAAGGTTCAAGAAGCATACAGAACACCGAATAGACTGGACCAGAAAAAAACATCTCCTCGCCACATAATAATCAGAACACAAAACATCCAGAATAAAGAAAGAATATTAAGAGCTGCAAAGGAAAAAGGTCAAGTTACTTATAAAGGTAAACCTATCAGACTTACTCCTGACTACTCTATGGAAACCATGAAAGCCAGAAGGTCCTGGATAGATGTACTGCAGAAGCTAAGAGAACATGGATGCAAGCCCAGACTACTATACCCAGCCAAGCTTTCGTTCACTATAAATGGAGAAAACAAAATTTTCCAGGATAAAAACAAATTTAAACAATACGTAGCCACAAATCCAGCCTTACAGAAAATAATAGAAGGAAAATCACAAACCAAGGAGACCAACAATGACCACAATAACTCAAACTTCTAGACACCCTTTACCAGCGCAACTAAAAGAAAGCAAACACACAAACCCTATGACTAAAAAAGTGACCAGAGTTAGCAACCACTGGTCATTAATATCCCTTAATGTCAATGGACTCAACTCACCTATAAAAAGACACAGGCTAAGAGATTGGATACGCAAAAAGGATCCAACATTCTGCTGTTTACAAGAAACACACCTCAACCACAAAGATAGGCACCTACTTAGAGTAAAGGGATGGGAAAAGGTTTATCAAGCAAATGGACCTAAGAAACAAGCAGGTGTGGCCATACTAATTTCTAACAAAGCTGACTTCAAACTTAAGTCAATCAGAAGAGATGGAGAGGGATATTTTATACTCATAACAGGAACAATTGATCAGGATGAGGTCTCAATCCTGAATATCTATGCCCCTAATATAAAAGCACCCACATATGTAAAAGAAACATTACTAAAACTCAAAGACGCCATCAAACCGCACACACTAATAGTAGGAGATCTCAACACTCCTCTTTCACCGATGGACAGGTCAATCAGACAGAAACCTAACAGAGAAATAAGAGAATTAATGGAGGTATTGAATCAAATGGACTTAACAGATATCTATAGAACATTCCACCCAAATAGGAAAGAATATACCTTCTTCTCTGCAGCTCATGGAACCTTCTCGAAAATTGACCATATCCTCGGTAACAAAGCAAACTTCCACAGTTACAAAAAAATATCCATAACCACCTGTGTCTTATCAGATCACCACGGACTAAAGTTAGAATTCAACAACAATGCTACCCCCAGAAAGCCTGCAAACTCATGGAAACTGAATAGTCAACTATTGACCCACACCTGGATTAAAGAAGAAATAAAGAAAGAAATTAAAGTCTTCCTTGAATTCAATGAAAATAAAGAATCAACATACTCAAACTTATGGGACACTTTGAAAGCAGTCCTAAGGGGAAAGTTCATAGCCCTTAGTGCCCACTTAAAGAAAACAGAGAAAGCATACATTGGAGACTTAACAGCCCACCTGAAAGCTCTAGAAAAAAAAGAAGCAGACTCACCTAGGAGGAGTAGAAGACTGGAAATAGTCAAACTGAGGGCTGAAATCAACAAAATAGAAACACAGAAAACAATCCAAAGAATCAATGAAACAAAAAGCTGGTTCCTGGAGAAAATCAACAAAATTGATAAACCCCTATCCAAACTAATCAAACGGCAGAGAGAGAATCTGCAAATTAATAAGATCAGAAATGAAAAGGGGGACATAACCACAGACATAGAGGAAATTCAGAGAATCATTAGATCTTACTACAAAAGCCTGTATGCCACAAAACTGGAAAATGTAAAAGAAATGGACACTTTTTTTAGATAAATACCATATACCAAAGTTAAATCAGGACCAGGTGAGCAATCTAAATAGACCTGTCAGTCGCGAAGAATTAGAAGCTGTTATCAAAAACCTCCCCACCAAAAAAAGCCCAGGACCAGACGGTTTCCAATGCGGAATTCTACCAGAATTTCCAAGAAGACCTAATACCTATACTCCTTAAGGTATTTCACAATATAGAAACAGAAGAGTCATTGCCAAATTCCTTTTATGAAGCTACCATCACTCTGATACCAAAACCACACAAAGACTCAACCAAGAAAGAGAATTACAGGCCAATCTCACTCATGAACATCGACGCAAAAAATCCTCAACAAAATACTGGCGAACCGTATCCAAGAATACATTAGAAACATTATCCATTATGATCAAGTAGGCTTCATACCAGAGATGCAAGGCTGGTTCAACATACGAAAATCTATCAATGTAATCCATCATATAAATAAACTGAAAGAAAAAAACCATATGATCATTTCCTTAGATGCTGAAAAAGCTTTTGACAAAATTCAACATCCCTTTATGATAAAAGTCTTGGAGAGATTAGGGATACAAGGGTCATACTTAAATATAATAAAAGCTATTTACAGCAAACCGACAGCTAACATCAAATTAAACGGAGAGAAACTCAAAGCCATCCCACTTAAATCAGGAACACGACAAGGCTGTCCACTCTCTCCATACCTCTTCAATATAGTGCTTGAAGTTTTAGCAATAGCAATAAGACAACATAAGGGGATCAAGGGGATTCGAATTGGAAAGGAAGAAGTTAAACTTTCGTTATTTGCAGATGATATGATAGTCTACATAAGCGACCCCAAAAACTCCACCAAAGAACTCCTACAGCTGATAAACGCCTTTAGTAATGTGGCCGGATACAAGATCAACTCCAAAAAAATCAGTCGCCCTCCTATACACAAAGGATATGGAAGCAGAGAGGGAAATCAGAGAAGCATCACCTTTCACGATAGCCACAAACAGCATAAAATATCTCGGGGTAACTCTAACCAAAGAAGTGAAGGATCTATTTGACAAGAACTTTAAGGCATTGAAGAAAGAAATTGAAGAGGATACCAGAAAATGGAAGGATCTCCTTGCTCTTGGATTGGGAGGATCAACATAGTAAAAATGGCAATCCTACCAAAGGCAATTTATAGATTCAATGCAATCCCCATCAAGATCCCATTAAAATTCTTCACTGATCTTGAAAGGACAATAATCAACTTTATATGGAATAACAAAAAACCCAGGATAGCCAAAACAATCTTGTACAATAAAGGTACTTTTCGAGGCATTACCATCCCTGACTTTAAACTCTACTATAGAGCTACAGTAATGAAAACAGTGTGGTATTGGCATAAAAATAGAGAAGTTGACCAATGGAATCGTGTAGAAGACCCGGATCTTAACCCACAAACCTATGAACACCTCATTTTCGATAAAGGTGCTAAAAGTATACAATGGAAGAAAGAAAGCATCTTCAACAAATGGTGCTGGCACAACTGGATGTCAACCTGTAGAAGAAAGAAAATTGACCCATATCTATCACCATGCACAAAACTCAAGTCCAAATGGATCAAAGACCTCAATATCAATCTGAACACACTGAACCTGATAGAAGAGAAAGTGGGAAGTACCCTACAAGAGATGGGCACAGGCGATCGCTTCCTAGGTATAACCCCAGCAGCACAGTCATTAAGGGCAACATTGAATAAATGGGACCTACTGAAACTGAGAAGCTTCTGTAAAGCAAAAGACACTGTCACTAAGACAAAAAGGGAACCCACTGACTGGGAGAAGATCTTCACCAACCCCGCAACAGACAAAGGTCTGATCTCCAAAATATATAAAGAACTCAAGAAACTAGACTTTAAAATGCTAATTAACCCAATTAAAAAATGGGGCACTGATCTGAAGAGAGAATTCTCAACAGAAGAGGTTCAAATGGCCAAAAGGCACTTAAGGTCATGCTCAGCCTCCTTAGCGATCAGGGAAATGCAAATCAAAACAACATTGAGATATCACCTTACACCTGTCAGAATGGCTAAAATCAAAAACACTAATGATATCCTTTGCTGGAGAGGCTGTGGAGAAAGGGGTACCCTCATCCATTGCTGGTGGGAATGCAAACTTGTGCAACCACTTTGGAAAGCAGTGTGGCGCTTTCTCAGGAAATTTGGGATCAACCTACTCATGGACCCAGCAATGCCACTCTTGGGAATATACCCACGAGATGCCCGATCATATGACAAGGACATTTGTTCAACTATGTTCATAGCAGCATTATTTGTAATAGCCGGAACCTGGAAACAACCTAGATGCCCTTCAATGGAAGAATGGATGAAGAAAGTATGGAATATATATACATTAGAATACTACTCAGCGGTAAAAAACAATGACTTCGCGAATTTTGCATGCAAATGGATGGAAATAGAAAACACTATCCTGAGTGAGGTAACCCAGACCCAAAAGGATGAACATGGGATGTACTCACTCATAATTGGTTTCTAGAGATAAATAAAGGTCAGTGAGTCTATAATTTGATATCCTAAAGAAACTAAATAAGAAGGTGAACCGAAAGAAAAACATATAGCTATCCTCCTGGTTATGGGAAGTAGACCAGATTGCCGGGCAAAAATTTGGGATCTTGGGGGTGTGGTGGGAGGGGGGTTAGGGGGAGAAGGGGAGAGAAATGTGAGAAGGGGAGGATGGGGGGAACCTGGGGAAACGGGATGTTTGGGATAAAGGAAGGTTGGTTAGGGGAGCAGAGAAGCACACATCTTAATTAAGGGAGCCATCTTAGAATAAAAAAAAATATAAAATAAAAAAAAACAGTTTCCAATAGAGAGAGCTTAAAGCTGCCTAACAGGTACTCAAACAGGTAAAATATAAATCAACAGGTAAAGTATACAATAATCAACAAATACAGTATATTAATTATAATCCAGCTATGGCAAGTGTGCATATTAAATATAAAACTTATTCTACAACATTTTTATAAAAAAATGCTGTTTATGGCAAAATCTTCTCAAGTTTTGCCAATTAAGATATTAAACTCTTAATTTAAACCAGTAGCCTGTCTGGTACAAAAGGGCAGGATAAAAAGCTAAAAAAATGGCTTGATCCCCAGATTATTATTGCTACAATTCACACAACTGTATTTTGCTAATGTTATAGCAAAAAAATCCCTTAAAGGATTTTATGCTAAATTTTACAAATGGCTCTTCCAATGGAGGAACTGCATATATGGCTAATAATAATAATAAAAAAAATATTATGGAGCATAATAAGGCTCCTTGTAAGCAGCTTATGAAACTTGCAAGTAGATCCAGATGCAAACGGATCTGACATGATAACACCAAGCTGACCTTTGCTAGGGCAAGGTGGAAAAGCCCTTGCAATGCATTATGAAAAAACCCGACCTATATATATTTGGGGTCGAGGATATGTTTATGCTTTTTTTCACAGAAAGAATATAAAAGCTGGGCCTGATGTCGAGGCTGCGCTGCGGACACAGAGGAGTTCCTGAGGCGATTGCAGAGAGGTCCTTAGTCTGGCTTTTCCTGCCCCCAAGGAGAGGAGTCCCTGATAATAGAATCTGCTGCTCCACTCTACAGGGTGTCAATTCTGCCTCCTGAGTCCAGGGAGACCCGGCTGAGATAATGCCAGGATGTGCTTCAGATAGCTGAATCCAGCTCACCTCACCCAGGAATCCCACCGGCCCTGAAGCACAAGTGCTAAACTGCTTCTGCAGCTTGAACTCTGGTCTGCTTTGGAGCTGAGATGCAGACTGGACATCAGACTGTTTTAATCTTTGGGACACAGAACTCATTTTAATTAAAATACTAACCTCTTCACTTAAGAAGGGGAAAGATTGGGGTTCCTGAGACTGTTGCTCAGAGTCTGGAAATGGTGGTATTTGACAACAATGTATGTCATTGTACTTTTACTGAAATTGATCTAATGATATTTGTAACTGCTTATAGATGTTGGGAAAGGTTTGACACATGCTGTAAAGTGTTTGGGTTTAATGCATATGTTAAGAATTTTAGATTTTGATCCCTTTTTCACCTCCCTAATTGATGGCAGGCAAGCACACGTAACTTTTTGTGGAGTAGGCATTTAGGAAGGAGCACATACCATGGGCCAGACTAAAAGGTGAATACTGGGTTTGGAAGGTGCCCCTTTCTTCTTGTCTGGAGATGGAGTTATTGGTGCCAAAATTATATCATATCTTTTGTTTAAGGAGCACCTCACAGATTTTTCATTAATGATAGATACAGGGGCCCAATGACGGGGAGTTAGTGTGGATCCTCACCTAAATTTCAAACCATACAGAGGCCGTACAGGCCGGCTCAACATGGCATGGTTTTTAGGTACGAGGGCGCTCTCCACATAGCCTAAGACAGGGTGCCCTGTGATCTGCTTACTTTAATCCTACTAGATACCTTTTATTTGAGAAGCTCCAGGAAACTAATGCTACTCATAAGGCACCCCTCTGTTCCCAGGAGAGGTAAATTGCTTCACCAGTCGAGAGGAGGGTCTCTCCTTGTCCCAGTCCCTTCTCCCTTAGATCTGACACCATGGTTGACTCTGTCTTGGTGCCCTCCACCTATAACTACTTGCCTTTATATAAGAAAGGAGGAATATGTTGGGAGCCGTTTCCCCCCTAAAGATTGTTACAGAAACCATCACCTTGGGGAGCCTGCAGGGAACCCCAAACCCATAATTATGTTAAGAATAGTTATATTGGCAAAACCTGCCCCACACCCAATTAGCTATTCGCTAATTGCTAACGAACCTAATCTCATAGCGGAACTGCCTTAAATTCCAGCTATCCAGGGAACTAGGTGTGGCAACTCCTGACTTCTTGGCCTACCTGACCGGATGTAGGTTACGTGACTGGGACCACGCGGCCAGATTCCATGCTCCTGTGCCCTGCTCCCCAAGCCCTCATTCAGGGGGGTATATAAGTTGTTACCCCTGTCCCTAATAAATGGAGGCTTAACACAAAAAAAAATAGATATAGGCTAAATCAATATGTAAGAATTAGCCAATAAGAAGTTAGATCTAATGAACCAAACAGTGATTTAATTAATACAGTTTCTGTGTTGTTATTTCGGTTCTGGGAGACCAGGACAAACAAGGGGCCTCCTTCAACATCATTGACTTAATTGATTTGAGGAGACCCAAAATGAAAGTGGGTGGTTCCATTCCCTGGTGTTGCTTATTGTTCTATGTAAGATTAGAGAATGCAAGCTAAAGACCATGTATGTTTTTATTTATTCCTGTCTCCCTTGACTGTGTCTAGGACCTGACTAGTTGTTTTAACATCCTGTTGCCTTGTCATCTCCAAAAGAGATGGATTGTAAGTTACAAATGTGAACTAAAAAGTCTCCCTAAAAAAAAAAAAAAAAAAAAAAAAAAATTATTTGCAATGTAGCAACTATCCTGGGGTATGTGTAACTGTTATTTTACCTTTAAAATTAATAAAGCATATTTGAATGAAAAAAAAAAACTTCTTAAAATCCATTTCTTATTTATACAATTTATATATTATATGGTTTTTCATTTCTAACAATTTTCATATGCATAAATTTCTTATTACTATGTACTGCAATGTAAAATATAGAATCTGCAAGGTTCTGGGTCTGCTAAATTAATTATTCTTATAAACCCGTTTCTGTAAACCACACAGGGACTACTGTTTTCTGATATCCTTTTAATGCACCTGCACTAATCTAAAGGGCTCTCTCTACATGCGTCTTAGCATGCTTTTCCTAATGTTGTGCACTAATTCCTTTAGCATCCTGCAAACGTTCCTCACATCTTCATTCATGTTCTACTGCTTTCCTCACATCCCACTAGTGCCTTTGTTTCACCTTTCAGTCAGAAGAAAACATTCCCAGCTCTTCATGGACATTAGTAGCCAACTTGGTCCTTGTATGTCTGGTTCTTTCTTCTCTCTGGCGATTGTGATGCCTCCTGCATTAGTGTTCCTCTCTAAACCTGCTTACAGGATCTCAGACAATGCTCTGCACTGCTCCAAGACTTGACTTCTGAATGTACCTTCTCTGTAGCTCTTATTCCCCACCCTACCAGTCTGGTGACAAACGTTCTCTGTCAATCAATAGATACTTAACCTATTGTTCTTCACAAAAAGCAAAAGAGATTCTTAAACCTGGATTTCAAGAGTTGTGATTTAGATATGAATCATGGGGACGCTTCATAAAATGAGATTATCACCTGTGATCTGGAAAATGCTTCTAATCAGAGATCAGTTAAAATACTGATTGCACAGTTTCAAGGACTTTTCTCCACAACAAGTTATTATAATGCTGATTTCAACTTCCATTGTTTGTATTTCCTCTTGAATTGTATAAATTTTGTTCCCTCTATGCAGTGAAAGAAAATCACTGATATCTATTACTACTGCTGAATTTAATTGATGATGGACAGATTCTAATTATTTTTCTATTTTTTTTGTCTAATAGCTCATGAGTCTTGTTTGACTCATTGGATAATTTTGAGCAACATCTTTATTTCCCTACTTTTTATTTGATTGTTCTGACCTCTTCAATTGTCATGTATCTAACTTTTTTGTTTGTACGCGCTGGCCTGTGTCCGAGACTTAAACTTCAGTACTGTCAATACTATTCCTTCAACTTTTGAAGGAATCACACCAACTCTATGACTATTGCATGAGAAAGAAACAGAAAAATGTGTTTTGGTGTACAATGCTTTGGTGTACATGTAACATTTAACGTTCATGCTAAAATTTCATTACTTAAAATTATAGAATAAATAGGCAGTTCCTGATAATTAGAACAAAGTCTTCTAAAGGAGGCTTTTAAAATTAAGGAATAATTGAAAAGTATAAAAACCAAAAGTATATAAAACTTTGAAGGCATAGAAAAATCCTAAGTTACAGGATCCCATCAGGGTTATTGCCCTTCTCCCCCAATGATAAAAACTTTAAAGAGTTGATGGGTCAAGAAAACTCTGTGATTTATGGAGCTGCATGTAAGCCCATGAATTATCTATCACCCATGCTGGGCTGCGCTTTGGCCGGGTGAAGCATTTATTTGACTATTGGATACTCCTATTTAACATACACCCTGCTTGGCTGATCAGATTCTATTGTTCTCAGAAAATAGTCCCACTTAGATAAATTTAAAGAAGGCTCTGAAAATGCCTTGCATTCAGAAACTCTCTAAGTTATTTTAATACTATTTAACTGTTGGAGTTTGTATGTTTGATTTGCTTCCTGAGTCATATGAGACCTCTTATAACTCAATACTTAAAATCATTTTTTGGGTTATACATTTTCCCCAACCCCTTTTCTTTAATATTTCTTGAGGCTTTTAATTTGTGGTATAGATGTTTGAAAATTTCCTTTCTTTGTGCCTGAATATTGGAATACTCTTGACACAGCAAGTCACTTATTCTCAGGAGCATGAAAATCTCTGAGGCACTGCAGTTGACTTAATCATTTCAGAAAGAAGTATGTCACTGTGCCAGTGAGATGGCCCAGAAGGTTAAAGATATTATCTCTTATTCTGATTATTGGAATTTACTCCTCAGTAACCACACAGGGAAGGAAAGAACTGATACTTGCAAGATGACCTCTAATCTTCACAGTATGGCATGACATGTGTGCACCAACACACACACACACACACACACACACACACACACACACACAAATAAGTAATTGTAGTGAACAATGTTTTTAAAGTTTCTTCCATTACCAACTGTGGCTGTGAGAAGCAGTAATCTATGTGAACATGCACCTACACTTAGAAAACAATTGAGCAGATACATCATCAGGTCTAGATAATAGAATAGCAGTTACTTTCCATCTGGTGTCAATGACCTCTATAACACAAGATTTTGTATTATAGCACTAACCATGAGTTCCCTTCTGCTGATTGAGCATTATATATAATCTGACAGTAGTTGGTTGCAACTGTAATAGTTGACCTATAACCTTCACACTGACTGGCTTCTATAATGCCAGAAAATGTCTCACCGTTGCTAGTGGATACTTACTTCTAACAACCCAGCTTATCTTGTGTAATTCACATGGTACACTACCAACATATCAGGAAATATGTGGTGTGTGTGTGAGTGTGAGTGTGTGTGTGTGTGTGTGTGTGTGTGTGTGTGTGTGTGTGACATACCATGGCATGAATATGGAGGTCAGTGTTAAATTTTCCCTCTGCATATGGGTTCTGTGGAGCACACATGGGTATTGTGGAATTAAAGAGACTTATGTCATGTTGATCATAGGTCTCGTTAGCATAATTCTGTAACTAAACATGAAATGTTTTCAATGAAAAAGAAGAATCACCATATAGTTTTGACATACAGTCAATACTCTTTATGTTTAGGTGGGTTTCCGGTCCTTCTTGTCCAACAATTAATGAAGATAGAGCTCATCCCTGGCACTAAGGTTCTCACCTAAATGCCATATAATATCTATAATTTTTACATGCCATTACATTCACATTCCTTAACTGATATTTTATTCTTTTTGCAGCTGTTTTCCCAAACCTGTGATACAGTTAATGCTTAATAGGTAATTCAAATATAGACAGGGTCTCTGAAAACCATTCTCAGTAAGTACAGTTGATGTGGGGGTAGCTACAAAAAAAGGAAGGTCTAATATTGCATAAACTTGTCTTACCTATCATTTTCATACTTTTTTCTTTTTTAATGTCAAAATAGCAGTGTTTAGTGTCATGGTGAGGGACACTTCCAAACCTTTGCCCTCTACAATCACCTCATTTTCCATGAGAGATTCAGCCTCCACATCCTGAGTGCAACTGCGCATTTCATCCTTCTAGCCAGCATGGTCTCTCTGGAGCTGGCTCAGCCTGAAACAGGGAGGAGTTTGTACTTTGGGTGGCACACCTGCTGCTAGAACTGGCTCCACAGTTCTGACATTCTTCTGATCAGCACTGTGGCCCTGACCATTCCATCAGTTACACCAGACTCCTGAAATAACCCTAGTTTGAGTAAACTATGTAAAAATCAGTATACTTTCTTGCAAGAGAAGGTATATAGTGGGCAGATAATTACCCTCCCCAAGATAAATGATTAGCTTAATCTTTTTCACCTGCATTGTGTCATCATCTGTGTCTTTTAAGAACTGCTGCTTGGGTCTTAAAGCCTTCTAGAAGCTCATTAGCAGACATTTGGCTTTCTGCTAATTGTTTCTTCGCTAGGTCCCCAGCTCAACATAAATTTTGCTACATTTGCCCTTGCTTGTCCTGGCCAATAATGTGTATGCTTTCCCTTCCTCTCATTCATTCTTGAGGACTTCAGCAATTTACAAACTCTATTTGCATGATCATCTAAGTCAGCTGTTCTCAACCTGTGGGTAGTGACCCCATTTGCAAAACTCTCTCTCAAAAAATTATTTTCATTATCATCCATAACAGTAGCAACATTACAGTTATGAAGTATCAGCAAAAATAATTTTATGGTTCAGGGTCACCAGAATATGAGGAGCTGATATAAGGGTTGAAGCACTATAAATATTGAGAGAAACTGTAAATCTAAGTTATTCAAATCTGGAAGAACTTCTCCAATCATTTAAAAGTTCATCCAGCCAGGCGGTGGTGGCGCACGCCTTTAATCCCAGCACTCGGGAGGCAGAGGCAGGCGGATCTCTGGGAGTTCGAGGCCAGCCTGGTCTACAAGAGCTAGTTCCGGGACGGGCACCAAAGCTACAGAGAAACTCTGTCTCGAAAAACCAAAAAAAAAAAAAAAAAAAAATCCATCATTAAAGTCTCCTACCAATCCCAGATCCCTGAAGGGTCAACCATGTTTTATTCTCTTCTATGATTACTGTCTTATCTTGCCCAGTGTACTGGACATTAAACACTGAGTAATTGTACCCAATGATCCCAGTGAATGTTTGCTATTCCTCTTTTCTCCTATGTCTTCTGGGTCCTAATATTCATGAGAACCTCAACCAGAGATAACCAGGTATCATTAACGTGTTGCATGAGTTAGTACGTCAGAAACTAATTTCCTTTATATTTCTTCAGGTTATTCTTTCCTGGGTAAAGGAGTTAAACGTAACAATATCACTCAGTTTTCTAATTCCACAACACTCAGGTCCTATAGCTTCATAAATAAGGCCTCAAAATGTTCTCGTGTTGATTGTTTAAAAATCTTGCCCAATTCAAACTTTTGAGATTCTGAGTATTTCCTGATTATCAGAGCTGCCTTTACAGGGACATTATCATGGCATTCCTTGTATGTACAATGACATACATATTGTTCATTCTTTATTAAACACAGGATTAGAAGTGTATCTTTCATTGCTTTGACCACATTCTCTTCTTCACTGGCCATTGTTAAGCCCCAATCTTTATGTTGAGTAATGAATTTTCTTATCTTCCATATTAATAACTTGGCTCAAAGGATGTCTTTCATCTTTTCTATAATGTCTGCTCCTCATCACTGTTCAACTTTGTCCATGGGTTCCATGTTTTTGGATTTTAGGGAATGTGTCTTCATCCAGAATTTACATTTTAACCAACTTTTCATTCTGTTAATCGTAAGAACAAGTCAATATCTCCATATAAACCTCATCTTTTCTACATTATCCTGCCAAATCAGAGGTTACAATATTTAGCAGCCACATGTCTTCTAGGACAAAGGAGATTCTCAATTTTATTACTACTCAAAATAAAGACCACGTAACTGTCATCACAACCTGTTTAATATCCTATTACGCACATGTTACTTTCAGGAACTACAATATATTTTCTACTTAAGCAGCTATTTGGAGGGCATTTCAGCACTGTGTGATGGATCCTCTCCATCATGTCTGCCATCCCATGATTACCCTGGAGAATACTGCATTTTAAGACGACATGACATCAATTAAAAAGACTTATCTCTGATCACAGGAAGCATGAAACCACAGATATTACAATGAGGTGTCTCCTAGCACAGAGATAGAGGTAGACTGATCAGGATTGTGACAAGGAACTTTCATCCATCCAACACACATCAGCCTTATTTGCATACATTAGCATCCACTGTAGGGGCTGTGCAAACATTCCTACTTGTTTACCTTGATTCCGTTTGTTCACATTAAGCCATGTTAAAAGATACGTGATATAATCGGTTCTTTAGTGAGATGACATACTTTTCATTCACATATTCTCCGCCCCTAGCTCCGTGGTTCAGCAGACCATTGCCAGGACACTGTCAGCTTATTCATTTTTCTGAGTCAGTCAGAAAAATTTGAATTTTCCTTTTCTTATTTTTATCACTTCTAAGCATAGGTCCCTTAGCACTTTGGGTTTTCCCAACACTAGGGGTTTATTAATTCTTTTTCTAAAATCTTTCTTCCTGTCATTGGTTGATTGTTTAAATTGTCTGAACACTGAAATACATCAATGGCATGCCTTTTCTTTCTTTCTCTCCTACAAGCAGCCGCTGAGATTTACAGCTTGCCTGTCCTAGGGATTTTATTTTAAACTCTAATAAAACTGTCTTTCCGCTTTCCTTTGAGTCCATTCTTAAATTATTTTATTAATGCAAATAAGAATCCCCAAAGGAGACCCTGATTTTGCCCATGACATCTACCAAAAGGAACCTCACATTTCAATCACAATATTGCTGATGGATTACTTACAGGAGCACAGAGACACAAACCCAGCTTCATCTCCAAAAAGACAGTTTCAGTATGGATGAACGCACAGGAACTGCAGTCTAGGAGCTCCACGTTCTTTTTTTAATTAGTTTTCTGCATCCGCATCTTTCTTTCTTGGGGGAGGTGCTTGTAATTCATGTGAGTTTTTGTTTCAGAAGCATCCAGATTCTTGGAAGCTTTGTTTGTTTCCTGGGTCCTTTTGGGACTCTCTTTTCTCTCATGGATGAACTGTTTCAATTTGGAGGAAATAAATAAACAACAGCAAATTTCAGGCATTGGATAGAATAATCAGTGAACTCAACAGTCTCTGATACTGATTTTTAAGACAAGCCAGTTTTTTCACTGCATAAATGGCTGCCAGCAATTGTATAGTACACACTATTTAGTGCATATCTCTTCTGGCAACTCTGAGTTTATATTACTTTTGAATGCCATTCTTCACAGTTTTCAAAAACAACAATAAATGTTTCTTTTAAGTTTCATGCAACAATGAGGAATTTATACCATAATACCTGTAATGTGATATTACCAATCATGCGAAATTTATGATTCTTCTTTCTTTAACTCATTTATGCAAAACCACTTTTTAACTTAAGTTATAATTTGATTTTCGTGTAATAGGGCATAATATGTAAATAAACTGAATTAACTTCTCATTCTAAAATTTTTATAGTTAAAAAATATCCTTGGAGCTGGCCAGTGGTGGCACATGAATTTAATCCCAACACTTGGGAGACAGAGACAGGAGGATTTCTATGAGCTCAAGACCAGCCTGGTCTATAAGAGCTAGTTCCAGGGTAGGTAGTGCTGTAACACAGAAAACCCCTGCCTTGATAAACCAATATATATTTCTTTGAAGCTAATAATGATAGATAAGCTGTCAGATTTGACCCCAATAGCATGATCCATAAAATGAAATATATAGATCAGAATTACTCAACAAAAGACAGCTACATTTGAAATATATTAAGAGTCAAAAAAAAGATATACATGAGACTTGGAAAATGAATATATGGGAAGACATCAATTTCTAGATTAAACCAAGTTTGCACAGCATCATAAAATGATTATCAATGTTACTGACATACTAGGGCAAAATGTTAAATAACTACACATCTATTAAAATAGATAAGATCAAAAACTGACAGTCCAAATTCTGGTAAGAACAAAGAAAAAATGATTGTCATGCACTGCTGCAGGGAATGTAAAATTGTACATGCAATCTGGAAAACTGTTTTCGTTTCTATAAAACAAAACATTTTCTTACCATGTGGCACAGTAATCTCCCTCTTGAAGTTTATTCCAGAGACATAAAAATTTACTTCCATACTAAAAGCTGTATATGAATATTCATGGTAGCTTTGTTTGTTTCTTGGGCAAATTGAGTGGTTTAAATATTTCTCAGTTTAGGAGGCTGAGAAATACATGATCAAGATGCGGAAAACATGTTGTCTACTGTGGCTTTCACGTGGTGAACCCTCAGTTTACCCTACCCACAGTGGACAGCAAAAGACGGGAGAATATTTATAACACTAATGTTACAGATGATGGCTTCACACTCAGGACCCGATTATCTCTCAAAAACTCTGAACCCAAATAACATTACAAGAGAGGAAAACTTCATCAAAATCTGAACAGGACATAGACAACATTTTATCTTCCTTGCCCAAGATCACTTAAAAATTTTATTGTTTAATCTGAAAATGTTTGATTGGGTATTTCAAAAATAACCTCATCTTTTATCTTTATTAGTTCTTGTAGAAGTGAAAAATGTGTGGTATAGTTGTAATTTCTTTGTACACATTAGAACTTGCTTTCTGGAAATGCTCATGTGTTGGTATCCTCTGCATCCATGACAGAAATGGCCTAAGTAATGTCTTGAACACACATGTGAGAGCAGATGCCTTCCTGAACTTTAAACTGTGGGCAAGTCACTACCTTATGTCTAATATGACCATATGATCGTAATTCATGAAGAATAAATAATGAAGCCTAAACCTAGGTTACCCACCAAATTCTAATAGCATATGGGTCAACTATATCATCACACATGGAAGAGTTTTCAACAAATTCCAATTAGGTATACCACAGTAACAATAAAAAGCAAGTATAAGGTCAATCTGACTAGCTTTACTGTAATCGTCAATCCAATATTCTTAAAACAAAATTTACTTTTATTTATTTGAGTGTAAATAGAGTTTTAAGAAATCATACAATTCAGAAAATACCACTTATATAATGGGATGAATTAGCATTTCTTTTATGAGTTATGTTTTAAATTCTAAAACATCAAATTTGTATATACAATAAGAAATGTCACTACTGTATTTATAATATTAAAAGTTTTCAACCATCAATTTTACTATTTGAATACACAAAATTGATTGTATATGAATTTTTCAATGCTTAGATATAGGCAAACAGACATTAAATACTAACTAATTGCAATAAGTAAACAAAAATATTACTGAGAGTTCTGTTAACTTGCATGGAGATATTACCTATGGGAAGGTTTGTCATTTTCATAATAAAAATATGTAATAAGTGGATGAAATATTTATGACAGACTTCCAGATTAAAAAAGATCATTACTGCAGTTTACATTTTCATCTTAAGTGAAAAAGAACAGTTAAGCTAAAAGTTGAGTAAGTTGTTAAATGTTATGTACCCGATTAACTACCAGGAGATTCAAAACAGAAACTTGTGTGTCTTGCAGAATCCTAAAATGACTTCATTTGCTTTTTACCACAACATATGCTTCACATTTTAGTTCTACACTGAAGGTAGAAGATGCAAAGATAATTGGATAGTTAGTATTGTTCAGTTTTCCCGTTCGAGGACAAAGCACCATGTTGTTCTATGCTAAATATAAAAAAGACACATAATAATAGAAAATTGATTTAGTTTCTCCAAGCATAATCCATCCAATGCAAAAACATACCCTTTGTGAATACTCATTGTAGTTTCCTCAATAATCTACGCAGTAAAGCATTCAACATTGAAATGTACATTTTATAGAATTTATTCCTAAATATTATTTTCTTGTAACCTCACAAGATAATATCAATGTTCTTAGACATGCTTGTCTTTTTTGTAGCTATAATATGATATCAAAACTCTATACAGTAGCATAATGCCTTCCCCAGATGCTACAGACTATCAAATGATGAACTCAGTACTGGGTGAACTGCTCACTGGCTTGCTTCCTCCTGACATGCTCAGCCTACTTTCTTATATAATCCAGTGTGACCAGCAGAGGGATGCCACTTTCCACAGTGAAATTCTTCCAACAAAATCAGCCGTCAGTCAAGAAAATTCACCTTAGAGGCATGTACAGCCCAAATTTATGTAAGCATTTTCTCAATGAGGATTCCTTATTCTAAAATATTTCTTTAGTTTTTGTTAAACTGACACAAAATTAGCCAAAACACCCTGGCTTTATTATTTGTAAATTACAGAAGTGATCTAAATATTTGGGCATATAATTTTAGTTCATCTTGAATAGTTTTATAAATATTTTTTCACGCCACCAAGAAAGACAATTTGTACTCCTTAATAGTTGCTTGACTTTATCTGGCTCTTCCAATCAGCTATGGTGGGAAACATTAAGGGCAGTAAGTAGACTCCAGATTTTAGAATAAAAGCAGATAATTATAAGGTGAGAACAGTTAGTCTGTAAACACAGCAAAATTCAATTTTGGAGCACTCATATCTGCCATATTTGTATAATGCACAGTGATTCTGCAAGTTCATTGGACCCAAATTCCAAATACAAGCAATTTGCCAAGTATTGGGAGTGTGATTTTTAAAGAAATGATAGAATCTTACCATCATGTAAAGATGCGAGAAGGTCCAATGCATTCAATCATGACTCTGCATATACTTCACATGCAATTGACACACCAAAAAAAAGCTTGTTTTTATTGGTTCAAAAGAAGTGACCCTTTTACTTAAAGTTTCTGGTTTTGTAAGTCACAACCCAAGCCTATTTGTGAATCTTCTTAGACTTCTTTATTTCTTTAAAGAATATTGTAATCAGTAAATATTAATGAAATAGTTACATATTGTTGGAATAGATATTAATATAGATTATATAGGTAAATATATAAATGGGGATAACCATACATTCAATATTGTTTTTTTTAATGTAATGGTAAATCTTATTAGTTCTTATTATTAGCATTATTCTGATTGTCTAGGAGAGATGTTGAGAGGTTTTCTTTTTTTTCTATTCTTTTTTTTTGGTTTGTTTGTTTGTTTGTTTGGCACAGGGTTTCTCTGTATAACAACTCTAGCTATCCTAGAACTCACTCCATAGATCATGCTGGCCTCAAGTCACAATATTCCACTTGTCTCTGCTTCCTGAGTTCTGGGATTAAAGACGTGCACCATGATCACTTGAGTAGAAGCGATTTATAAAATGAACAACCAAGAGAAAAATGGAATACTGTCACCAATTCCCAACTTAGTAGTGATGCTGATTAATGGGTTTCATACTAATATCAGCATTTGATCTGAATTGGTTTCATAATGTGTCCTAGACTGTGTGTGTTTTGCAGACACTCAAGTATGATTTTAGGAAAGATCAAACATATCTTGTATATAGGTTTATTGTAAATTCTTTGAAAAAAAAAAACTCTTAATAGAACTTGTGTGAGCTTCTGTGTGTATTACAAAACAGAATTCTTTATGAATTTGGAACACTATTTGGCTATATCAAACTCAATTGAAAACAGTGTCCCTCCTGTGGTTAAATTAGGCTCTCAGTTAATAGACTGTAAAATATAGAAAGTGACAGAAGAATGAAAACGAAACTGCTCCAACAAGGCAGAAATAACACAATCTAATTTGAATAATAAGTGAAAACCAAAGCTTCAAAATTGAATAAGCCTGGGATGGAGACTGGGGACATGATGCAGAATTTTCACCCCTTGCATTTCTCTCCCCAAAGTTACTAGGACAGTCAAGTGTGGTGTGGAACTATGACAGAAAATATGAAAATATTTTCATAGAATAAAACAGAATTATTGAGCATAATATGAAAAATAAAAAGCATGGTCTAATTGCTTAGATTTTATCAGTCACTAACTTAGAAAATATATGTTTTCCTACATTAATCACGACTTTAACTGAAGTTGCTCTCTCAAAATCTTATAGAAAAGAGGGGACCACTGACTTGTAGGCATCAAACAGAATGAAATATTGATGATTAACATTGATAACTAATGAAGGATGTCTTGATTGGTGCTTTCAATATTTCAAATAATAATTAGAAAACAAAATAGTTTGTAATTTTAGAAAATAAAACTATTCTGAAAAATTTGTGACTTTCAAATAAATTTCTGTGACCCCACCAAAAAAATTTTTTCTCCTAAAATACAATAATTCAGGAAAGTTTAAATGAGAGACTGACAGGAGAGAAAGGGTTAAGAGAGGCCAACAATGTATTAGTCATTCTGGGCTTATCAAATGATCTAAGGTTTGCTCTAGGAGAAACTCAGAGGGAAATGGCTAGAAACCAAAGAGAGAATTGCACTTGCAATGAAAAATCCTGGAACAACAATTAGGAACCCATCCAGATGTACACGCCTCCTGCAAACTGATAACATGCCAATGAGGAATGGGCACAAACATGTATTCTATTTATGTCTTTGTGTTCATTCCTTCATGAATCTCCTACAGAACATTATTAAGACTTCAGAAAGCCACTTGTCAAAATCTTGAAATTCAGTGATGGGGAGAGACCAGTAAGGATATAGCATCTCAGCATCTAAAAATACCAGGTTCTCCAAATCAAAGAATGGGTGACTAAGTGAATCAATTTTAAATTATAAAATTTTAGAGAAGATTATGTAGAAGGGTAAAGAGGAGCCAATGTCTTCACAAGGGATTGAAAAAGGAGCAGATGCTCTCAGAGATGATAACTGTGTTTTTACTGTCTTTTGGAACCTGAAAAAGAGACTGAAAACTCAGTCTGCAATGTGCCTCCTGCTCCCAGCTGCTGTAAACACTTTATGAGTTGTAAGACAATATGGGCCTGTCTCAAAATGTGTGTCTAAGTCTCGTAAGAGGAAAGTGAGAATTGATCTTTATAATTGACAATTGTAGATAATGGTTTCCTTGAAAGGACCAGCTTGACAAGATAGTGAGGAAATTGATTAGCAATGGGGTGTGAGGAAGGAGAAGGAAAAATGGGCTGTTTCTACGAAGAGCTTCAACAATACAGAAGAATGGACTAGAAACTGAAAGAAATTCACAACACAGTTTCTTTAAATAGTAGTGAAGATTGTGTTGTGACACCAGCTTAGATAATTGGCAGTTGTTAAATGCATTGTGATAGGAGAAAAATGAAAATATTTACATTAGTATATTTGACATTAATCATGTACTCGTCACATTCTGTTGTTAGTATACTCTTCAAAGGAAATGGAAAGTAAAATGAGATGAAGAGTGAAATAACATGTAGATGTGTGTGAGGAACTGACAGTACTACAGTATCACTATCACAGAACATACTGAGAAGCATCTTCTTAAGTGAATAGACATCAGTTTAAATTAGGAACAATCCATAACTGATGTGGGAGTGATTTCTTTCTAATCTGTTGCTTT
This sequence comes from Microtus obscurus, assembly GCA_963919715.1. Classification (NCBI taxonomy): domain Eukaryota; kingdom Metazoa; phylum Chordata; class Mammalia; order Rodentia; family Cricetidae; genus Microtus; species Microtus obscurus. The sequence goes on from CAWTZC010000700.1 coordinate 682,633, forward strand.
CATTGGTTAATTAATAAAGAAACTGCCTAGGCCCATTTTGATAGGCCAACCCTTAAGTGGGTGGAGTAAACAGAACAGGAGGCTGGGAGAAAGAAGCTGAATCAAGGAGTCGCCATGATTTTCCCACTCCAGGCAGACGCAGGTTAAGATCATTCCTGGTAAGCCACCTTGTGGGCTACACAGAATATTAGGAATGGGTTAGGTCAATATGTAAGAGCTAGCCAATAACGCCGCCGCCGCTCGTATTGCTGCACATAACTGAATGTTTCAATATCACATCTAGTGTAGTTACTCATGTAGCAATCTGAAGTAGTCTGAGTATTCAATCCCAGTAGAATTTGGTCTTGAGTAGAATAAAGAAGTAAAGGAAAGGGGAAAGATTTTTGTGTGAATATAAAAAATGGCCAAACATCATGAAATTTATTTGCAGTAAGTAAGAAAGTTAGATAACAAAGAAAAGAGATATTAAATAGTCAACAAGTTCAAAGATTTATAGAGTTAAAGACATGTTAAGAAAACATAATAGAAAGAGAAAATAAAAAGAAAAGCAAGGTAACAGGCAGAATAGGAGATATGATAAGATAAAGTAGCATTCAATAAGAATATTGAGAGAATGTAGTCAGTCATGTGTAATATTAACATTTAGATAAAATCTAAATGTTAATTTGAGATGACTATTCAAACCTTTTAGTTGAAGTATTATTCTCTTTGATGAACTCATATTGTGAATGGATCAATTCATTCTTTTCTGATAAACGAATGCTGCAAATGGATCAATTCTGCAGGTATTAGAATATTAGGAGACTTAGATTCTCTCAGATATCAAGACAAAGCAAATTCAAGACATTCCACATTTAGGAAATCTCATTTAGGCATGGAAAGGGATAGGGATATCCTTATGTAGGATTACATGTGTTAAATATCAAGACATTAGTCTCAGTGGATTGATAGAAAAATATTATATAAAATCATTTACATGCAAAATCTAAAGGTAAAATATGTTCGTAGTAAAAAGAGATTTGGTTTCTGGAGTTTGGGGAAACTGAGGGTTCTGATCTAAGAACAAAAGCTTCATTTTTAAAGTTATGGGCTCTGGGTAAATAAGGTACACAGCATGGCCACTGCGGAATAAATCTGTTGTACCAAGATGGGGACATTTCAGTTGCTCTCCCCATGTACTCAAGAATGGCTAAGTGAGTTGACAAATGTGTTAACATAGTTGTAGTCAATCTACATAACATGCTTTTAAAACATTACCACCATGTTAAGTTTATATGAATTGTATCACTTATGTCCAAATGAAATTGGAAAAAAAATAGTCAAATAAGACTGATCTTTTAAAGCAATACATTGAATAACAAGGTGTGTATTAAAAGGGATGTTTAGGAAATTTGCCTATGACCACAGTGAAGAGAAAACAGGTACAGCATAGATTATCATAGCATCTTAAAATAAGATTTTTCAGGAGGAAGAATATGGAGATACCCTAATATGAAAACATCTCTTGCACTCTAAGAGACTAGAACTTTTGCCCTACTCACTGCTTAAAAAGTAATATTCCTTGAAGTATTGTAAAACATCCTTTCTATCCTATCCTTTACTCAAGCCATTTAACCTGCCTTCAGAACACAATATAAAAATCAGCCTTACTAACCTTGGATCTACCAGATAATCTACTTTTACAACCCAAATGAATACATATGTGTAATCTTAAACTGTGTACTTTTTCATTCATCTGCAGCAGATAAGTTGAAAGCACCTTTTTAAAATCTGCCATAAAATTTGAAAGCATTCATTTATTATTCTTGGTTGGTAAACAACGATGTTGTCTGGATCTGTTGGAGTCTGTGACTTAATCTCTATTTTAAAAGCCTTGAATAATTTCTGGAAAGATATGACATTGCTTCTCCATGGGATGTTTTCTATGTATTTCTATAAAGCCAGAAGTAAGCCATTTTTTTTAGGAACAGACACAAATCAGATCAGACAGATGCACAGGAAAACACAGCTACAGATGCAGGATTTGAAGACAGAGAACAGAGGAAATGGGGTAGAGGTTTCAAATCTGGATTTACTCTAGGTTAAATTACTCCAAGGGAGAGTGCTTGGATTTCTTTTCTTAATGTGGCACTTATCCATTATTAATAAATAGGATTTAATCACTAAGGTATGAAATCCAGGAAGAAATTGGAATGATTATCTGGACACAATAGTCAAGAATATGTAGTTGTTTTATATGTCCAGAGAGGTTTCAGAAAGTAACAACCATTGCCATAATCAAAAAAGACCCGAGAACGAAGAAAAATGAAGATGCATACAGAAGAAGCAGAAGGAATCATACTAAACACACACACACACACACACACACACACCCTTTGGACATGCGGAGAAAACAATGGTAAGTTAACTAGGAAATAGATCATAGTGTGGTAACTTTGTGCTCTATGCTGAAGTTATCAACCTGGAATCTGTCAGAGGATTACAGAAAATAGTCTTTGGGAATGCCTCCAACAGTGTTACAGTAGCAGAACAATGTTCCCTGTTTCATTCATACAGGAGAAAGTATCTGCGTATCTGCTCAACAGAGATCCAGTAAATCCTTAATCAGTCACTGTTTACCTCCCGGAGGAAGGCACAGAGAAAGGGGAATGTAGGGAATCTGACAAATGTGCTCCAAGTTCACAGTATATCCTAGAGATGCACACGCCAGCTTCCAAGACTTCCAGGACTGTCATAAACCTCAAGACTAATATTATAATTTATAAAGTAACACACACTGTGTGTACTATTTACTGATTGCAATGAATTAAGGCCATTTAAGGATAAAGATTTTTTAAATTCTGAATACTCAGAGTAAAATGAAGAAATACATATCAATAGATTTTGATAAGACATGGTCAATGTCTTTTGCACAAATGGTTTTTAAACAACTGAAAATTGTTATTTTTATTCATAATTTATGGAGGACTAGCATGTTAAAATATTCAATGATAAACTATGTAAGTGACAAGAATTATACACAAGTGCTGTGTTTTTAAAACCCGAAAGAAAACATTTTATTGAGAACAGTTTTATTCTCTAAGCCAACTAGTTCCTCAAATTACTTTTTCTATTATTTCCTGAGCTGCAATTTCTATGGCTTTACTGTAACTTGCGTCACTGAAGTATTGATTTATTGATTTAATATGCCATATTTTTCTCCACATCAGTCACACCATTTCATTACACTTGTGACAAGTTTCACTATGTCAGCTATGGGTAGAGCTAATACTTACAGTTTACATCACAAGTGTAACTTGGGATTCCAAGTTATACACGCCCTACATATTTAGTGTACTACACTGTAATTGTAGAAATTCAGGGGTAGAAATATTTCCTTATAACATAATAAATCTGTATTTTCTCATTGATTTTTGCAAATACATTTTAAAAATAGGAAAGGGGCTTTGGATAAAACATTTATTAATTGTAGCTGTATCTCCCCACTTTCATAAATTAATTCTTAACTCACAGGAAATTTTAACCTTTTGGGAGTTAATTATTTTAAAAGCTAGGAATGCACATTTTTTGTATGAATTAAAAAATCAAGCTTGAAAGATTACTTTTAACTTTTGAGTAAATCATTCCATATTTTTTCAACATATTAAAAGTGTTGAATGTTTACATACAGTCTTTCGAGCTAAGAATTTTGTTCATAGGTTACATAATAATTTAACATACCTGGGCAATTATTGAAATTTACTTAGAAGTAGCTTGTGATACTGTTGATTTAGCTTTAATATATGTGGAGACAGTTACTCATGACAGAAGTCATTTCATGATCTAGCTTCCTAAGTGGCTCATGTAAAGAACATGATTCTGTAAGTACAGTGTTCCCTATATATGATTAAACAGAGAGTTGACATTCTAGATATGTATTGAGTTAGTTGTTGTGCTTGTTGCTGGAACCAAATGACAAACACAAACAGCTTAATGAAGGATAGATTTCTTTTGGCTCATAGTTTGAATCTATGGTCAACATGGTGTGGAAGACATAGTGGCTAGAACATAAAGCATCTACTCATGTCACTAGCTCAGTCAGAAAGCACAAAAACGTACATATTGTTTCTAGATTCACATTCTCCTTTTTATTAAGCTCAGTATGGCAGCCTTTGAATGGACTCAACCTATTTCAGGTAGTACTTCCGACTTCTATTAATCCAATCTAGATATTCCTTCACAAACATGAGTGGGTTGTGACTTCATGGTGATCCTAAATGTATCAAGTTTATAGGCACAAATTAGGCACAATTATCGCGTGCAAATAAAGACGGAAAGAATCTACTTACAGGACATATTTGAGGCATCTTATCTCTACAATATTCTGTGAAATCAACTTCCTGTATTTTATTTATTGTGTTGGCAACACATTCTCTAGCATCAACAATATATTTTCTTCACTGTTTCTTCTTTTTTCTAGTTGAAATCTGAAAATGATTTCATCTATGTTTTTTCAGTTGTCATTCTTTTTTTCCTGACCAGCTTCTTATATGAAGGAAGACTTTGCTTAGACTTTCACTTTTCCTACCTCTTTCTCAGAACCAATTTACCATATGACTTCAACCTACCATTCTTTAGCTCTTTCTCTGCTTCTCTTTTTCATAAAAATTTCCAGATATTCTCTCTTCTATGTGATCCTGTGTGAGGGGGTTGGAAGAAGAAAGGCCCAAAGTATTTGAATACTTTGTTCTCAGTTGATGGAACTGTTTGGGAAGGATTGGGGGTATGATCTTTTTTTTTTTTACTTTTCATTTTTTTATTGTTTCTACTTATTTATATTTATTTATTTATTTATTTATTTAAGATTTCTGTCTTTTCCCCACCAAAGCCTCCCATTTCCCTCCCCCTCCCCCATTCAAGTCCCCCTCCCTCTTCAGCCCAAAGAGCTATCAGGGTTCCCTGCCCTGTGGGAAGTCCATGGACCACCCACCTCCATCCAGGTCTAGTAAGGTGAGCATCCAAACTGCCTAGGCTCCCACAAAGCCAATATGTGCAGTAGGATCAAAAACCCATTGCCATTGTTCTTGAGATCTCAGTAGTCCTCATTGTCTCTATGTTTTTTCCCAAGATGGTTTTATCCCAGGCCTTTTCAAACCCAGGTCAGCTGGCCTTGGTGAGTTCCCGGTAGAAAATCCCCATTGTCTCGGTGTGTGGGTGCACCCCTCGCGGTCCTGAGTTCCTTGCTCGTGCTCTCTCTCCTTCTTCTCCTGATTTGGACCTTGAGATTTCTGTCCGGTGCTCCAATGTGGGTCTCTGTCTCTGTCTCCTTTCATCGCCTGATGAAGGTTAATATTCAGGAGGATGCCTATATGTTTTTCTTTGGGTTCTCCTTCTTATTTAGCTTCTCTAAGATCACGTATTAGAGGCTCAATGTCCTTTGTTTATGTCTAGAAACCAAATATGAGTGAGTACATCCCATGTTCCTCTTTTTGGGTCTGGCTTACCTCACTCAGGATAGTGTTCTCTATTTCCATCCATTTGCCTGCAAACTTCAACAAGTGGGCACAGGAGACCACTTCCTACGTATAACCCCAGCAGCACAGACAGTAAGGGCCTCATTGAATAAATGGGACCTACTGAGACTGAGAAGCTTCTGTAAAGCAAAGGACACTGTTGCTAAGACAGAAAGGCAACCCACTGACTGGGAGAAGATCTTCACCAACCCCGCAACTGACAAAGGTCTGATCTCCAAAATATATAAAGAACTCAAGAAACTAGACCGTAAAAGGCTAATCAACCCATTTATAAAATGGGGCACTGAGCTGAACAGAGATCTCTCAACAGAAGATGTTCAAATATCCAAAAGACACTTAAGGTCATGCTCAACTTCCTTAGCGATCAGGGAAATGCAAATCAAGACAACTTTAAGATACCATCTTACACCTGTCAGAATGACGAAAATAAAAAACACCAATGATAGCCTTTGCTGGAGAGGGTGTGGAGAAAGGGGTACACTCATCCACTGCTGGTGGGAATGCAAACTTGTGCAACCACTTTGGAAAGCAGTGTGGAGGTTTCTCTGGAAATTCGGGATCAACCTACCCCTGGATCCAGCAATACCACTCTTGGGAATATACCCAAGAGAGGCCTTATCATACAACAAAAGTATATGCTCTACTATGTTCATAGCAGCACTGTTTGTAATAGCCAGAACCTGGAAACAACCTAGATGCCCTTCAATTGAAGAATGGATGAAGAAAGTATGGAATATATACATATTAGAGTACTACTCAGCAATAAAAAACAAGGGGGTATGATCTTTTAAAAAGAGGGTAGGCTTTGAAGCTTTAAAAGGATCACCGAACCTACTATTCTCTTTCTGCCTCCATCTTAAGGGTCATGCTTTTGTTTTTCAGCAGGTCCTGTCACCATTCCTTTGCTCAGCTATCATGGACTTTAAACTTCTGGAACCATAAGCCCAATTAATTCCTTTTAGAAGTTGCCTCTGCTATGGTGTTTTATCACAGAGATAGAAAGCTTGTAAGATGCTGCATATGTCCAGAAATCTTACTTTGCATCTTTCTTGTTTTCCTGAAAACCAATCTACTTCGATTCCTTTCAGTTTTTGACAATGATTTTAACAACTTTAGCTCCTTTACCCATGTCAGTTTCTCTTTGATGCTCATTTTTTTTCATCATAACCAGTAACTGCATGCCTGAAAAACTTTAATTTAAATTTTCAACTATCTTTTTACTAATCAATATTTCGATCTCACCTTCAAGAAAAGCTGAAAGTTTTGTATTTTTTTTTGTATTTTTTTTTGCACCCAAAAGAAATTTTCAGTATATGCCTTCCCTTGTTCTCCTGAGTTAAACACATTCTGTCACTCTTCTCTTTCCCGTCCAACATATTACTGTAATTCTACAAGTTCCTTCTCTAACTTTTATTCTTGCTGTTAAAAAAAGAAAACACAAAACGTGATTAATTCTGCAATCCATGAGTGAATCTTTGTCCATAGCAAGCTTAATGTGTTCCAATATTAAATACTGAATTAAATATTATGCTTCAGTAATAAAACCCAATTGATTTTATTTCCTTGGGCAAACTTATTTTTCTAACAATGTCAATTACATCTATCTCTTTAAACTCTCCCTCCTCTTTATCCATTCATCCATTCCCTCTTCCCCTTCTCTGAATCCCTCCCATTCTTCAAAAGATATATCAGCTTCAACATAATACACACACACACACACACACACACACACACACACACACATATATATATATATATAGCTAGATATATATAGGCAGATATGTATGTAAAAGTGTATATAATTACTTTTAGAAGCTACTATAAATTTTTATTTGGTAGAGATTGGTAGCCACAATATACTTTGATTTTATTCTTCACTTAAATACACACAGAAAGAAAGCATCATTGACAAAGTTCATCTATTATAGCTTGGTGAAACTGGCTTCTTGAAGGTGGAATGGAGGCTCTCATGGAACTAATGAGGAGGAGCTTCATGGATGACTCTGCTGAAGGAGCTCTGGAGAGGATGATGGCAAATCTGATATAACTGGTTGAATGAAAACAGTGGATACTTAGGAGAAATGAGATTGAGAGGGAGCGTGAAAATAGGGGCAATATTAGAACACATGTGCCATTTTAATGTTTTTTTTTTAGATAAAATGGAGAGTCTTAGAGTACTGCTTGCAAATATGTTCAATTATTTGCATTATTTTTGAGAGGACTGGCTGTTGCTTTTTAAAATACAGTGTAGGAGAAGCATGTGGAATTGAAGAGGGGCTATTATGAACTGATTATAGTAATCTTTACAAAGGGGAGCACCGTGGACAGGGATTGGAGAGAAGATGTCTTACGAAGGGGTCTGCACATAGTTTTCAAACAATAAGATGTTTGGACAGATTGCACTGAGTAGGTGAAAGGTAGTGACTATCTTGGTTCTGTGTCTCCGACTCCAGCACCTGAATGAGAGAGCTGAAAAACCAAAGCTAAACTTCTTTGCTACCTTAATAGACTCTTTCAATAAGCAAAGCCAAATGTATTTTAATTCCATAGTACTAGCCTACATGTGGTAAATGATGTATTTCCTTAATGCTCAGGTAAGTTCTAGTCTTTACCAGATGCTTCACTCCCACCACTGTTTCCACTACTGTCTCATATGATACTTGCTCTGATTGTTCAACTATGACCATTTTCTTGTTTGTCTTTAATGTGTTTCTTTAAAAGGTATGTGTATCATTTTCAAGCCCATGTATTGTCTATATTCAACGATACTACCTTGACATTCATTTTTTAAATGAGTTTGTTTAAATAACGCCCACTAAAGATGAAGTCACTGCCCTATGTAATAAATACCACTAAACTTCCTGATTTCTCTGATTTTTCCTTCAGTGTTCTCTAACCTTATCTTAGTTTGTGACATCTTCATGCTCATTGTATCACTATATGTATTTTTTCTTCTTGTCAGCTTTAAAAACTCCATGTTAAAAAAGAATTTTGTTAGAGTTTCAAACTCTTAACAGTATAAGGTTAAAATACAATATTTAATTTTATCATTTACAAATAATTTTGTTTGGTAAGGTTATTTTTTTAAGTTTAAATATGAAAAAGTATGCACTACATGTTAATGTCAAATAGTGATCTAGTTGTCCAGTTAATCCAGAATGTTCAAATGAGAAATGAGTTACGTTCCTAAATTTAGACATCTGTTCATGCCCATTTGAGCCACAATACAGAAGTATGAATGATAGTGTCATAGTTAGGGTTCCTATTGCGGCAGTGAGATGCCATAACCACAAAACAAATTGGGGAGAAAAAGGTTTATTTGGCTTACTACACTTCAGCATTGCTGTTCATCACTGAAAGAAGTCAAAACAGGAACTCAAACAGGGCAAAATCCTGGATGCAGAGGCCATAGAGTAGTGCTTCTTACTGGCTTTCTTCCGTGTTTTATTCTAGAAAAGAAAAAAAAAATTACCTTTTTTATCTAGAATCCAGGACCTAGAGCCCAGGGATGGCACCACCCACCATTAGAAATTAGAAGATATTTTACATCTGAATCTCATAGAATCATTTCCTTAAATGAGGCTCTTTCCTCTGGTGTCTCTAGCTTGGGTCAAGTTGATGCACAAAACCAGACAGGACGGATATGCAGCACTTCAGTTGTACGAAAAAGTCTTCAGTTAGTTCACAGACATTTTGGAAAGGAATAGAATAGGTACATGGCAGAACTGTAATTGATACAACTGACTCTACATTTGGACCTTCATCTGCAATACGATGAAACCAGAACAGACAGAAGCAATGTGTAGCAATTTATTTCAAAGTACAACATACATAATATTAGAGTGACTTCAGACTCTCTGGGCTGCACAGAGTGAATGCAGTCCTGATTTAAGAACTGAAGACCTTATCTCAGTGAGGGGAAGAATTCAGCTTTCAAAGGTGGATAGTGGCTATTCTACAGCATCAGAAGATAGCTAGGAATCTTGAGCTTCAACTTTGTTGACAAATTTCACTCTTGTGCATTGTGTAAAATAATTGATCTGCTTGATTATACTGCCTGTTAATGAAGTCAAGCAGCTAAAATGTGTTTGGTTTTAACTTCTCTGACAATCAGTTGAAGAAATGCCTATAAATTTCTTCAGGAGCTGGGGACCGGGTGTAGATGCTGTTGTTATCTGGATAAACCTCTGCATGTTGGTCTTGGCCCAGGTAAGAGGAGTAACATATAAAAGTGGGGTCAAAATGTGCTCTGGAGACTGTTAGTCTTCACCAGACCAGATTTCTTGATACAGCAACAGAAATTTTCCCAGGAACTTGCTGGTATCTGTAAGACATCTGGAACAGATTTACATCTTAGTACTACAACAAAAGGTTATGGCTTTAGGTTAAAAGTCATGAATATTTAGAAGACAATTAAAGAAAATTAGAATCTCTGAACCTCTGAAGATACATCTGAAACCTGTTAACTCTGAACTATAAAGTCTATGAAAGAGGCACATTTGCATTTTTAGCAGGAAACTTAAAAAATGAAGTAGTGACATACAAGTCCCTGAAGTCATCATATGCCATCAGACAGATCTAAGAGAGAAACGTGAATGAGCAGAAGTGAGAAAGCTTTTGTCAGCTAGGCAGGCAATCCCAAGACTTTCCATAGTCTTTGGAGAATACCAGTCTTAGAAGCAGTACTTTCATTTAGCTGATGAGCCCAGGAAGCCTGACACATTATCATGTATGGCTAGGATTCAATCTACCTGTCTTGGCAGGGTGAGATGATCAATCCCCCAGTGTAATGTTCTTTGGGACTTAACGATTGTGGGCAATTTCTATTTACATCAAATTGGTAAGTCATGTGGCCAACTAAATGTGGCCACGTAAAAGCTGAGAGCTTGAAAAAGAATTCTAGATACTAACAAACAAAGTTTAGCTGCATTTATTTTCAGATGAGATCTGTTTGCTAGGAATGTCTCCTTTAAGAGAGGTCTTCATGATTCAGTGATAGCAGAAAAAAAAATCCATGTGGTTTTGAAATGGTGACTTTTTTGGACCATGCTGCCAGCAGGAACTCTGGCCCTTTCAGGAGGCCCAGCATTTAAGTGGTGTTTGCTTGCTGCAAGGTTCTTTATGGCATCCTGGGCCAATTTGTTACCAGAGTTGATATAGTGAGGACGACTCCCACCCTGCAGTCTCAGAGTCAATGAACAGAGAGACTTCCATCATGTTGGACTGGGCAGAACAAGCAGGCAGTGCTGTATTTGCCCTAGCAATGCTACCTCTTAGGATTTTTTTAGCATTTTGTTCCTGGACAGAAAAAGGATTACAAATATGCAATAAGGACAAATTCAGACATAAAAGACCTCTAAATGGGTCACAATGTTGGATAAATGTATGTTAGCTTGGGAGAGAAAAGAAAAAGAGTATAGAGAGACATAAAAGGAAGTAAATAATTCAGAAAAAAAAGTTTTTAAAGAGACAGAGTATTGGCCGGGTGCTGGTGGCGCACGCCTTAATCCCAGCACTCGGGAGGCAGAGGCAGGTGGATCTCTGTGAGTTCGAGACCAGCCTGGTCTACAGAGCTAGTTCCAGGACAGGCTCCAAAGCCACAGAGAAACCCTGTCTCAAAAAACCAAAAAAAAAAAAAAAAAAAAAAAGAGAGAGAGAGAGAGACAGAGTACAGATGGTCATAGATTAAAGGAGTAAAGATAATTAAATATTAAAAGGAAATTGAAAAAATAAGCAATTTAAGATGGAAAATACACAGAGTCTAGAAACATGAGTCGAGAAACAGAGCCTGGAAACATATCTCTCTATGGCAGGTTTAGTTACCATGTTGAGCACCACTCTGTATTGTGGAGCACTGTGTTCCTGCCCAGCTCCCACATGGCTAGCTTTATACCCGGAAATAACAGCACACAAATTGTATTCTTTTCAACACTGCCTGGCCCATTAATTTCAGCCTTTTATTAGCTAATTCTCACATTGTGCTTTAACCCATATTTAATAATCTGTGTAGCACCAAGAGGTGGTGCCTCACCAGGAAGAATCTTAACCTGCGTCCATCTCGGAGAGGAGAGCTATGGCGTGTGCCTCACTTTCCTTCTTCCCAGCATTCTGTTCTGTCTACTCCACCCACCTAAGGGCTGGCCTCTCAAAGGCCAAGGTAGTTTCTTTATTAACCAATAATATTAACACATTGACAGAAGACCCACCTACATCAATCTCCCTTTTATTAGAATTTTTCATATTTTTCTATTTAAATTTTGGTTCATGATTCTTGCTTTGCTTCTGAATATTTATAATTTATTAATCTTTGTAAATAATGTCATTGCTTTAATTCTGAAAGATTTTACAGGCTCTTAGTTTCATTAAAATATTCATAAATAGTATAATCAATTAGCTATAGATAGTTACTGTTAACTTAGGTTGATCTGAGCCTAAATTCAGTTAAGGTATGTTGCATCCAAGTTAGTCTAAAAAGGCTATGGAGCATAGCATAATTTATCTAATCAGAATTCCAAGAATTCACTCTCCCTTTTTTCCCCATCAACTCTATCAACTTTAGAAATGTAGTTTCTTTCTTAGCTCAAATGTTCATATTTCAATTAGGTTACCAATTGCATCCCTTGTTTACATAAAAATGAAAGAAATAACCAAGTAACTAGAAAGCTAACTGCTGGTCTACAATTTTAAGTAATCATAGTAAATAGAGCAATATTAGACCTAATAAAAGTTGCTTTTTTTGGTAACACTAATACCTAGTGGTCATACAACAGGAAGATTAGACAATCATAACCTAGAAGAAGCAGAAGAAAACAATTTTAAAGATGACTTTGAGAGGATGATAGAGACCCTTAAAGAGGAAATGAAAAATTTCTTTAAAGATATGGATGGAAAGAAAAACAAAAATTGAAATAAATCAACAAATCTTTTAAAGAAACACAGAAAAAAAAAGAAAAAAAAACAAACAGGTGAAGTTAACAATTCAAACAGTTCAAGACTTAAAAACTGAAATAGAGACAATAAAGAAAACACAAACCAAGGAAATTCTGGAAATAAATTTGGGTAAACAAACGGGAACTACAGACACAAGTATAGCCAGCAGAATAGAAGAGACAGAAGAGAGAATCTCAGGCGTTGAAGATACTATAGAGGAAATAGGTTCAGCAGTCAAAGAAAATGTTAAATTCAATAAACTCTTAAGAAAAAACACCCAGAAAATTTGGGACACCATAAAAAGACAAAATCTAAGAATAATAGGGATAAAAGGAGAACTCCCGCTCAAAGGCACAAAATAATATATTCAACAAAATTATAGAAGAAAACCTTCCCAACCAAAAGAAGGTTATGCCTTTGAAGGTACAAGAAGCTTACAGAACACCAAATAGAGTTGACCAAAAAAAAAAGAAAAAAAAAAAAAAAAAAGTCTCATCATATAATAATAAAATGCAAAACATGCAGAATAATGAAAGATTATTAAGAGCAATGAAGGAAAAAAGGCCAAATAACATATAAAGGAAGACCTATCAGGATTACACCTGATTTCTCAAAGGAAACCATGAAAGCCAGAAGGACCTGGACAGATATGTTGCAGACACTAAGAGAGCATGGATGTGAGACCAGACTACTATATCCAGCAAAGATTTCAATCACTATCAATTGAGAAAACAAGATATTTTATGACAAAGCCAGATATAAACAATACCTATCCACAAATCCAGTGCTAAAGAAAATACTAGAAGGCAAAACCCAACTCAAGGAAGCTAACTGCAGCCACAAAAATACAGGCAAAAGATAACATCACACCACCAAACTTCAAAGAAGGGAAATACACAAAAACTACCATTGCCAGAGATGGCAAAGCATAGCTCCCCTCCACGTGCAGTTCCTGAGATGCTGGAAGCAATTCCCTTCGGGCAATCCAGTGGCAGCTAAGTGAACACGTTACTTGAGGGCCAAGTAGAAAACACCTACATGCCCCAAGGGCCGCTTCTATGGCATCTGCATATGCATTTGGCAATGTTACAGATGATTCTGCTTATAGCAATTCTACTAGTGTACTTGTTCTTCATGATCTTTTTCTCCTTTCACACCAGCGCCTTCTGAAAATATCGATGTGCTGTATGATAATATGAATCTTCCTGATCTGATAGAGCGAGCAGGCATTGAAGCTGTAAAGCAGGTTTGGAAAAAAACCCTGACTGATGAAAGAATTGGAGAAATTTGGGGAAAAATGCAGATTTTTTTTTTACCTGATTATAAAACTTGGCAAAAGAATTATACTGAAACAGAAAAGAACTTGGCTAAGATGAATAAAGTTTCTGAAGAACCTAGGGCTGTAGGGCTGACTGCCTATGGCCTTATAAATCAAAGTTGGAATTGTGAGGAACAACAATGGAACAGGTATGACAATGGAGTAAAACCAACTGAACAATGTTTCTATAACTGCAAGTAGTTTGCCTATGAGGTGAAACCTTCAGAAGCTGTTTTATGATTAACTCAGCCAAGAATTAAGTATATAGTGGCTGGCATGGGACTTGGGAACTGGGAAAATGTCATAATGAATGATGATGTTCTCATTTCAAAGAATCTCTATACTTCTTGTGAACTGCTTTGCCCAGGTAATGATTAAACTGTGGCAAGAAAAATAAAGAATCATTTTCCTTGTGCAAAATTTACAATAAAAGACTGAGTTTTGAAGCTCAGGGCAGAGGAAGTGGCAGCAGCAGCAGCAGAACTTGTCCTGCAGCTGATAGTCCATCAGCTTGCATCAAAATCCTTTGTTTGTGTATTTATTTCACCTTCCAGACATCCCAGATTCAAGACCTCTTCTCTGCTGAGGCTGGTCCCTGGCATACCACCAAAAAATAACAGATATCAACCATCACTGGTCATTAATATCTTTTTATCAATTGACTCTAGATCATGTATTGAGACCAGAGGAGAGCTTTAAGGAATCACTTCTTTACTTCCAATGTGGATCCAGGTGTTAGAGCTAAGACTGTAGGTTAAGTACCTATACCTGCTGAGCAATCTCACCTGCCCTGATCTTATTAGTTAATCGTATTTTTTAAACAGGTGTTTGATTATTTTACATCCCTGAATATGTGGACCCTTGGCGAGCACGTACGAGTGGAAGTTAGAAGAGGACATCAGAGTTCTTAGGATGGGAGTTGGGGTGGCTATGAGCTGCTGCGGAAGCTGGAAACCAAACTGCTGTCTTCTGCCTGACCAGAAAGTGCTCTTAGCATCTGACTCATCTCAGTACACATTTGAGTCTACTTTTTAAGGACTAGTCTATATTTTAAGATTGTGTATCACAAAGCTGATAGGGAAATTTAATTGGGAACACAGAAAACAGGATCCCTAGAGAAAGTTGCAGTAACGTGTGTTTAGTGTCATCAAGTGACTCTAACACTGTACCATTGAATCAGCTTTGACAGCAGTGAAGCCTGGATGGGGTTTACATCATCCATTTGTGCTGTAACCTAATGTAGAAAGAAAATAATAAAATAATTTGCTAGTGCTATCCTCCCGTTAATGGGATGAGACTAGGAATATAAACAGAACAAGTGACTTTTTTCTTTTCATTGTAATTGAAACCCTGAGGAAACCGCAATAAACAGTACAGTAGAGCTGAGATTAGGGATTTGCTCTTCAGTCAAACATGCCAGACAGCATTGTTGAAGAAAGAACACTTGTGGATGAGAACCTCATTAATTCCAAACCACGTTCTTCATTACAAGTTAAATTTCTCTATTTTCACTTATTGTTCATAATTAAAAGTAGCTTATGAAGGCTGGACATTCTCATTGGAATTTTGAGAAGAAATCACTAATGAAGCTTTCACAGTGTCAATTGTATCCTCAGTGTGAATATTACAAATGGCTTCTGTAGCAAACACTTATTCTTTCCCAATTGAGAGTGCTGGGTTTCTCATAAGACCGCATCAGAGAAAAAGCAGTGGAAGTAGTATCCTTAAAATTATAGTTATTTTCTGAAAATAACTAGTATTTGTATGAAATGTTAATAATCTTAACACACCCTTACGTATGCGTGCTATACCTATACTAGTAACATTATATGTGATATTTAATTAAAAAAATATTATAATTATATATAAATTATAAATCAGGATATTTCTACAGCTTCACAATGATTTATCAACACCTTCCTTTTTATTTTAGTAGATAACAGTCCTAATTATATGACAATTTCTGCTTGTGCCTCTTAATATATTTTAAAACTGAGCAATATAAAGTCTTAGAAATGATGAATTCCGGTTGCCCTCCCAGAAACCTAAACAACTCTAGCAAAGCTCCTGTGGATCTCCTCTATTTTTATACTTGGCTTGTGGATATGGGCTATGAATGAACCAGAGGAATTTGCCTTCCACCATCCTCTCTACCCTCCTATGAGGCATCATTAAAGAACCAACCAAATTTTAAATCTGCCTGATTTAACTTCTCCATCTGCTATGTTCTCTCCTAGATTTTATTGGCATCCTTTAGGTAAATACTTGCAAAAAAAAAAAAGAAAATAAAGGAAACAAATATCTCCCATTAATGTGACTTATGCAAACTCAAGTGTTCCTTGCAATAATAGACAGTTTATGCTTAATATTTATGTCTTTCTTCTCCCACTGCTATATACACAGGTCTCAAATAATGAAGGTTTGTAGAGAAAATATCATGGGCATTTTTAACATTCCCAGTATTATAACATTCCTACTAGTCCTATATGAAGGAGAAAACAGGGCTTCTCAAATTCCCAAAGCAGGTAAAAATACCCCTACCTCAAGGCTTTGTATTGAACATTGGTGTCTAAATTTAAGGTTTCCAAGCTTCTTCATTCTGTTTAGATATGATCGTCAAGCTTGCCATCTCAGCCTTGTTTAGACAGTGAGTACGAAATTCCAGCCTGCACTTGTTATTTCTTTTTTAGTTGTTTGAATAAACACGATCATTTGGCCTGCTGTGTGGCTTTTCTTTGATGTGGAATGTCCTTTTTTATATGTGGTGCTTTTCTTGGTTAATGA
This sequence comes from Microtus obscurus, assembly GCA_963919715.1. Classification (NCBI taxonomy): domain Eukaryota; kingdom Metazoa; phylum Chordata; class Mammalia; order Rodentia; family Cricetidae; genus Microtus; species Microtus obscurus. The sequence goes on from CAWTZC010000700.1 coordinate 699,178, forward strand.
ATAAAGCTTTGTTGGCCTATGACAGAGCAGAATAAAGCCAGGTGGGAAATCTGACTATATATACATTGAGAGAGAGAAAGAGAGAGTAGGTGGAGTCAGAAGATGTCATGTAACTGTAAAAGGACAAAAATGCAAGAATCTTATCTGTAGGTTACAGCGTCATTCTGATACACAGATTAATAGAAATGGGTTTAAGATATAACAGTTAGTTATTAAGAAACCTGAGCTAAAAGACCAAGCAATATTGTAATTAATATAGTTTTTTGTGTGATTATTTGGGTCTGGGAAGATGGAAAACGAATGAGGGGTCTCTGTTTACATTTCCTGGGAGATTCAAGAAGTGCTTACTCATTCCTGAAATCACAGGCAGCTACAGACCAAAAAAAAAAAAAAAGGGGGGGGGGTTATCCAAATAAATTTTGATGAATCAATATGGTTTTTGGGTTACTTACTTAAGCTTAAATTGCTCTAAGGATGCAACTCCATCACAAACAACTGAACAAAATAAAATAAAACAAGTCAGCATGGAGGTTCATTCATTAGGGCTCTCCATACATATAAAAGGCATCTGCACCATCAGAGTCTGCTCTACCCACAGTGCTGATTTTCTGCTTGAAGAAACTGGGGAATGAGTCATATTAGTCAGATTTTGACTTCTGCATTTTTGTGTGAATTTCATAATATGCTCCCTTCCATCCAGAAGAATGGGTTTCAAAATGGAGTAAACAATTTTGAGGTTAGAGTGTATAGTTTCAAGCTGCTTTATATGTTCTAATAAATAAGCCAATAAAACCCTGCTAGTTAAGTTGTCTGAGGCTCCTTTCTTTGCTTCTTTATACAGAACTGCTTATTCTTGAGAAGAAAGAAAAAAATGATAATGGCAAATCTCTTCATATGAAATAGATGAAAACTCTTTGGCAGGATCTTGCAAGGGAGATTTGATAAATTGGCCAATAGGAGGTCTATCGATTCCTTATTGAACAGTCAGTAATTAGAAGTTAAGAATAAAGAAAACAGTAAAAAAAAATTGCAACATTAAATGTGTAATGTTTACTTTACCTACTACGGAGTAAAACATGTAAAAACAAAGAGAATTGTCTCATTAGGTGGGAATTAGTTGATGAACTTTACAATAGCCCGAATTCACCAGGAGGATAAAACTGCCCTCATATAAACACAAATACACAAAATACAGCTCACATATTTATACACATACCAGTGCATATGTTCATGTACACATTAGGAATAAACATGCACTTATATTTTGTACACAAAAGAAGAGTGTAAGAAGGGAGAAAAAGGAGAGGAAGAGTAAAGAAGAGAGGAAAAAAAAGAAGCAGGGAAGACATTCAATAAATCAGTAATCCTTATCTCCTTTCCAAGGACTGCATAACTCTATTTTACCTACGTGTGCCATTTGGCAGACAGTGCTTTTTTAAATTAAAAGTTAAATACAGACAAATGAAAGGAGATGAACCTTCTTGACTTTTAAGAGAATAAAGAAGACACAGTCTTTGATTTTATTTATGGCACTTTGCATGTAGTTAATACTTCACAATATAGCTCAGTCCTTAGTTATTCTCTTATATGCTATTCAGAGACAGGATTTTAAAATATGAAATAGATCAGATATTCACAGTCAGAAAGCCATTTGAAAATTTAGCTCTTTTTATTTTCCAAACTTTCCTTCACCAAATTAGTTTGATTTATCAAACTCCACACACATATACACCCCCAGTCACAAATGTTCAGAAGTCTTTAAAATTATGTCTAAAGTTTAATTAATTTCACTTTAAAATATTAGTTAGCATTTATATTTGAGATAGTAACTAATGTGGCTCAGTGTAGAGTGTTTCATTATGTGTGAATGAGTTGAACTTTACAATAGTCTTAGTTGACCAGTAAGAGAAATTAGCCCTAATATAAGCCATGTAGCATAATGATACATGCATATAAAAAACATCTCCTGGGATACCTTGTTCAGCCTAGATACATGGAGGAGGACCTTGGTCCTGCTTCAAGTGATGAAATGGATTTTGCTGACTCCCCACGAGAGGCCACACTTTATCTGAAGAAAGACTGGAAGATTGCTAGAGAGGGAAGGTGTGTTTCTGGAAGGATGGGGCGGGGACTGGGATTGGTATAATAATACCAATAAAATAAAAGATTGCTTAAAAATATCTCCTAAAATTTCTGAGATTCATTCCCAATGAGGAACAAAGTAAGATTTCCTCTGGTTCCTATTAGGGTCAGAAGCTGAAAAGTAAGGGGATTCAAAGAAATTCATGTGTTATCTTTTGAAATGGTTTTATTCATTGGTGCGGATATAATCAGTGGCAGAGCATTTGCCTGGAAAATTTGATGCCTACTTTACACTCCTCAGTACAGTTAAACAGAATTCTATGTTATTTTATTTTATGTATTAATTCTCTAGCATATAGTTGATTATTCTCCACTTAAATAGTAAGATTTTTTTTAGGTAGATACTTTATTTTTTAGATTGATACTTTAATATTTCCAGTCAAGAAAAAAATTAATCATCATTCCAACTTTTTAAGATATTTAAATGTAAGAAGTCTAATTATTACTGGTAAGGTTCAAACTGTAATGCTATAAATATGTTAGTAGGTCTGTAGTAACATGAAACAAAAAGGAAAACCATTCGATACATAGGTTTTGAGCCTGAACTTAAGAAAAATCTTATTTTTCAATAACATTTTAACAGGAATAATTTTTATACTTACAGAGATTCAAAATAGAATACATCACATGGTGCATTTTATACAATTGATTTTTGTAGAATATTTATGAAAAATAAAGTTTACTAGAAAAAATATATTTAATAACATAATTTAAATTTAATAAATCCTGAAGTCTTTGAATTTTCACTTAAAAAGATGAAATATTGATCTAAGTATCTAAAAATAGCCAAAATTAGAATACAATTTTAAGTGAAGTATACATAAAAACATAATAATTAGTGTACATAAGTCACAGGAAATTTAAATTCAAGATTATATTAAAATCATTTTGAAATAAGAAATTATCAATTAATATATGCATTAATTGATGTGTTATCACCAGATAGTTTATTGTAAAGATAACGTGGTAAATAATAATGTATTTGGAGGAAGATATAATTTTACTCTATTTTTATACATGTAAAAACTGCTGTTTTAATGTTAAGTGTTTTACTGTTCTATAAAACATCAACTACTGCTTACTGAAGTAAGAGGATAAAATGAGCTTTATGTTCTGAAAACCAGAGAAATATTTATGCATGAATCTCATCTTATATTACTTATGAAACACTTCATAAAGATACTTATTTCACTTTTATACTGTTCCTCTTCTTGAAGTGATAATCTAATCAAAATGTCTTTTTCACTGCTAAGAAAAAATTAATTAAAAAATAAAACATATTGGAACCAAAGGGCGTTATTTTTAAGTAGTTAAAAATATTTTCTGAAATAATTTAAACTTAACTGTAAAATAATCTATACAGAGATAAGACAAACTGTGTAGAATGTAGAGCTAGTATATTTTTTAACTATTTGATGCTATACCATAGTGAGATTGAAATACAAATTAACTGAGAATTGAAAATAGTTTTAGAGATTGCTATCATTACTTCTTTGGTAGAAAAATCAACAAATACATATGATACACACAAATGTACACACACATATGTATATATATTGAGGTATCAGAATCAAAATGATGTGTAGGAAAGGAGTATGGTCAATTCCAGTACTACAGAGAAAAGTAGAAAAAAATACAAAATAGAAAATAATGATCATTAGCTCAATGGTCAAAGAAATAACATAATTTGTCTTACAACCCAAGATACCGAATCTGTATGAGATTTTTGAAGAATTGAGTTGAATGGTGTCTTTGGTCACAGAAATTCTTATTTGACTGACACTAAACATTGATAAGAGGTGACAGAAGTCATAGCGTTGTGAACTGTTTGCTTCACTGTTCAAAACCAAAGAATTTACTCACAAAAATCCAACTCACTTCTCATTTACTAATGAAAAACAATCATATCAGTCTGAAACTAGACACAAAATGTATTGTATTTAAAATAAGCCTTAGAGAGAACAAAAATGCATTTGATGACACAATATTTCTGGAGAATTACACTATTTGGCATGTTCACACAGAATTCTTTAACTTCCATATAAGGATAAAATGTTTTGTAAAACGTATGAGATAATTATCATCTCATTAAACCAGCATAATTCTTAACTACATTCTTAATATCCATCTTACACACAGAGATAATAACAGTTTTTACCCATTATCAATGAATCATTTTCTTGCAACAGATAAAGAAAATTACATAAATCTACAATCAATAAGAATGCAGAGAACAAGTGACCAAGTAGTATGCAGCCCCAACTAATAACCTACAACACTACTCTTGTTTGCAAGCTCAGATATGATAGAGGAATAAGAGATAACGGGGCTGTAAAGGCCAGAGGGAAAAAAAAAGTTTTCAGTATTATTCCATCTCCTAGAAATGTGCCAGAAGCTATACCCATGAAGCTAATCGGTGTTCCTGTCTAGAAAAGACATGGAAAAAGACAACATTAGTATATATATACTACTATACTACAAGGAATGGAGGCAACCTTGTGGGGGTCTCAACCATGCACAAATAACTACAAGCAGTTTAAGAACCCTGAGAGAAAGAGAAATAGCCTTCTTCAGGAAAAGAGCCTCAATTGGTTTGGTCAACATTACGATCATATATATATATATATATATATATATATATATATATATATATATATATATATGTAATATCATATGGATTATATATATATATGTCAAATGAAATAAAGATCATGATTGGAGAGAAAGTAAGGGGAATGAATGTAAGGAAGGAGTGGAGGAAGGAAAGAGAGGACATAATTATTAACCTAGTCTCTATTTATATTTATATAATATATACAATTATATGTATATATATAATAAATATTTTAAAAATTGAAAAAATGCAAGTGATTTAAGCATTTAAAATTACATAACTACACATTTTAATTATATAAACACACATATAAATATACAATATTAATTTGTTAGCAAAAATAAAATGTCAAGGTATAAATGGTAGTATAAATTTTATATCTTAGATTAATGGTGACCAAGGATTTATTGTTCTTAGAACCTGTGTTTATTTCTTTTTTTCTTAGAAAGTTACACTTGAGAGAGCTGGAACAGTTTTCTTTTCTCACTCTGTGTCACATATACTGATTTATGTTGACTTCCTGAGAGCAGACTCACAATAAATACTATCAAATACAGAAGTGATCTTGCATGATAATTATTAGCCTATTTTCAAGCAAGAAGATAAAATACTTGGTGATGATTGATGCAACACTTTCTTGCTCTTGTTAAATCCCTACTGAAAAGCAGATAGGAGCCACCAGGGAAATAAAGGAAACAGACAAGAGCCACAAACTTCCTGGTCATTTATGGTCACATACACCTTCAGGATGCTGAAGACTGGGAGTACTAATTTAGTGACATGGTTCCATTGCATGTGACTTATACTCCACTATAATAGAGAATCATAACAACAAATTTCTTTAATTTGTACTACTCTATCGCTTATGGGGAATAAAACAGGTTTTTTCCCCTATCATTCTGTAGATGATATACCTTAAAAGCTTACTCCTAAGAGTTGGCCCTGCTTATCTCTTGTTCTCATGCCTCCTTACTCTCAGATTCCTACAGTACTGGCACAACTATTAAAAATGAGGGCCTTGTGGGTTTCTATGCTTCTGCTTTATTAAGTGTTCCTAAACTGTTTCCTTTAACTCCTATTTTCATCTATTTATTAGCATTTCTTCTAGACACTTACAGTTAAAATCATTCTCTCCAAGACAGTAATTTGTAATAATGCCATAAACTATTGTGACTATTTCAGGCTAGTTACCAGGTGTGTTAGAAAGGCTTTGGGCTCGAATTGGATCCACTATATATTTTTTAACAACATCCCCTCTGGTTCGCCCTGAGCAGAGTCATCAAAGGAAGTTTTTCTTTTTTCACGTAATAGTTATTTTATCCATGTCTGTAAGAAAGTGAAACCAGAGGCAGCCAGCAATACAATTCAAAAAAAAAAAAAAAAAAAAAAAAAAAAAAGCAAGGAAAGCAGGTAACACATAAGTTCCTGGGGTCATGCCCAGAAATGAGCAGCGGACTATCTTCATCAGCCCTGTCAAAACTGGTTCAGATTCTCCAGGGCTTTGCCACAAAGAGAATTTGTTCATGATATTCTCAGGCCTTGTCCCCAGAAGAAGTCACAGGGCTCCTTGCACCCTCCCATGGAGATTTACTCTTTTGTCTCTTTTAGAAAAGGAACAGGCTAGTAAGAGATAAAAACAAAACATAAAATTTTACACATAAGATGAAGTATTAACCTTCATAACAACACAAACAGAAGGAAAAAAACCCCAAGAGAAGGCACAAGAATAAGAGACCCATCTATTCACACATTCAGGGGTCCCTTTATAACACTGAACTGAAAGCCACGATAGATATGCAGAGAACCTGGTACAGACCTAAGCAGGTCCTGTGCTTACTGCTTCAGTCTTTGTGTTCTATTTTTTGTTTGTTTGTTTGTTTGTTTGTTTATTTATTTATTTATTTATTTAAGATTTCTGTCTTTTCCCCACCGCAGCCTCCCGTTTCCCTCCTCCTCCCCCAATCAAGTCCCCCTCCCTCTTCAGCCCAAAGAGCTATCAGGGTTCCCTGGTCTGTGGGAAGTCCATGGACCACCCACCTCCATCCAGGTCTAATAAGGTGAGCATCCAAACTGCCTAGGCTCCCACAAAGCCAATACGTGCAGTAGGATCAAAAACCCATTGCCATTGTTCTTGAGATCTCAGTAGTCCTCATTGTCTCTATGTTTTTTTTCCCAAGACGGTTTTATCCCAGGCTTTTTCAAACCCAGGTCAGCTGGCCTTGGTGAGTTCCCGGTAGAAAATCCCCATTGTCTCGGTGTGTAGGTGTACCCCTCGCGGTCCTGAGCTCCCTGCTCATGCTCTCTCTCCTTCTTCTCCTGATTTGTACCTTGAGATTACTGTCCGGTGCTCCAATGTGGGTCTCTGTCTCTGTGTTCTTAAGAGCTTTACTCAGCTGATTTAGAAGAACTTTGTTCTCTTGCTGCCCTCCATCCCCTCTGGCTCTTACACCTTTTTTTTCCTTCTCTTCTGTAGAATTTCCTGAGCTTTGAGAGGAAGGACCTGATGTAGAAATTGCATTTAGATATTTGTAACAGGGTCTCTTCTGTATGTAATATCTGATTGTTGATTTTTGTATTCTCACTTTTTGAAGGATGAAGCTTCTCTGATGATGGTTTAATAAAGCATTAATCTATGAATATACTTGAATACCATTAACAGTTATTTTATTCTTTTTGATTATTTTTGAGCTATGTATTTTTCTCCACTCACCTCCCCTCTTCTCCTTTCTACTTCTACCCTCTCCCAAAGTCTCCATGTTCCTAATTTACTCAGGAGATCTTACCCTTTTCTACTTCCCATGTACATTTGATCCATGTATGCCTCTCTTGGGGTCCTCTTTGTTATCTAGGTTATCTGGGATTGTGAATTTTAGAATATTTTAAAACTATATGTGTAAAAGCTACCTATGAGTGAGTACATATGATATTTGTCTTTTTGGGTCTGGGTTACTTCACTCAATATGATATTTTCTAGGTCCATCTATGTGCCTGCAAATTTTAAGATGTCATTTATTTTTCTTCTGTGTAGTACTCCATTGTGTAAATGCATTACATTTTTCCTTATCCATTATTCAGTCGATGGGCATTTAGATTGTTTTAAGGTTCTGGCTATGACAAACAATGCTGCTATGAACATAGCTGAACACATGTCCCTGTGGTACAATTGAGTATCCTTTGTGTATATACCCAAAAGTGGTATTGCTGGGTCCTGAGGTAGGTTATTTTCCTAATTTTCTTAGAAATTGCCATATAGTTATCCAAAGCACCTGTACCAGTTTGCACTCCCACCAGCAATGCAGGAGTGTCCCCTTTGCACCATATCCTCTCCAGCATAACTTTTTTTTCCCCTCAGGGTTTTTGCTTTGGGTCTTTCTTACAGGTATAAGATGGAAACTCAGAGTTGTTTTGATTTACATTTCTCTGATGACTAAGGAAGTTGAGCATTTCCTTAAGTGTCTTTTAGCCATTTTAGATTCCTCTTTTGACAGTTCTCTGTTTAGGTCAGAACTCCCTTATTTCAATTGGATTATTTGTTCTTTTGATTACCGATTTTTTGAGTTCTTGGTGTATTTTGAAGATCAGCCCTCTGTCCTCAGTGGGGTTGGTGAAGATGTTCCCCATTCTGTAGGCTGTCGTTTTGCCTTGCTGACTGTGTCCTTTGCTTACAGAAAGTTCCCATTTATTAATTGTTTTTCTAAGTGTCTGTGCTACTGGAGTTATATTTAGGAAGTGTTCTCCTATGCTAATGCATTCAAGTGCACATCCTACTTTCTCTTCTATGAGGTTCATTGTGGTTGGCTTTATGTTAATGTCTTCAATTCATTTGGACTTGAGTTTTGCACATGGGGATAGAATAGATATGGATCTATTCTCATTCTTCTACATGTTGATATACAATTAGCAGTCATTTTTATTGCCACTGCTTTTTTTTCTTTTTCTTTAAACCAATAGTATCTGATTTTACCTTATGTCTCTGAGTTATATAATCTCTCATTCTTGGTCCCCCTAACAATGCTGGATATGAGTTCTATCTCATGTGGGCCTTAAATCAATTCCTGTATTGGTTGGATATTACAACAAGTTTTGTGCCACTATTGCCCTATTTCCCTAGCATTTTGTGCATGGAGGATAGCATTGTAGAACAAAGGTTTTGTGGCTGAGTTGTCATTTGTGTTTCTCTTTGTATAGCCTTCAAAGTACCTTTCAAATACTAGGGTAAAGAGATAATGGTTCTAGGTAGGCAATAGTTATACCTCTCCATATCCAGTGAGTTGTATGGGTGTTTTCTTCAGCATTGGGACCTTGCTGTCAGTTTTTTGAGAACAAACTATTCCATTAACAACAACTTGGATTGATTGGGCATTTCCATTGTACACCTATGGTCAATGAATCAATTGGATGTAACCCAGTCCCAGTACTGGAAGCTTCATTTGGAGATAAGTTATAACTCTGTCTCCCTCATTACTTAGAGGCTTCATTAAGATCACTTTCATATATTTTAGTACATTTCCACTACACCAGGTTTCTATACCACCTCTCAAATGCCTCTCAATTTTAACTATCTCCCAGTATCCCTTCCTTTCTCAACCCCATCTTTCCTCATCTAGCCATCCAATGCTTGCTATCCATATTTCCTGCTTCAGTCATCTGTCTTTCTTATTCAAAGAGTCTACACTACCTACTGATGCTAATGTCTACAATTCTCTCTTCACATGTGACTTTGAGGTTGTATCAAATTTACAGTTGATGCTAACTTATGGTTGTACATGAAAGAAAAAACCTTCATAGCATAAACATGGCTCTGGATTCAGTGACTAAAAGAGCAAAAATAAAATGAAAACATTTTTTTAAAAAGTAATGTAGGATAACATGGCTAAAGACATTTAAGGCAATTGCTGATCATACTGATGACCTTGGTTCAGTCAGTAGGACTCCTATTCTCTGAGGTATTTACAAATATGCTCTCTCTCTCACTGTTTCTCTCTCTGTGTGTGTCTGTCTTTGTGTCTCTGTCTCTCTCTCACACATGCACACTAAATAAAGAGTATTGAATTTTATGAAAATATATTTCTATATATGACCGGGCAGTGGTGGCATACGCCTTTAATCGCAGCACTCGGGAGGCCGAGGCAGGCAGATCTCTGTGAGTTCGAGGCCAGCCTGGTCTACAAGAGCTAGTTCCAGGTCAGGCTCCAAAGCTACATAGAAACCCTGTCTCAAAAAAAAAAAAAAAAAAAAGAAAGAAAGAAAATATATTTCCATACCTATCCACCAACTCTGTCACGAAAGTTACATTTGCAGTACAATGGGGACTCAATATTCAAACTAGAAGTGGTCTCCAGGTGAGGGAAACCTCTCTACAATCATTATGACTTTCATATTTCCCATCTATATACTCTCTTTTCTAGTATTTTAAGTATAAGGTTATTAAATGTTTATTAAAGGCATTCCAATTTACATTACTTTGTCCTATAATTTCTAACAAATACCTTTTTGCTGAATTTTAATGATGCCTCTGCTGTGCCTTTAACAGCATTTTTTTTTGATGAATGCTTCCTTTCATGCTCTTCTATGCAACACTTTTTAATTTTTATACATAATTATCACTTCATTCTCAGGAGTCTAATTAAAAAACAAAAAAAACAAATGAGAATAATGCTTTGCTTTAAAGTAATTTATTAAATTGATTTTCCTTGAAAGTAACTTTTTGAGTGATAGTCTGAATATATGCAGTAGTTTGAATGAAAATAACTTCCATAAATTAAGACAATTGAATACTTTTACCCAGTTGGTGGAGATGGCCTTGATGGAGAGAGTAGGCCATAAGAAGCAGCACTGGAAGTATAGAATCTCCCCTTATCTCAAGTTTCCTCTTTCACCTTCATGCTCCTAGTTGAAGGGGAGAGTGTTCAGGTTCATGTTCCTGTCAGCAGGTCTGCCACTTGTTGCTATGCTTCACCATGATCTGGCTTCTATCCCTCTGGAACAATAGTCAAAATAAACTCTATCATCCTCAAGATGCCTAGGTTATGGTATTTCATCACAACAATAGGAAAGCAACAATATAATATTACTTGAAACTCTTTTTTTTTAATGATGATTACTGATGTGAGTTACCCCCAGAGTCATAATATCAAAAAAGCTTACATTTATTAAGAGAAATCCAAAACATTTTTTGATGCCAAAAAAATAATGCAGATACCTTTAATTGGCCCCATAGCAATGTATCCTTTCTGATCTATTTCCCTCATTAGCAAAGAAAAGATCATTATTTATTTAAATGGAAAAACACATTATGATCAAGGAGCTTTGCATGTAACAGTAACCATGAATCATTAATATTTTCTTGGTTGTACCAAGTTCTTTCATATGCTGTATTTTGTTCATGTAGTTTGTTTTTTTTTTAGAATGGTCTACCTGTTTTATATAGTATCTAAGGACATTTTTTTTATCCACAACAATGGAATCTCTAGTCAATATCTGTGGACTAATTATTCATTTTTTTTCTGTTTCTATTGAGTATAAAATTACCTTTCTGCATATAGTTAATCATGCTGCACATGACTTCTTGCCAGGGTTGTGGAAACAATCACTAAGGCTTATGTTCCCACTTTGCAGATGAAGAACAGTTGTTTTCATGAGAACACTATTGAATCACTTCATCAGAAAACACTCTTATTTTAAAGCTGTAAACAATTGCTGTGATTTATTAAAGAACTGCAAAACTAACAAACAAAACATTTAAGATTAATCTGAGAACACAAAATTTTCCTTATATAATTTAAACAAAATGTGAAAATTTACTTTTTTGGAATAACCTTGGAGCTCATTAATCACATGTATTCACATGCATTTTAACATGGCAATTAGACCGAGAGAGAAGCATGCAAGAGAAGAGACAGCAGCATGTCCTATGTGACCATAACAGCCTCAAGAGACACTGATTCCTTGGTATTTTGCTTTTAGAAGTACTTTTCTTTCAGTTTTGAGTGTCAAGGCATGCCAGATTTATTTTTGATGTTTTTGTTATATTTATTTTTTAAATGTGTGAGAGTGGATATTTGTAGGTATGTGAGGTCACACATGTGTGTGCTGTAGCTATGAAGAAGAGAGGGCTTGAAGGGTTCTGCACTCTGCTTATGCCTTTTGAGGCTTGAGAGCTAAGCACAGATAACCTTATATTTGGCCACAAGCAACTTTACCCATTGAACCATTTCTCCAGCCTTGTGTCTGATTTTATGTTTCAATATTCTTATTCTGTAATTTTATTCTGATATTAATTCTATAAAAAGAAAACACAAAAAAACAAAGACATGAAGAATATCAGTATTATTAATTTTAATGACACATTAACTATTAATTTTATGCTAATCATGAAGCTGGGAATTTGAATGAAAATCAGATAATAATAATTTATGTAAATGCATTACACATTCCAATAATCATAGTTTTCTTTAACGGTGTCACTAGGGCTGGAAAGATAGTTCCATAACTAATAGGTTTGTTGTCTTGCAGAAGACCCAAGTTTGGTTCCCAGTCCCACAGTGGGTGGATCATAACTGCATGTAATTTCAGTTCCTCTTTTGGCCTTTGTAGGCACCCATTTCCATGAAGCAGACACACGGGCACATATAAGTATTCTAAAGTAAGTGAATAAGATATGTTATTAATAAGCAAAATGCTACCAGTTTTTAGTACTAACTCAAGGATGATGAGAGGAATTTTAGCTTCATTACAAGAGTATGGTGTGATAAAAACTGTAACATGCAAAATACATAGAATTAAATACTTCAAATTTAGTCATAGAGTTTATTATGTTTAAGTCAATTGATGCTTTACTAATTTGCTATTATCTCCTAAGATATATTAAACAATTAAATAATATAAAAATTAAAGAAAATGGAATATGGCTGTGCCGATTAAATTTTTAATTGAAATATTTCTTTTATTTTTGAGATTTAGTATAATTACATAATTTTCTCTTTTCATTCCTATATCCATACACTCCCTCAAAACTAAACTTTCTTTCTTTCAATTCATGTCTCTCTTTTATCATTAATACTTGCTAAATGAATATATATATACACGCATGTACATACACATGCACACACACATGTATACAAACCTACCCATTTTGTATAATGTTACTCAAATGTATATTTTAAATCTTAATGGAATGGTCAGCCAAAATTGCTTTTCTTTTATTAAGCATATGAGAAAAAACTCATTCAGGAAATAGTTTTGAATTTATCTGGTACACATAAATCAGTCAGTTAATATTATAAAATTGGTATGAATATAATTTTTATGTCAATAACACAAAATAATATACATTTGTTCCTGCAATATTTGTTTCCTTATGATGTAATATAAACTGACAGGAATACAAAGAAAAGATTGCTTTTTCTTTTATAGACAATTTTCTTGGTTCTTTTGTTACTTTTTAATGTCATTGTAAAACAGCTCCATCATTGTCTTAATTTCACCATTTGCTTACCAAGTTATGCTTCTCTCAGTATTATTGAGGTTCAAAGTCAGTTCAAGTTTAGTTTTCTAATTTATGCCAGTCAATTAGTTCAGCTCCAACAATAAGATAGATGTACAATTCAAATACACATCTGTGTAATTCTTTCCCCCAGAAACTCATCATGTACACACCACACACACACACTATATATGTATATAAAATATGTACATTATAACATAAGTATATATTTTATACACTTAAATATATAGTCAATAGATATATGTATTATATATAGTTTCTGAATTAATTGGTTCTGGTTTTCTGTTTCTATACATTGAACTGAAAATTTAAGTACAATACAGGTTATCATACTATTATAACCCATGTATATTTTATTAGCCATGCAATAAACATCAATATAGCAATACAATTAACATAAACTCTTTTAAAGAATTTAAGCTGTTATTGTGTACTAATTTAATATATTGGCTAACTATTTCAAATTTGAAATTACCTTAGGGTATTTAATATATTTACTCAGACAAAGAAAACCTTTTGACAAATGGATTAGGTTTGATGATGTCATGGCAACAAAATTATTCTACCTGAAACACACACACACACACACACATGCACACACAGACATACACACAATTCCACACACACATATATCTCAGAAATCTATAAAGCAAGTTTACATCTCATACTAATTCAACTAAAATTATTTCCCTTGTCCTCCTCGATTTCTCCATTCAGGATATCACACTGATACTTGGATCTCCTGAGGAAAGTCATGTTTGACTATGACTAGAGGTACATTATCAGACATAAGACCTTCACAGCTAAAATGAAGAAATGATTTAAGAGCTGTATTTATCACTTGAAATCCACAATAGCTCAAGAGGTAGACCCATTTTATAATCACATATTTATTTAGAAGTACAAATTGAATACTATATAGTTTTAAATATATCTCCTAAGCACAACAGCATCACTGTATATATATATACATACATACATACATGTATATGTATATATAACCAGTGGATTAAATGGAATTGATATTAATAATATTAAATATTAGGAAACATTAAAACACTTATAAAATATCAATTTGATGGTATTAAATGCTTATGGTAAGAAATATCATATTGTAAAATATTTTAATCATTTTGGAATCAAAATATATTATCAAAAGAATAAGAACAACTATATTGCCTATGATCAATGGGAAAATTTAGATATTCATAGAACAGACAGCTATTATGTTAGAAATGAGGCCATTTGAAGAAGCAAATTAACAAAGATTTTTAGTCACAGAAGGAGCCTTGAATCATTAAACTGTCACTTATACAAGTTTACATAAGCTAAGAAAATAGTGTTATTTTGAGCAAAAATTTCTCCATTAGTTAGCATTTACTAACTCACTCAGAGTGATTGCTTTTTCTTCTCTACCAGCATTTTCAAATACTATAAAGGACTATTTTTCCAAGTTTATACAAAATAAGAAAAATTAAGTATTTATGAGTACTGATTTGTTACATTAGTCAGTGCTTATGCATTTAATCATACTTAGTATATTTCACACAATAATATTATTATTTTCAAATTTTATATCCTTCAAGAAGTTGATGAACAGCAGTAGATGACCAACACAAAGAGAATGGAGACAGGTCAGCAGAATTTAGGAAGTATTATTGTGCAATTCTTAGGTATTGAAGTTTTGATAATTTTAAGACTTTAAATAAATGGAAAAGAATATGCTGTGGTCTTATTCAGTATAATTAAAGTAGAATTTTTAATGTGTTGAAATTATAATAAAACTATAGCATTTCCAAATTTCCTTATCTCCCTCCCACTACTCCTATATAATCATTCTAGCTGTCTGGAAATGCCTATTGGCATTAAATTCCATAGAAAACACACACATATAAACATGCTGTTCAGTCAATATAAGTCGATATAATGTCATATATAATAGACATTCTATTGAGGATGGAACAGACCTCAGGAATCCTCAATTTTATTTATCCTCAGGGAAGAGGATCATTTAAAAAATACATTATACATTAAGGTCATCATGATCTGTGTGCTTATATAGCAAACCAAGTTAAGATGGAGACTAATACTTAAGTCATGGTTAGCACTACACACAGAACATGTTATTTTTAACCCAGGTAGAAGTTCATTATATATTAAAGCGATTAGAACAAAGCTTGATTGGTATAGCAATTACGAAAGGAACTGACAGATGTTAATGACTCAGTTGCCTTTTCTCCCTGACTTAATTGTGTCTTTTTTTTTTTTACTTGCTAAATTAGTGGAGAAGTTTTCATTGGAAACTTTAGATATACCAATTACTGCAGTGTTCTCTAAGAAGAATGTGGATAACTATCGCTATCCATATATCATTCTCATGCATGTTTTCCCAAGGTCTAACTAAATGCAGAAAAATATTCACTATAACTCAAAGAAGGTATAATTTTATGAAATATATGTGTAAAATAATTGTTTGCTAATACTTATGAATTTGCTAAAGATTATCTTAAATATATTATACAAATAGACAAGCCCCAATTTTTTAAAAATATTTTCAAACATTACAAAGTAAATTGTTTGAATACTACTTTGTTAATACTCTTGACACTTAATCTTGTATATTTGGAATCACATTTGTCTTCATTTATAGAAAATTCAAGACTGAGTTTCCCATCTATGATAGTGAATCAAACCCCAAAATAACGCAAAGTGTTGTGAATATGAATGCAGCAAAAACTGTACCAAAGTTATTTGCTAATTAGAAAGAGTAATGGAAGACAAGACAATGTGCTGAAAACATTTATTAGTTCATGGTTTTAGAATGTAGTTGTTTGATATGCAGTTATCATCCATTTTACATATAAAGACATTCACAAATATTTATGTTCATTTTTTTTCAATATGTGAACTTTCCTGGATACACATGAAATTGTGTGGGCTTATTCACAAATTTTGCTTTATTCATCAGAACACTCCTACTCTGGAGTCATCTTTTCTTTTTCTTTTTTTTAAAATATTTATTTATTATGTATACAATATTCTGTCTGCATGTATGCCTGAAGGCCAGAAGAGGGCACCAGACCTCATTACAGATGGTTGTAAGCCACCATATGGTTGCTGGGAATTGAACTCGGAACCTTTGGAAGAGCAGGCAATGCTCTTAACCACTGAGCCATCTCTCCAGCCCCTGGAGTCATCTTTTCTATTTGACAAAATTAAGGTCTTTGTCATTTTGTTTGTGCATTGAGTGCCTCTTTCCATTATAATTGATAGATAATTGTATTTTTATATTGTTCTTGCATCTTTTCAGCAGTGCATATATGAGTAACAACCACTTTCTGGTTACAAGGATCTTATCATGCACAAGATAGAGTAAGAATAAATACAATTTATATTGCCATTCCATGTCTTTAATCAAAGTGCGACTCATGTACACCGTCAGTGGTGCAAGAATAGTAAAATTACAGAGACTGGAGATACGGAGATACTCACTTCTCTTATGAAGTTATTTGTTAAAAAGGAATTACATGACAAATACAATTAAAAATGTAATTGTACCTGAAAAAAAAAAGAATCTCTAGGAGAAAAAGAGAATCTCCCGAAATCAATTTTAAAAATACAAAAGTAATTTACTAAATACAAGCAAATAAACAGATAATTGATACATCAACTGGGAGGTGATAAAAGTTTTCTAGGAGAGAATGATCACTGATGAGAGATAGAGAATGGTGCAGTGATAGTAAATTTGAATATCAGAGATTCTAGACTGAAAAGACTGTGTGTGTGTGTGTGTGTGTTGTGTGTGTGTGTGTGTGTGTGTGTGTGTGTGTGTGTGTTTAAAATAACATAATTCATGAGAAGAGGAAAATACTTTAAAAGATTGACTGGAACTCAAAAACTATAGGAATAAACCTAAAGTTTAACAGGAAGGTCAATGCAAAGGACTGAAACCTTAGTAAAGTATTTTGACTCTTATTATAAAAGTCTTAGTGAGTTAAAATTCGGGTTTTCTACGC
Organism: Microtus obscurus; assembly: GCA_963919715.1. Classification (NCBI taxonomy): domain Eukaryota; kingdom Metazoa; phylum Chordata; class Mammalia; order Rodentia; family Cricetidae; genus Microtus; species Microtus obscurus. The sequence continues at coordinate 716,456 of CAWTZC010000700.1, forward strand.
GATTCCATTGGTCGACTTCTCTGTTTTTATGCCAGTACCACACTGTTTTCATTACTGTAGCTCTGTAATAGAGTTTGAAGTCAGGGATGGTAATGCCTCCAGAAGATCCTTTATTGTATAGGATTGTTTTAACCCACAAACATATGATCACCTCATTTTCGATAAAGGAGCTAAAAGTATATAATGGAAGAAAGAAAGCCTCTTCAAAAAATGGTGCTGGCACAACTGGATGTCAACCTGTAGAGGAATGAAAATAGACCCATATCTATCACCTTGCACAAAACTCAAGTCAAAATGGATCAAAGACCTCAATATCAGTCCGAACACACTGAACCTGATAGAAGAGAAAGTGGGAAGTACCCTACAACAGATGGGCACAGGAGATCGCTTCCTATGTATAACCCCAGCAGCACAGACATTAAGGGCAACATTGTATAAATGGGACCTACTAAAAATGAGTAGCTTCTATAAAGCAAAGGACACTGTCACTAAGACAAAAAGGCATCCTACTGACTGGGAAAAGATCTTCACCAACCCCGCAACAGACAAAGGTCTGATCTCCAAAATATATAAAGAACTCAAGAAACTAGACTTTAAAATGCTAATTAACCCAATTAAAAAATGGGGCACTGAACTGAACAGAGAATTCTCAACAGAAGAAGTTAAAATGGTCAAAAGACACTTAAGGTCATGCTCAACCTCCTTAGCGATCAGGGAAATGCAAATCAAAACAACTTTGAGATATCATCTTACACCTGTTAGAATGGCTAAAATCAATAACACCAATGATAGCCTTTGCTGGAGAGGCTGTGGAGAAAGGGGTACCCTCATCCATTGCTGGTGGGAATGCTCTCTTGTGCAAACACTTTGGAAATCAGTGTTTTAGTTTCTCAGGAGATTCGGGATCAACCTACCCCTCGACCCAGCAATACCACTCTTGGGAATATACCCAAAAGATTCCCTATCATATGACAAAAGCATTTGTTCAACTATGTTTATAGCAGTATTATTCATAATAGCCAGAACCTGGAAACAACCTAGATGCCCTTCAATGGAAGAATGGATGAAGAAAGTGTGGAATATTTACACATTAGAGTACTACACTGCGGTAAAAAACAATGACTTCTTGAATTTTGCATGCAAATGGATGGAAATAGAAAACACTATCCTGAGTGAGGTAACCCAGACCCAAAAAGAGGAACATGGGATGTACTCACTCATAATTGGTTTCTAGCCGTAAATAATGGTCACAGAGTCTAAATCTGGTGAACCCAAATAAGCTAAATAAGAAGGTGAACCCAAGGAAAAACAGATAATTATCCTCTTGGCTATGGGAAGTAGACAAAATTGCCGGGGAGAAAATTGGGATCTTGTGGGTGGGGTGGGATGGGGATAAGGGGGGATGGGGAGAGAAAAATGAGAAGGGGAGGACTGGGGGATCTTGGGGAAATAGGATGACTGGGGTGAAGGAAGGTTGGATAGGGGGGCACGGAAGCTCAATTCTTAGTGAAGGGAGCCACCTAAGGGTTGTCAAGAGACTTGAAACTAGAGTGGCTCCCAGGAGCGCAAGGCGACATCCCCAGATAGTTCCTTGGGCAGATGAGGATAGGGAACCTGAAATGACCCTATCCTATACCAATACTGACGATTATCTTGCATATCACCATAGATCCTTCATATGGTGATGGATGGAGATAGAGACAGAGACCCACACTGGAGCACAGGACTGAGCTCCCAAGGTCCCAATGAGGAGCGGAAGGAGGGAGAACATGAGCAAAGAAGTCGGGACCATGAGGGGTGCACCCACCCACAGAGACAGTGGTTCTGATTTATTTGGAGCTCACTAAGGCCAGAAGGACTGTGACTGAAAAAGCATGGGATAAAACCGGACTCTCTGAACATGGCGAACAATGAGGGCTGATGAGAAGCCAAGGACAATGGCATGGGGTTTTGATCCTACTTCATGTTCTGGCTTTGTGGGAGCCTAGCCAGTTTGGATGTTCACCTTCCTAGACATGGACGGAGGAGGGAGGACCTTGGACTTTCCATAGGGCAGGGAACTCTGATTGCTCTTTGGACGGGAGAGTGAAGGGGAGAAGAGTGGGGAGGGAGAGGAGAAGGGAGAGAGGAGGGGGAGGGAAATGGGAGGCTGGGAGGAGGCGGGAATTTATTTTCCCTTTTCTCAATAAAAAAGAAAAGAAAAGAAAAAGAAATCCAAAGCTCTAGAAAAAAAAAGTCTTAGTGAATCATCAGAGACTTTAACATATTGAAAAGCAAAAACATTTAAAAATTTTCCCCTTTCATGTAAGCATGTCTATTAATATGTCCATTATTTTTATCTTGTTTCTGCAATCAATTCTAGGAGTGACTCACAGAAGACCTTCTGGTATTCTGTCTCTTACAATTTTTTTTCAACCCATCTTTCTTGATGTTACATGAGCAAGAGTCATAGGTGCTACGATGTAGCTTTATCTTTTGGGAAGAGACATTTCAAGATATGTTGATCATGTAGAGGGGTGGTAGTTACATCTACCTGTGGTATAATGATCATATTTGGAATGTAGTAAGGAAGTATGCTGATCCAGCAAAGTGGTAGTAGTAGATTCTATTCTGAGATCCCTCACAACGTTAGTTCCAGAAAGCTGGCTATATTTCCAGTACCAACCATGTTTTCCTCGCTTTTGAGTGGGCCCTATGTCCAATTAGTCAGATGTTGGTGTTTAGCAACATGAATGGCACTTAAGCATATCTTTCGGCGCTGGTAACTGTCATAGTTCAAAGGTATTGCGGCTGTGTAAAAGGGTTTAATTATTTTCATTTCTTGGCAGTGTGTGTAGTATTTTTGAAATCATAGATATGAGACCAAAAGAAAGAGATTTTCAGATAAGATACAACTAACATGTGTGTTGTCTTCAGCTGCAATGCCCACATTTTAGCCTAGAGGGTCAACCAAGGGATACATCAAAAATCTATATTGGTTGGGAGTCATTTGAATTACTCTTACTAACCTTTTAAAACGTTTCTACTTACTGGTTTTGTGCTTTTTGTTATGCTAAGATGGTGTGTGATCAGTTAAATTAACCTAACTTACATGCATATATATATGTGTGTGTGTGTACATGTGTGTCCAATATATAATTTTAATTAAATATGAAATAATATGCTTTCTTGAGATTTTATCAAACAGCCTTGCTGTTTTTCACTCCTCCTCCTCCTCCTCTTTTGTGACGGTAACCTCCCTTCTTCTTCAGTTCAAGCCACTCCACATTATTCTGTTTCCCACTTCATATCATCTGTATCTTACTATTCCTCTCCAAATCATCCCTCCACCACCTATGGTCTTTCTTATTGTCTAAATCTCTGTGCTTATTCCATTCAATTGTTCCCACCCCAAGGAAAGAAATATAGGGATCTACTAATTGAAGAAAGAATTTATTCCCCAGGAACAAGGTCCCTTCAAATGATTTATACACAAAGAAAAATGGACTGATTCTCCAGGTTGTATGTATATATACATGTTACATTCTAATGGCTTCCTCTTTGTCTTCTTTTCTACCATGCATGGGTGATGGGCTTTCCTTGGGCCCAATCCTCAGTCTGCTGTCATATGATCATCCTCAGCTGTCCTCAACCAGTCTGTATAAGATTATTATTACATTGAACAGCTTTGAGGTAAACTAATAATTAGTCTTTTAAACTGAAATTATTATTTATTATTATCATGATCATAAAATACTATTTGTGCGTTAACAACCTTCAATAAAAATTGTTGTCAGTTCATTAAATCCCACACATGATCAATTGTAGATAATATAACAGAACAGCGAATTGTTAGCATAATTAATGCTAAAGAACTTCAGAGAGGGCGCCATGAATGACAAGTGGCACAGAAAACTAAGCTATTTAAAAGAAACAATATTAATGAAAAGGGAGTTATCTCTCTCAGAACTACTCAGGAACTTTATAGATCCATGGTTTTAAATCTTGCCCACATCAAAGATCACTGGAGTTTTAGAAACAGTAGTGATGATCTTCCACCAGGAAACTGTGATAGATGATATAGGACCATGGGTCTATACCAACTATTATTAGTGTGCTAAATGCATCTGATATATGGCCTGAGAAATCTGTTTGTTTCTAAGAGCCAACAAGATCAGATGCTTCAGCATTAATATTTTTATTACTGATTTTCTTGGTTTGAGTGTAAGAAGAATGTTAGCACAGTATTGATCATTTTAAAGTTGTATCTTCTCCTAACTAAGGAAGGCCAACTAAATGGACTCTATTCTTGACAATCCAGCATCAGATAGATTTCTTTTGGAAAGTGAAGATAATAGAAAGTTAAATTTTCTTTGGTAACTCAGCTTTGAGTAAATGTAGTCAATTATATGGACAGTAGTAAAATAGCAAGTACTTTCCCCCCCAGAACATAGAGGTAATAAAGTCCAAATTGCTTATAGAAAAAAAAAACAGTGCTGTGTAATTATAAGCAAAGTAATCTAAACACATTTAATTATTTTCACTCCATGAATATGTGGTCAAAACTAACTCAATAAACCTTTAGATCAAAATGAGTTGGGTTGTCTTAAGAAAACATAGCAGTATAATAATTCACCACACAGTAAATAATTATATAGAGAAAATTATATTCATCATGAAAGTCGGAATTAAAATTCAGACTTATAATTATTCTCATTAAAGCTTTAAAATATAGATTGCACAACATGTGACAAAAATGTGTGTAGAACTACACATTTTATGTACTGTAATATTGTTTTTATGACTTCTGGTTGTCATTAAGACCTTATTTTGTTTCCTAATAAACTATAATTGAGAGGGAAATTTAAAACCAAACTGGTGAGCTCACATAGGGTGCATTAATTTTATCAGGAGTAAAATTTTTTAATTAAAAGATTTTTCTACCAACCAAGTGAAGTGCCTTACACGCCCAATCAATTCTTACCAATACCATTACTCTACAAAGAAGAGCTTATGATTAATTAGAAGAAGTCCCTTCAAGGACAATTGGTACAGCGTGCACAGCTTCAGAAAAGAGCTTACATGCTCTGTTTCTTTTTACTCTCATCACTTATGCTAATTATATGTACTATTAGACTTGAGAATAGCATTACTGCTATTTGATAATAAGTTTTAAAAAAAACAAGGCAATATGAATAATATAGAAAAGAAATTGAAGACTATTACAAATCATGCTGATAATACTATTTACTTATCTAATGTGAACCTAAGGGCATGCAATGTCCAGTGTAGATTATGTTGTTTTCCTTAATGCACAGTAGTTTTTGCATTTGTGAATTGACTTATCACATTGATCTTTAACACTACATTTTTTTTAAAGTATTGGATTCTATTTGGAACAGAAGAAGTAATGACATTAATTTAAATATGTTCATTATAAATTTCTTTTTAAATTTGTGATTACCAGAGAATAGAAGATGCTACACTCTCAGTTATTTTTATATCATTTTTAAGCTTCCCGTTTTAAATTCAATCTTTCTCTTTTTTTAAAAAAAATCTACTTAGATATCAATTTAGGGTTTTAAGGTTTTAAGATTTAAAAACAAAAATAATTTCAAGATAAAATAGTCATGTAATTTATCTACATTACACGATAAGATTTTCAGAATATATTTATAGTGAAATTGTCTTAACCCTTAATACATTAATGAACATAAAGTTTACTCATAAAGCTTCAGAACCCATTTTTCTGATCTATGGTAGCCATGTGGCTCAGTACCTTTTTCAGTGGGGTAGATCACATCCTGCTGCTTAGGTGGTCTAGGCAGGAGTGGGGGTAATCAACTTCCTCCTTCCCAGAATTCTCCTGTTCTCATTGCATCATTTCTATTTTCTGTCTGGTTTTCCCGCCTGTACTTTCTGCCTGGTCAATCAGCATTTATTTAAAACATGATTGACAAATTACAGACAATTCTCCCGCACCATTCCCAGCCTTGGCCCTTTTTGTGATCTTGGTTGGCAATGCAGGAACCGGATTCAGCACAGACCCCAGCCATGGTAGAAGCATGGACCCTGACATCGTGCTCAACAGCGGAGGGGTCTGGATATCACCACTGCACAAGCAGTAGTATGGCCTTGAGATACCAACATGGCCCTTAATCTCTGATGTCTGCATCAGTACAGAACCTGGCTGCAGTAGAGCCAAGGACCCTGATATTATCATGACCTTGGGTAGCAATGCAGGCCACTCAGATCTGGATGCTTCCTGGCCCATGGACACCAACCTGGACTCAGGTGGCTGATCTGACCCTGAGCATCCTCATGGTACTTGGTGGCATTAGGTACTTCAAAAACTAATTTGGACCCTGGCTGCCATAGGGCCATAGACCCTGACACGACACTCAGAAGTAGCCTGGGCCCAGATGACACCATATCCCCACGTGGCAGCACAGTTCACCCATATCTGCATAGCCCCCAGCTGTGATGTGGCACTCAGACTTCAACCAAGTTACAGTCTCTGGTCCAGACCCTGGGCCTCCCTATTGGTCTTAAGGACAAGGTGAGCCACCGACTGCATAGCTGGGCCATGGACCTAGCTGTGGCCTCAGGCAGCAGCTAGACATGGTCGACATCCTAACTCCAATTGGCAGGTTCCTTTGACATTTTAAGGTATTGTTTATTTATTAGGAAACTATTCTAAATTGTTTTAAGTAAAACAAACAACTATTCACTAATGCTTGCATACCTTAACCTATATTCAAAAAGATGTATTAAAATCACTGCTTGATTCTTAAGTCAAATATTTCATTATCTTAGTGTTATTTTCATATTTTCTGGTTTTGTGCAAGTATGTTAATATGTTTCTCTATAATTATTTTACATGAAAATAAGATATGAATAAATCATAGTTATGTTTTCTTATTAGCCTTTTATTATTTCCTTGAACAGAAATCCTAAAATAATTTTCATAACATACAGTTAGTTTTGAAAATTCTATTTCAAATTTTCCCAAGCTAAATAGAAAATAAAAAATAAGAATGAGTAAGCAAAGAGGAATTAAAATCAAACAGATACAAAATCATAGTACCAAAAATTATTTTTTTCTTCAATGAGTAAGAGACTTTTAAATGCCTGAAACACTATTTATATATGTATATACACAACTTAATATATACAGTTATAAAAGTTACTATAGACAGTTTATACAATAACTCACACACTCCACAATTCTCCAGTGGCATCTAATTAAAAACATGGTGTTTATTAATCTCAGGAGACTAAAGAGAAACCAGTGAGTTTATTCATTAAATATAATAATCTACTTTAGACACACAGGGCTGACAATCTTCTCTAAGGGATTTTCTCTATTGTGCTAAGGCATCTGTCAAATGAACAATCTTATTCATGCTAAAATTTCCCCAGAGTAGACAATGCAATTACACATTTCCCTTTGAGAAATAACATCAATTATAGGGAGATGTACATGAATTATAATATGAAGGAAATTCTGTGTGGTGTCAAGGTATTAGACAGGGAGAACTCCTGAGTACTTACATCCATCAGAACTTGTTAAGGGTCACATCTCTAGAATCCTCCAAATCCTGTCAGTCCAAACTGGCAAAAACTGTTTAAGGAATTTTTTTTTAAGTAACAAGAACACTGTTGTCTAAGTTATGTCAGATTGATGTGACCAGCTGAACTCATTACTCACTTAGATTATGTCTGATGAACTCTTGAAACCTATGCTTAGTTTTACAAATGAATACATGGGAAAATATGGGAAGTTACCCCAGTTACTGTAACATCTCTATACATTTATTAGGTTCTATATGATTGGGAATTCAAAGTCTATAAACATTATTAAACTCATTTGCAATTTATTTTTGTGTGTTTGATTTTTGTTTTTGCTTTTATTTTTTCATAATTTCATAGAATGCATTCTGATCTCTCTGTCCATTACTCTTACCCTCCCCCCCCTTGTGCCATCACCTCAAAAAGAAAAAAGAATAAAGAAAAAAAGAAATAAACACCAAGTCCAATTTGTGTTATTCATACGCTCACTGGTGCATGGCCCAATTCCCAGTGGCCAGTCCCCTAAATATAACCAAGCCCCTTCCCAATCCCATACTTGAAGTCATCCACCATGAATTGCCATATTTCAGCATCTGTATCACAATTCTGAATGTTTTTCTTTAATAGCCTCACATCTGTATTTTCAAAAAAAATATAATTGGATGAAATTATATGAAATGTGTTTCAATAATGTACTGCTCCAACTCCTCCCACCTATTCTCTACTATGCTGCCTCAATATTTTTCAAAAATCTCCACATATACACTGCATACATACAAGCTTTAATAGCACTACAGATAGTAAACCCTGTTAATATGCTATATTTTTAGTTATATTGATAATCTGAGAAGAAATATTAGATCTCTGTTGTGCTCCTAGAACTATCATGAAATCATAATTTAGAATAAGGCTCACTAAATTTTCTGCTTTTATAATTAAATCAAATCAATTTGGTAGGTCTCTAACATGAGCAACATAATCATAGGTATGTAAACTCACGAAGGAACTCCACTAGTTCAAGAGACCAGAGATCAACAAGATGTAAGACCTAAACCACTAACACAGGCACACATTTATTTTCTTTATAAGGATAACCTGAGTTTGTGTTCTATTTGTTTTATAGTTTTGTTTAAAGTGATGAATTTATATATGTTCATGTTATGAAGGATAAAAGAAAAATTAGAAAATTTTCAAATAGTCTTTTTAAATTTTCAAATAACAATTTTAGCCTAAAGCAACAGTATTAAAACAAAGTTTATTTTTAAGCTTTGATAATTTTTTTCTGATGAACTGAAAGAAAATATCATTTTTAAGGATTCTGTGCATTTGTGCGTTGTGTGTGTGTTTGCATCTGTTTATATTTGTAGTGGATAATTGATAGTAGTAAGTAATTATAACCAACTGTGATATATACAAGTGGCTGACTATCTAGTCATATTCATAGACATATGGAAATATGTGGAATGAATATTGTTATCTGTTAATAAAAATAGAGTTAGTAAATTTGCAGGAAAGTGGAAGAACTTGCAAAGCATAAAATTAAGTAATTTTAACAAAGCTCTAATACAAACACTTGTATTCTCAAATATTTGCTTCCTAGCAAGTAACACACATAAGACATAGAATGATTTATAATTTAAGCATATTTACTACTTTTGCAGAGGACAGAATTTGGTTCCCAGAACACAGATCAATAGATCACATCTGCCTGTAATTCTGCTTCCAGTAGATATTTGGTCTTTTTCTCCTTAGGTATCTATTCCTGGCTTCCACTGGCACCTATACGCACATGCTACACACACACACACACACACACACACACACACACACACACACACACCTCCTTATGTGAGGATCTGAAGTTAGATCTTCAGAACTCAAGAAAAGCTAGTCAATAAGCACACATTTTTATTCCCAGCACACCAAAAGTGATAAGAGAGGTCAGCAGAATCCTCAAAAACTTGAGGGTTGGATAGTCTGTCCAAAGTCATTGTGAACTATGTGAAATTAGGAAGGTTGATGCATGAATCAGCCTATGCAAGCATACATGCATACACACTATATATATGTGCAGGGAAGAAAATGTAAAATCCATATTAAGAAACAATATCTTATAATTTGATGAATTTTCCTTGAAGAAGAATAATCTACCATGTGGTAAGAAGCAGTAGAATACGCTTTTGAAGTATTTGGCATAGTAAACATCAGGCCCATAAAGAACTCTCAAGCAAACACATTCTTTCACACTGGATATGGACATTTCAGTTACTTGGGTATGAATTCACATGCATACACAGGCTTATTATGAAAACAGCTATGCAGCAATATCTCATTATAAGATCACACATAATATTGAATTAAATCTTACACTCTATAGCAACACAGACTCAAAATATATGTAAGTATTGTGTTTCACATAACTGAAAAATGCATAGACACATGAGGTTAGCAGTAAATTTTGTAACTATGTTCAGAAGATAGATATGTAAAATGAAATATTGATGAACTGTTATGAGAAAATCAAAGTAATTACTTGTAATAAGAGCCACTAATGAAAACTTTAAGGCAAAGATAGTTGATCACAAAAATAGACATTTGTTTTGCTCCAGGTGAACAAAATACCATTTAAAGTCCAAAGTACAGATTTCATACATGACAGATCTTTACGACATTTTGGAAGTAAAACTTTTAAACCATATTCCAGGCAGTGAGAAGCATTTCATATATTAAAATACATTTTAGAATTCCAGACACTCATATTTTCACTTACGACTTCAGAAAGGGTTTAGGAAACATCAAGTGTTACCTTTTTTGTAGGAGGCTTATATGTCTTTTCATATCAGATAAGATACCAATGACAAACCAAAATCAAGAAACCACTCATGGTTAGCTGAATAAACCAACATGTGAGCATTATCTTCTAATGCAAAGGCAATCTTTGCAAGGCTAAATAATGGAAGAAATTATCTCTCTTGATTTAGAAAATATTAACCACTTAATGTGTCTTTAAGAAGAGACAGGTATTCTTGATCTGTTCCTCAATTGTTTTTGACTTGCCTTCTGTCATTTGTCCCGGGAGAGGGAATGTTATTGTGTCCAATATTGACAGAATCATGTGACATAAACAGGTGCTATGACTTGAAGACAACAACAGCTCTATTGTTTCTGGAAAACAAGAGTTCCACAACATATTGAGTAATAATTTTCTCAAACTGTAAAATGTTTATGAATACAAATATGTTCTGAGACTACAAATTTATGACTAAATCAATAAGCTCTATTTGATACCAGAAATATAACAAACACATCAAAATATATTTATACTTACATTCCTCAATATAGCATGTATGTTCCTCAAATATTAGTAAAACACAACCAACAAAGCACGATGAAGACTATATAAATAAACTCTGATACCAGTTCCTAGGTAAAACATAATGTATAGGAAAATTTATATTTTCTTCAAATTGAATCTCTTGGTTTTCCTATTTCATTTAAAAATCGAATATTTTTAATGAACAAAAATGAATTTCAATTTCTGGAAATATCAGTAATTTGTTATGCACCATGTCTTCTGACTTTCTATCTCTTACCTTTCAACTAATTCTGTTTTGTTTTCAGGATATCTTAGGAGCTTCACATTTTCTATAAAATGCTAATTATAACACTATTAAAAACACAATTTTTACAGGTGCTCTGCACCTAAGTATAAAATAAGAAAGTCATAAAAATCAAAGTATAGTTTGAGACAGGAGAATTGTATAAATAGATCATGATCTGAAATTTTCACAAATTGTTATTAGAATATAGTTTTACTAAATTAATTGTTATCTACAATTGTAATGACTTATTCTTGTGACTGTAGTCATTTTTACTGATGTCAGTAAATTGTTCCTTTGTTAATTTCAATGCTATGCCTTTGTATTCAATTTGGATAGAGTATGCATAGTTTTAAAGTGAATACATTTTACAAAACAAAAAACTTAAAAACAATTAAAGCAGCCGGGCGGTGGTGGCGCACGCCTTTAATCCCAGCACTTGGGAGGCAGAGGCAGGCGGATCTCTGAGAGTTCGAGACCAGCCTGGTCTACAAAGCTAGCTCCAGGACAGGCTCCAAAGCCACAGAGAAACCCTGTCTCGAAAAACCAAATAAAAAACAAAACAAACAAACAAAAAAAACAAAAACAAAAAACAATTAAAGCCTGAACAAAAAGCAGGAAAAGATAGCATGTAAATATTGCTCTGTCTCTGTTTCTCTCTCTCTCTTTCATTCCTTCTGTCTGACTCTCTTTCTTACTGTGTTTTTTTCTACATTCCTATGTTTATATTTTTGACTGATATTGATTTTTTTTTGTTTTGGTTTTTGAGACAAGGTTTCTCTGTAGCTTTGGAGCCTGCCCTGGAACTAGCTCATGTAGACTAGGCTGGACTCAACTCACAGAGATCCACCTGCCTCTGCCTCCCAAGTGCTGAGATTAAAGGCATACACCACCACCGCCCAGCATACTAATCTTGATATTAATACACTGTATTTCTTCTCTTGGTTATATGCTTTTATCTATTACATTTACATATACTAACTTCTATCGACTTCATTATGACCTAGAAAACCAAATAAACTTATTTTTCAAATTTTATTGTACAATGACTTAGGAAATATTGCTTAATTCACTTAAGCAGTTCTAAAATAGATGCCATTGTATTGTCCACATGCATGTCACAATTTATTGTAAGAAGCTTCAGTATATCAGACATTATTGTACAATTAAATTTCAACTCTATTGTGATTTATACCCTAGTTCCTATATATGTATAATTATGTCTCAGCTCATTTTTCCTGTTGGAGGCAATTCAATGCATAAGTATGTATTTAAATTGAGTTTGACAAGATTAGAGCTTTCTATGGTATGACTTTTAGATTTAATTACATATTTAAAACTACAAAATACTTTTATGTATGTTATATGACAGTGTGCTACCTGGGAAAAATTTTATTTTGTGTCATAATATACATAAGTAGCATTTTATGGTATGACCTTTATACATAGCTTTTCAAATTATGCTGTAAGATTTAGAATTCTATGGAGCTGTTTACCCAATTCCTTTAAGAAGATGACCTTTCCTTTGAGCACAGCCCTCAATTTTAAAATGCAGTTAATGATCACTCAGTCAAATAGGATTAATGAAGATCATAATATTAGGACTTAGGAACTTACCCAGAAAAAAATCATTTAGTTCCTTCATTTCTGGAAAAAGTGTTCATCGGATTATAAATGAACATAAAATATTAATTATTTAAATTAGTTATTTAAATAAGGGCATGTTTAAACTTACAGACATATAAAGTATTTCTGTTTTTAGGTGCTGTGTTATTCAGTTTTTCAAATGAAACAGCATCAAATATATTTTTAAATAATACATAACACCATAATTATAAAATCTGTTCATCACATTTATTTTCACAAGTTAACATTTTTGTTTTATTGACTATTTAAATTAATGTGAATACATGACATTATAATTTTCCTCATATTTTATGAAAACATTGAAGTATGTTATATCAAGCAGCTTTTAATTAAAAAGTCATTTACCTTTGCCCTGGATATGCACATGCATATTAGTACTGATTTTATATTACTGGATATGATATAAAATGTCCTAACATACATCATTTAGGTTGTTTTAAAAGTTGATATGTGAGTTCCTAAAGTGATTTTTTTTATTTTCCTGAAAGATTTTCATGTGTGTGTCTTTAACTAATTTTTGTATTGTTAACATGTTTTACTTTATTTATTAGAGCATAATGTATCCTTTATTCAGTAACTAAACTAGGTAAGCTTCAGTTACTGTTGTCAGGCTTTAGAAATTCTTCATAAATATAGGTTTAATAATTTCATAGCTATGAAAGCAAAATCAAACACATGAAGTGTTAGCAGAAGACCTCACAGAAGGGATGAAATGTTGTGAACATGAACTGCCTATGAGCATGTATTTCTTATAAATGTCAACATAAAATGAAATCTTCTAGCATTTTAATTGCATGTACCATTCAAAAAAAGACAGGAAAATCTTAGAAATAACTATGTGTGTCAATTTTCTTATTTTTACTGAAAGGAATACAACATCAGCGGTTCATGCTTAATTTGAGATCGAAACAAAATAACTTATGTCATAGCCACACTTCACTCCCTACTCATCTATCCCTTTGCTTCGTTTCCTCTATTTCCTTTCTTATGTAAACTTAATGAATAATAACTGTTACGCATATACGCACAAGTATGGGACCATTCAGTAGGTCCTCGAACCATATCAGAGCCCACACCCCTAAATAAAGGAGATGTGATGTTTCCTTTTATTGTTGTTCATATGTGCTTAGGGCTCCTATTAAGGAGCTGTTCCCAAAGAAGACTGATGTATCCTCCCTCAGCAACCAGGAATTGTTTCCCAATTCTTGATTTAGGAGTGAAGTCCTGGGAGAATTCCCTGATCACTGATATCATTTCCCTGGCTGTTATCATCTTTAAGTCATGTTTAGGCAATTATATATTTGATATTTCCAGGATTCAGCTTTCCTATAATATATAGAAGACATGATCTTGTAGCAGATATACTGTCATGGTCTTATTGCTCTTATAATTTTGCAGGCTTCTTTCTTCAAATATACTTGAGTCTTATTAGGTACAGGGTTGTTTTGGGATGTATCAGCTGAAACTGGGAACCCCATAGGCACTTTGTTTTCTGCAATTTGAACAGTAGTGGCTTTCTCTAATGGTCTCGTCTGCTGCAAAAAGAAGCTTCTTGAGTGAGGGATGAGTGATGCACTTATCTGTGTGTATAAAGGACACTTATTTAGATGCAGATAGGATTTATACTAGTCAATGAAGTGGCAATAGTTAGTTCTCATTTAGGGTTCATGGGTTTAACAGCAATTGGAAATGGACTAGGTTTTGAATAGTAGGCATGAAATCTCTCATATTTTATCGGTCTTAAATTCAATCAGATGGCTGAGGATATCTTCAGGACCAACCATTATATTTTTTGAATGGCTTGCCTTGTTGGTCATTGTTGTTATTCATAGGCATTATAGGTTTACAAACTGACTTCATATCTCTCCTGGCAGCTATCATAGCTCCTTCTGGTACCACAGATCTAGTACTTAAGGAGAAGAATGCTAGGTCAGTTCTAGTATGATCACTCTAAGCTCTGTGCACAAAACATGTACTGACTTTATCAATAGAGTATTCCCTTCAGTTTCAACAAGCCATAGCCATAAAACAGTCTGTATTGTCATCGGTAAGCCACATCTATGAAACAGCCTATACTGTTATCGATTCTCTTGGATACCTCAGACCAGCATACCAAAACTGAAGTTTTGATAGATAATCTATGATTTTGGGGCTGGAATATACTTCATGAGGTGACATAACTTCATTTAAAATACACATATGTATCTGCTTCTCATTCATTCATACATGTGTAATTGTAAGTAGGCATAAAGCAATATGAATCATGCCCTACATATTTTACAAACACAACTTAGTGTGATTTATTGAAACACACAAGTGGTCAAGTGTGTCTTGTTCCCTTCTATATGTATGAATTTTCAGTTAATGAATCCCAAATCTGCTTCCTACTGCCTTGTTTTGAAATGTTTCTCTGTGTCAAAGACTAGATTTAATTTTAGCTGAATGAGTGTCCCTAAAAGATCAGTGGAACTTCTTAGGCTGCTGCCAAGACTGGTTGAGTTATGTCTCCATTCTTGTCAACTCTGAATATACTACTTTGAAAAGAAAATATTGCAAAATGTATACTTTAAGAGTAAGCAAAACTACTAAGGAATACAGATTTATTACCAACAATCTAAATATTTATAATTCAGATTCTAAAATGTATAATGAAAATTGAATGGGTGAAATTTTATGGCATGTTTATAGTTAGAAATCATTTAAATATGTGGGGTATGCCCAAATTCAACTGTTTTATATCATATAAAAGAAAATATATTATTTTTCGCAGGATCGTGCAGAATTTAAACATTGAAATAAAACATTAAATTGAGAGGAAGAATTCTAGGTTATACCAAAACATGAAGTTGCTTTGGTTGGAATGAGCATGTTCTCAGTTTGAATACTTTTTAATAATATTTTATAATATTATAATGTATTATATATTATTGATATATTATATATTATTATATGTTATATACTATAATTCTATATCATATCACATTGATATACTAGATATATCTTATTATATATAATTATATAATAATATAACAGTTGGTGGTGCTGTTTGTGAAAGTCTGGGACATGGGGATATGCAGAAGTGTGTAACTGGGCATAGAATTGGAGGTTTTTACCATTTCCAACATTCACTCTCCTGGTTTCCTGCTGCAATTCAGGATGTCAGCCCTCAGCTTGTTTCTATATCCTCCATGCCTGCCTCTGGTTGACACTTTTCCATTGTAATGGACTCTAACACTTTGGAACCATAAGCCTAAATAATTTTTTTTCCTTAAGTAGTTTTGCTCATGGCATTTATCACAGCTACAGAAAAGTATGTAATACAGCCCTATAATATATTTTACATGTTCAAATTCAATATCTTATACACACAAACCCATGAAATTCTCAAACAAAAATAAATTTTGTAATACTATAAATTTATAAATTCTAACATATTTATGTATTATAAAGAATTTGCAATATCTCAAATGAAGAAAAGAGTTTTCATTTCATTCAGTTTAAGGGTTAAATATATTGCACATATTAACAAATTTTATTGGTTTACTCTATTTCCTCTTCAAACTCATTAAAGAACAATGAAGAATCAAGGAAAGGAAATATCAGAAAAAGTAAATCATCAGGATTTGGGTTATTGAAATCTGAGTGAATAGGTGATTCAGTAGGCCAGAAACAACTGAGTGCATTTTGGGGAGAGAAAAAGTCATTGAGTTATGTGATTAGTTGAAAAATATAGGAACTAAGCTTCTAAGTGTCATGATAGAATGAAAATCAAACTTTGACTATAACCCCTATGCATTTTAACTCTTTTTTTCATTCTATTTTATTGTCCAACCCAAGATCTAAACAAAGAGCCAAAGCTTTTACCACAGCAAGCTAAAGGGTCCACCTCATTCTTCTGTTCTACATTAACAGCATTGATTATGACCAGATTTATTGACTCCATAGAGAATTTACCAGCTAATCAATATAGTATAATTTAGCACCATTAAAGGCAAGTATCAATTCAATTACCATTTACATGATCCTAAGTTTTCCTCTCTATTCTGGTTATAATATCTGAATACTGTTTAGCAGACAATGTACTTTATGTGGATAAGGGATTTCTCCATTTTGTTATTCAAATTCATCCTCGTAGACTTTCCTCTCATTAAAGAGGACTGCTCTTCAATCTGCAAAATATCTCAGTAGGTAAGGGCTTACTGTTCAAACCTGATGGCTTGTGTTTCATTGCCTGAAATCCAGGCAATGTTATAAGGAAAAAAAAAACCTCAAAACTCTGCAACTGCTGTCTTCTGACTTCTACATATGTTTTTTGTCAAATGCGATACACACTCATACTTATTACTCTCTCTCTCTCTCTCTCTCTCTCTATATATATATATATATATATATATATGCATACATATAATAAATAGTGCCAATTTCCAAATTGCTAGGTCTTAAAAGAAGGGATTATTTTATATTCCATTATCCAATGTCAAGTTCATATCAGTTTATTTCTAAATATCCTGCCATAGTCCCTTTTCTCTTTCAGCAAGTTTTTGATTTTCTCAACAGAATCATATGTAGGCTTATTGTCTGGTTGGTTCATTGAATTTCTCCTTTTCTATCCTTCTTTCGAGTTACTGAAACAAAAATAAGTTTCTAAATTAGAAATGGGATCAAAACACTTTTCACTTGTGCTGTGTTGCTGAATGAGGAGCTCCATGAGAGATGCTCTAAATACTGACTATAAATTTATTTATTTTTTTTTTAATTTTTTTTTATTGAAAAAAAAAAAGAAATTTCAGCCTCCTCCCCGCCTCCCATTTCCCTCCCACTCCTCCCTCTCCTCCTCCCCTCCCCCCACTCCTCCCCCTCCCTTTCCAGCCTGAAGAGCAGTCAGGGTTCCCTGTGGAAAGTCCAAAGTCCTCCCCCCTCAATCCTGGTCTAGGAAGGTGAACATCCAAACTGGGTAGGCTCCCACAAAGCCAGAACATGAAGCAGGATCAAAACCCAGTGCCATGGTCCTTGGCTTCTCAGCAGCCCTCATTGTCCGCCAAATTTAGAGAGTCCGGTTTTATCCCATGCTATTTCAGTCACAGTCCAGCTGGCCTTGGTGAGCTCCCAAAGAATCAGCCCCACTGTCTCCACGGGTGGGCGCACCCCTTGTGGTCCTGACTTCTTTGCTCATATTCTCCCTCCTTCTGCTCCTCATTGGGACATTGGGAGCTCAGTCCAGTGCTCCAGTGTGGGTCTCTGTCTCTATCTCCATCCATCGCCAGATGAAGTTTCTATGGTGATATGCAAGATATTCATCAGTATGGCTATAGGGTAGGGTCATTTCAGGTTCCCTATCCTCAGCTGCCCCAGGAACTAACTGGGGACATCGCCCTGAGCACCTAGGAGCCCCTCTAGATCCAAGTCTCTTGCCAACCCTAAGATGGCTCCCTTAATTAAGATGTGTGCTTCTCTGCTCCCCTAACCAACCTTCCTTTAACCCAATCATCCCGTTTCCCCAAGTTCCCCCCACCCTCCCCTTCTCACATTTCTCTCCCCTTCTCCCCTTACCCCCCCCTCCCACCACACCCCCAAGATCCCAGTTTTTTGATCGGCAATCTAGTCTACTTCCCATAACCAGGAGGATAGCTATATGTTTTTCTTTGGGTTCACCTTCCTATTTAGTTTCTTTAGGATATCAAATTATAGACTCACTGACGTTTATTTATTTCTAGAAACCAATTATGAGTGAGTACATCCCATGTTCATCCTTTTGGGTCTGGGTTACCTCACTCAGGATAGTGTTTTCTATTTCCATCCATTTGCATGCAAAATTCGCGAAGTCATTGTTTTTTACCGCTGAGTAGTATTCTTTTTTTTTTTTTATTGGAAAAAAAAAAGAAATTTCTGCCTCCTCCCCGCCTCCCATTTCCCTCCCTGTTTTTTGCTGACTCTAAATTTAAACTGCTCTCATTGGCTGTGAGGTCATTGGAGACTTGAGTACCAGCATGGATATATGACTTTTATTTTGGCTTTTAGATGATTTTCGTTGTATTTCTGTATACCTCTTATTTTTTTGATTTTTCTCAAATCCACTAATTTTAAGTTTTGAACTGTAATATGTTATGAACTTTTAAATTCTGTGATGTGTTTTATTATGACAGACAGTGGAGGAATAAAGATAAGCAACTTAGTGAATTTTATTCTTCTAAAATAGAACACCAGAGCCCAGGAGCGTTATAAGCAATATTTTGAAATATAATTCTGGACAGTGGTAAATTTGAACCAGAGCATCACATGATAACCAAACAGAGAAAAATAAGAATCCATACAACCAGGAGGCAGACAAGTGGTGATAAATCTATAGAGAGTTTGTTCAAAATATAATTTACTAAGTCTCACAAAAATAACAGCAAACAGTTAAGGAGAACAGAGCCTTCATAACAATTATTAACTATCGGACTTCTTAACACATGCCCCCCCAAAAAAATCAACCCAAAACAGACCAAAGGCTTTAATTATGGGTTTAAAACTCTAAAACTACTAGGAGACAGAAGAAAGACATGAATGCACGGCCGAATGTAAAAATCTCCTGTATCTTTGGTAACTCAGAAACAAAACCAGTAACTGACGAAAGGTGACTGCACTGACAATCGTCCTCTCTACATGAAAGGAAGCAATCTTCAGAGTAAACTCAATGGGAGCTATCAAAGTTTTTCATCAACCTGAGACTGATATCAGGTAATGAAAGACAAACATTTCACAAAAGCAAGTCCTCTGATTAGTGGGGAAACCTATGCTTTACTCAGCGTTCTTACTCTCATAAATAAAATAAATTACAAACAGATTCCAGAGAAAATGCATGTACATTTTTAATTGAATTTGGAATAAGAACAAAAACTGTACAAGTAAGCTGAAAAATTTTAAGAGCTACCACGAAGAGTAGAGATGGGGAAGAGGCCATTACTTTTTTTTAAGCTTGAAACAGTGAAACAGAGAAACTAAGAAATCCCAGAGTGTCAGGAAAAATATGCTTAGCCTTGAATTAGTGATCTGAGAAGATGCAATCCCAAGCTTTTATTTCCTAGGACAAAATATTACACTAGGGTCACATGGTTAGAAACAGAAAAATACCTAACATCCATTTATCAATGAGTACATATTGTATTTGTCTTTCTGAGTGAGGTTTATGTTTTTTCTCTAGTTCCATCCATTTGCCTGCAAATTTCAAGATGTCATTTTTTTTTTAACCACTGAGTTATACTCCATTGTTTAAACATTCTCTTTATTCATTCTTTGGTTGAGGGGAATCTAGCTTGTTTCCAGGTTTTGACTATGACAAATAAATGTTGCCAGGAACATAGCTGAGCAAATACATTTTGGTATCATTGTGTATCCTTTGGGTATATGCCGAGGATTGGTATCACTGGGTCTTGAAGTAGACAGATTTCCAGTTTCCTGAAAACTGTCATTGTGATTCCCAAAGTGACTGTACAAGTTTGCACTCCCACAGGCAATAAAAGAGCATTCCCTTTACCCCATGTTCTCTCCAACATAAGCTATCATCAGTGTTTTTGATCTTAGCCATTGTGATAGGTGTAAGATAGTATCCCAGAGTCATTTTGATTTGCATTTCCCTGATGACTAAGGATGTTGAGCAATTCCTTAAATGTCTTTTGACCATTTGAGATTCTTCTGTTGAGAATTCTCTGTTTAGATCTGTAGCCCATGTTTAAATTGGATTCTTTTGCATTTTGACATCTAATTTTTTGAGTTCTCTCTATATTTTGGAGATCAGCCCTCTCTCAAATGTGGGTTTGGTGAAGCTCTTTTTCATTTTATAGGTAGCTATTTGTCTTGTTGACTGTGTCCCTTGCCTTACAGACACATCTCAATTTCAGGAGGTCCCATTTATAATAATAAGGCTGTAATTTTCAACCCAAAAGAATCTAGGTAAAAAGGAGAACCTGAACAAGGAAAAAGAAATAGTTAAGTGTGACTGGGTAAACTGGGAAAGGGAATAGAAGAGAGGGGGATAAGAACACAAGGGTTCAAGATGATTGAGTTGGGAAAAGGACAGAGAAGGGAAGCAATGAAAGTGGTATCTTAATTTTCAGAACCATCATGAGATTAGGAGAAACCAGGAATCCACAAGGATAATTCCCAACTAAAACTGCTAACAATAGTGGAGATGGGGCCTGTGCTGTCCTTCCCTTATAATCAGATTAGTGATTACCCTGATTGTCATCATACAACTTACATTCAATATCTGATTAAAGCAGATGCAGTGACCCGCAGCCAAGCACTGGGCTTAGCAGCTGGAGTTTAGTTGAAGTGAGGGAAGAGGGATATGAGCAATTGGAGTCAAGGTCATGATTATGAAAACCACAGAGTCAGCTGATTCAAGTTACTAGGAGCTCACAGATTGGTTGACAACATGGGATTCTTCATAGGACTGAACTAAGACCTCTGAAAGTGGGTGACGGTTATATGGCTTGAACTGTTGGGGGGAACCCTGGCAGTAGCACCAGGACTCATCTTGGGTGCATGAACTCACTTTTTCAAGCCCATCCCCTAAGGTAGGATATCTTCCTCAGGCTTGGTACAGGGAGGAGGGGCTTAGTCCTACCTCAACATGATATACCAGACATTGTTGATTCCCCAAGGGATGCATTACCTACTCTGAAGAGTGGATTGGGAGTGGGATGGGGGAATGAGGGCGGGAGAAGGGAAGGGAGGGGAAATTGCGCCTAGTATGTAAATTTTAAAAAGAGTTAAATTAAAAGTTGAAACAGAAAGATAGTCTACCAAGAAAATAAAAACAATCACAAAATGTGAGAATAATGAGGCAAGAAAGGAGCCCATAACTGAAGGCGGATTTAATTAATTCAGACAAATAGTGATATGTATATATATATATATAAAACTTTAATGTAAACAAACTCACGGACACCAAGGTTCCCGCGGAGCACAGGAGACAGGAAGCAGACAAGGGCCGGCGCAGCGTCTGCGCAACTTATTTAACAGTCAAAACCTGCCCCCAGGCGAGCCCACCCACTAGGGGGGTGGGGCTCATCCCTACATCTCCCCCTTTTGTCTAAATAAGACAGAATTAAACCAAATACAACTATAAACAATAATAACAAAAAAGAAATATAATAAACAATATTGAGAACAAAAGTTTTACCAGACAGTCTATCTCAAAGAGTCTAACTAATATAGAGAGTAATTACAGTTATATAATCTTCAACTCCATCAAAGATCTGAGAAGGGAAGGAAATAAGAGATATCCAAAATGTGCCAAAAATAACAGAGACAACTGACTACCTGGGCAATCACCCAAATTCTCGTTTGCAATGTTGAGTCAACCAACTTTGGCTAAGGCCAAACATAACTGACATACCATTATCAGATGTAAGGAACTTTCTTAGAATCATCCTACCCTGTCTTGGCAAGATAAGACAATCCTGTTTCATAACTTTGTCAGTAGTTGAGGTATGGGCTTTTCTTAACCCAAAGGCCAGTTCTGCCAAGAAGACAAGCTCCCAGTGGAGTGTCTTTGGTGCTCAACGTTCTCTCGGGAGTAGAGTGGCGTTGCCAGGAGTAATTGTGTCTCATTGGCATAGAATTCTAGGTTAGATTAAAAGCCATTTTCTGCAGCTCTTTAAAGAGGCTGAAGATTATACTATCTATACTAAATATAATCTCTATGTATCTAGAAGACCTGATTAACCTAAAAATAAACATGACAAACATATAATTCTCAATACCTATCTAACTTGAAGATTAAAAGAATAAACTGTGCAATATATGAAGACAATGATCTGTGCAATATATGAAGACAATGATCTTCATCTGTAGACAATGTCATTACATATCAAAAGTAAACAATGGAAGGAGCTCACATTCAATATTGATATTACATAAATAGTATCAGAGGTAGAAATGTACATCGTATTATGGTAGAAGTATCAATCTAATATAAGCATATTCTTATACAAAAATAGAGGTAGGAACACTCACATTCAATATACAATATATCAATATACAGGAAACAGTCCGAAAACAATTTTCTGAAATCAGTAACTCACAAATACCAAACATCAAACCAGTTAATCCCCCTCTTTCTTTTTTTTTTTTTTTTTTAACATACCCCTAATTCCATAAAACATCCCCCCATCCCCTCGACCCCAAACCAACCATTAAAAGATGTCCCTAACCCTGAGGGCAAACTCTGTTGGGAGAGGGGACGTCGTCCTCTAAGATTGCTTCAAGCTGACATGGGGGCGACGTTCTCCTTAGGGGCTCCCGTGAAAGCAAATGATGATAAAAATTCCCAAATTAACCTTTGACCTAAGAAAATTGTAACTAGTCTCTGTGTATCTTTAGAAGGTCTGGCCAGAGTGTTGTCAAAAATGTGCACCATTCGAAATCGTCTCGAGCAGTTGGTACCAAAAAACAAGTCTATTATTAGCGCTTAAAAAGAAAGAAAAAAGAAAAAAAAAATGTATATAATCATGACGTCATAAAAACCAGATTGAGTTGATGTTGTGGGGCCCCATCTTCATCCTGAAAACTTCAAAAATTACTGTAGAAAAATTTGTTGTTTGTTATGGGAAATTTAAACATTAACAACAAAGACACATACTGACATATAAAGAAAGACACAGATATGAGAAAAAGTAAAGAAAGTTTACCAAGTATATAATTATTCTTATCCTGTGAGATATCTCTTATCAACAGGTTTGGAATTGAAGAGGGACTGGGCCAGAGTCCAACTCCAAAACCAGTTCTACATATTTATAAAAAAGTGTTCAATAAAACATATAGATATGTATATATATAAAGTCAATACTTACTGATCCTTAGTGAGTTGTAACCATTTTCCATCCATCACTGAGTAAATATTCAGGGTCCCATTAGTATGCTCGTCGTCCTTGTGAATGAATTGTTATTTATCTTTTCCAAGTGTCTTGTCTTCTTCATACCGAACCTTTATTAATTTTGACGGTATCCACAATTTTTCCTCACCTGTGGAGATAAGAGCAAAACCCCTTCCCCAACGCAGCACATCTCCTGGCTTCCATTGTGAGGTTAGCACATTCTTGAAATAAACTGGTTGATTTAGTTCAGTAGACTTTTCCATTATCCAATGTCTTTCTGCAGCCGTTGTTCCTTTCTCATTAGCGTTAAGAAAATTCAAGGTTAACAAAGCATTATGTAACCTATTCCTGGGGGTGTTTTCCACCCTTTTCTGTTTGTTCAACATATCCTTTATAGTTCTATTTGATCTTTCTATGACTGCCTGACCTGTAGGATTGTATGGTATACCTGTAACATGTTTGATATTGTAATAGTCAAAAACCGTTTCATTTTCCTAGAGACATAAGCAGGACCATTATCTGTCTTTATCTGTGTAGGTATACCCATGATGGCCATGACTTCTAATAAATGAGTAATTACTGAATCAGCCTTTTCCGAACTTAAAGCAGTTGCCCACTGAAAGCCTGAATAAGTGTCAATGGTGTGATGAACATACTTCAATTTGCCAAATTCTGCAAAGTGGAACACATCCATCTGCCAGATTTCATTCCTATGGGTGCCCTTAGGATTAGCCCCTGCTGGCAGTGGCGTTTGGTTATAGAAAGAGCAAGTAGGGCACTTCTTTACAATCTCCTTAGCTTGTTGCCATGTAATAGAAAACTCTTTCTTCAAGCCTTTGCTATTAACATGATGTTTTTCATGAAATTCAGAGGCTTGTAGCACACTACCAATCAATAATTGATCAATATCTGCATTACCTTGTGCTAGAGGACCTGGCAGACCCGTATGGGATCGGATGTGGGTTATGTACATAGGGCAAAGCCTGTTCCTGATCAAATCTTGAACCTGGATAAACAATGAGGTTAGTTCTGTATCATCAGGTATAAATTCAGCAGTTTCAATATGTAAAATAACTCTTTCTGCATATTGTGAATCAGTAACTATATTGATAGGTTCTTTAAAATCCCTTAGCACCATAAGAATGGCATATAATTCTGCCTTCTGGACAGAATCATAAGGACTTTGTTCCACCTTACCCAAGTCTTCTGATTTGTAACCTGCCTTCCCTGTTTTATTGGCATCAGTATAGAATGTACGGGCTCCAGTTATTGGAGCATCACGGACGATTCGAGGAAGGATCCAAGAAGTTCTCTTTATGAAGTTAAGCCTCTTGCTTTTTGGATAGTTGTTATTAATGTCTCCCAAAAAATTAGCACAGGCTCTTTGCCATGGTTCATTATCTTCCCATAATTTCCTTAGTTCATCAGCAGTGAAAGGCACTACAATTTCTGCTGGGTCTATGCCTGCTAGTTGACGAAGTCTCAGCTTGCCTTTTATAATTAACTCAGAGACTTTTTCCACATAAGTTTTTAGTTTCTTACTTGGTTTATGTGGTAAAAAGATCCATTCCAAGATAATATCATCCCTCTGCATTAAAATTCCTGTAGGAGAAATTTTTGATGGTAATATGACGAGAACACAATCGAGCTCTGGATTCACCCTGTCCACATGTGCATGTTGTAATTTTTCCTCAATCATTGTCAGTTCGTTTTCTGCTTCGGCTGTTAATTCTCTGGGACTGTTTAAATCTTTATCACCTTCCAAGGTTTTGTTCAAATGAATTATTAGATCAGGTGTTATCCCAATAGCTGGTCGTAGACTGGAAATGTCTCCTAACAGTTTTTGAAAGTCATTAAGAGTTCGTAGGCGATCTCTCCTAATTTGTGCCTTTTGTGTCTTGATTTTTTGTAAACCTATTTTATAACCTAAATAATTAACGGAATCTCCCTTCTGTATTTTTTCAGGAGCAATTTGCAATCCCCATTTAGGTAAAAGTATCTTTATTTCGTCAAACAGTCTGTTCAAGGTATCCATGTTTGGATCAGATAACAATATGTCGTCCATGTAGTGATAAATGATGGATTTGGGGAATTTCCTGCGTATTATTTGCAATGGTTGGTTCACAAAGTATTGGCATAAGGAGGGGCTATTTAACATACCCTGGGGGGAGGACGGCCCAGTGGTACCTCTTGGAAGGTTGAGAATTGTTGTAAGTAGGCACTGTGAAGGCAAATTTTTCTCTATCTTCTTTTTGTAAAGGTATTGTGAAAAAACAATCCTTTAAATCAATAACTATAAGAGGCCATCCTTTTGGTAACAAAGAGGGCAATGGGATTCCAGATTGCAGAGGGCCCATAGGTTGAATAACCTTGTTGATTGCTCTGAGATCTGTCACCATTCTCCATTTACCCGATTTTTTCTTAACCACAAATACAGGAGAATTCCAAGGGCTGGTAGATTCTTCTATATGTCCAGCATCTAATTGCTCTTGTACCAGCTGTTCTAAAGCCTGTAACTTTTCCTCAGCTAGAGGCCATTGCTTTGTCCATATTGGTTTCTCAGTCAACCATTTTAAAGGCAAGGCTGTTGGTATCTCTGAAGGGACTTCAATTGCTTGTTCTTGTATGGCCCGAATGGCCGGTTTTCTCCGTTTATAATATCTTTTAATATTATTTTCAGAACTATAAACTCTAGAAGTAGCAGGAATGTTAATTTGGGTATTCCATTGTTGTAATAGGTCACGACCCCATAAATTCATTGCAATATTGGCTACATATGGCCTTAATTTTCCTATTTGCCCCTCAGGCCCTATGCATTCAACCCATCTCGTGCTCTGTCTTACTCGAGATAGGGTTCCAATTCCCAGTAGCTGGACATTCACATCCTGAAGAGGCCAATATGGATGCCAAGATTCTGGGGTAATGATACTTACATCAGCACCTGTGTCCAGCAAGCCAGTAATAAAAATGCCATTTACACATACTCTCAGCTTGGGTCTTTGATCATTTATAGAAGTTTGCCAAAACACACGTAACTCATCTTTCTGATCACTATTGCTTGTAACAGTAGGCATGGGGTTTCCTAATTGTCCTGACGAGGCACGTTCTCCGCTGGAACTGGAAATGATTGAACCATGTGTGCCATGGGGGCCTGTGAGGCCCCCCTCTCACGTTTCCCGTCTGTATCAGGTTGCCTTGTCTATCCCTTGTAGATCTACATTCATTCGTCCAGTGTCTGCCCTTTCCACATCTTCTACATAAACCTGAAGGCTGAATCCTCCTATTTCTGTTATTTCTAGAAGATGCATTATTATTATTTCTGAAAGACCGTTGTTTACAATTTCTTTTCATATGACCCATTTGGCCACAATTAAAACATTTGGTATTCTGGTGTCTCCTTTTACCATTGGAAATTGCTTCTTCCACCCATGCTTCAGTGCCATAATCAAATGTATCAACATCCAGTGTATGTAAGACCCATTCTTCCAAGGGTGCTGATCTTATCCTTAAAGGCCACAAAATCCTTTTGCATTCCGAATTTGCATTTTCATAAGCCAAATTTTCAATCATTATACGCCTTGTGTCTGGGTCAGGTATCCCTATTTGCACAGCCTTAGTAAGCCTTTGCAAAAAATCACTAAAGGGTTCTCTCTGACCTTGTTTAATTTTGACAAATGATTCTGTTTTCTGTCCTGGGTCTTGTACTCTATCCCACGCATTTAAGGCTGCTGTTGTGCATAGGAAGAGTGTGTCCTCATCCAGATTAGCTTGGTCCTGAGGGTCAGAAAAGAGTCCTTCACCTAGAATTTTATCTATGCAAATGTTACCTCCCTTCGCCTTTTCTTGCTGTTCCAAACGTCTAGCCTCTTGCCTGAATAAGCATTTCCATTTTAAATGCGGCCCGCTATCAAGTACCGCAGAGCTCAGTTGCACCCAATCCATAGTAGTTGCTCTGCTTGTTGTTGCCCAGGATTTTAGCATTTCCTTAACAAAAGAAGCGTGCATCCCAAAAGTCATGACAGCCTGTTTAATTTCTTTGAGATCATTCATACGGACAGGCTCCCATATATCCTCCTTGATGACCTTAGGGTTTTTGGAACCAATCACCTTTTCTGTTGTTATTACTGGAAAGGCAGGTAGAGTCTTGTGGAAATTTTGCCGGAGGGATTTACCCACAGGCGTAGTTAAAATTTGCCTTTCTACCGTTTGTTCTTCTTCATCAGAATTTAGAAATTCCTCAATCTTTTCAATTCTATTCACCATTGCCTTCTGCAATGTTTGAATCTCCTGTCCAGAATTATGTTCCAAAGGCTTCATTGAGGATTCTAAAGTATGAATTTTGTCCATTAGAGATA
The DNA here is from genome assembly GCA_963919715.1 of Microtus obscurus. Taxonomy (NCBI): domain Eukaryota; kingdom Metazoa; phylum Chordata; class Mammalia; order Rodentia; family Cricetidae; genus Microtus; species Microtus obscurus. The sequence continues at coordinate 744,470 of CAWTZC010000700.1, forward strand.
AGTTCTCTTCTTTGGACATAATTTTAATGGCGTAAACCGTGCCTTCTTGTACTGACAATCTTTCCGCCAATTTGTCACAAGTTTTAGACAAAATTCGATTGTCACATTCAACCGTTTTGGTTCTCTCAATAAGTGTTTCAATTCCTTCAGAAAGTGACCGCTGGAATTTATTGTTTAAATCAGCTGATCCTTCTTCCATAGTAATAAATCTCTCCTCCATATCGGCCTGAACCTTTTTTAAATTTTCCTGTAGCAGTTCAAGCTGATTCTTGAGAAGATCGTTATCGTACCTGATGATTTTGAGACCTTCCACCTCTGCCTTAAGAATCCTGGATTCGCCTCCAATAGTTTTTAAATGTTCAACCTCTGCCTTAAGAATCCTGGATTCATCTCTTAAAGACTCCATCATACTTCTGTTGTCAAACCATTTAGTGCCAAGGAAAATTACTAATCCCAGAAGAATCCATAGATGTGGGGTGCCAGACACCTCTTGTAAGATGTCCCACATGGCACACTCAAAAAGACTGCTAAAGTCCTGAACAGTAATATTCTCAGACATTTTATTTATAAAAAGAAGAAAAAAAATTTTTTACCTGCAATGACTGGTTCCTGCCAGTGGTGGCAGATGAGTCCACTTGAGTCCACGTGGAGACCCGGTCTGAAACAGGAACTCAAAACCAAGGTTTATTTATCTGCGTGCAGAGCTTGCTTTGAATCAAATGCTCCCTGTGGCACAGCATTGGTCTGATTCAATGCAGCTGCTACAGCTGGGAGCGCAAAACAACTCAGGCGGCTGTGCTCAAAATGGCGGCAGGGCGCTGCCGCGGTGGGGGTGGGGGAGGCGCAGTTGGAACCGGTCAGGCTGCGGTGGCGGCCTGGTAAGGGAGCGGCCGAGGCGCGGGCAGACTGTATCTCCCGAGGCTGGCTCAAAGCAGTGGCCCGAGCCGCGCAGCGCAGGCCCTAGGCGTGCGCGGGGCAGACAGTATCTCCCGCGGCCAGCTCAATGCAGCGGCCTGAGGCGCGCGGCGCGCCGGGCGCACAGGCGGGCTCGGATTCAGAACCACGTTGGGGCCAAAATGAAGGCGGATTTAATTAATTCAGACAAATAGTGATATGTATATATATATATATAAAACTTTAATGTAAACAAACTCACGGACACCAAGGTTCCCGCGGAGCACAGGAGACAGGAAGCAGACAAGGGCCGGCGCAGCATCTGCGCAACTTATTTAACAGTCAAAACCTGCCCCAGGCGAGCCCACCCACTAGGGGGGTGGGGCTCATCCCTACACATAACAATAAGGCATGTATAAGACTTTCAAGGTCCCTACATTTTTTATGACTATTAGTTATTTGGATTTTTTTCCTACTCTTTGTGTTAGATTTAGGCCAGAGAAGGGCTTTTAGATTTCTTCTGAAAGCTAGATCTTTCAAAAGTTAATCTTAATGCTTTAGGGATGTATCTGTTCTTCAAGAATTTAATTAAAATAATGGCAAATGATATAAATGACTCCCTCTGCCCGGTAGGTTAGAGCCTTGGGAGTAATTGATGGCTCACCTTCACGATATACCTTCTATTACCTTCCTATTTTACCAGAGAAGGAAAGATTGTCCTGCCTTATGTTTCTAAATGCCACAAGGAGAAATCAGGGCAAGAAGAAATTTACCTGCTACTGATCAGGAAAAAAAGAAAAGAATAGAGCAAAAGTAAGGAAGAGAAAACATATTGGGAGGGTAGATTTTTTAGGTACAAAGACATTGTCAGTAAATATAACTCAATATGACAGTCTTGGCTAAGCTCAGATTGAACTCAAAAGGATTGCTGGCAGATATAGCAAAGATTGTTCTCAGTATTCCTCAGGAACTCATGAAATGGGTTTCTGTCTGTCTGCTAAGAAGAGCCATATACATTATTTCTCCTTGTCTCTGGTGATATATAGATTTTCCAGAATCTCTTCCCTAGAGTAGAGATGCTTAAGTACTTTCCATCATGCAGTAGAGCTATGCACCTGTGCTCTTCTTAGTCCTGCTTTGGGAAAGTGAGGCTTTCATTTTTCCTTCTATTTTTATTCTTTTGTATATTGGCTAAAACTCATCCATGAATTTTCTGAAACTCTGGCATTTCTCATTCTTTACCTAAACAACCTCCCCACTACTCTTAAAGAGACACTTCTCAATCAGGCATCAAACTGCTTATGAAGCATCTAGGCTTTCTCCTAAGCTTTGAAGAGTTTTCTCTTTTTTCTTTTATCACCCTCCTCCAGGCTGCTGGTTCTTCACTGTTTGGTTGTTTTTCTTTAAGACCAAAGAGAATTGCACTTGAAGTTATTTCTGATTCCATCTCTAAATTCTTCTCTTAATGAAAAACAAAAGTTGCAAAGTGCACTGCAACTTCCTGGATAGCACTTCTCAAAGAACTACAAGGGGCAAAAACTATTTAAAAATTGATTAGCCTTTTTAACCAATAGTAGATGAGCAATAACTCAGAAAATTAAAGAGACATTTGCAAGTCTCTTTTATTAATTATTTCTCCCTATATTCTATCCTCTATTCCTATCTTCCACTCCAATTAATCTTTTTTTTTTTTCAAATACATTCTGTATAACTTGGTTTTCTTTCTCACATATCTTGGAAAGTCCCTTCCTCCTTCTGTTCACTTAGTAGCTACATAACATCTATGGATATAATGAATTAAACACATCTTGAGCAAACAATTTGGAGAGTAATTACAACCATAGTTCATTTTCAAAGTAAGTGCTTTGATTATGTAAAAGCATTCACTATTAATTTTGGTACATAGTCTTTGGAAAATGACATCATATAGTTGAGTGTTACACAGGCTTAGTTAATGGGCAGTTATAATTTTATTGTCTCCAAACACTTTATATACTATAGATTTACTAGTCTGATGACTTAGAATCAGGAGTATAATTTTGAATAACAACAAGCCCAAATTGACTGGACATTGTTCATCTGAAATCATCAACACCTTTGTGAGACTATCTAAAGTGCCTTCTGAATACTGAGACAAGAAAGCATGAAAATGTGTATACCTTAACTTGGCTCTAAGCACCTAGAAAAAGGATTCAAGAACATTGGACAATATTTAATGATTAAATTTAAAGGGGGTACTGGAAAAGTGCATGTATTTGTTTGACAATTAGTATTTATATGTATCAGTGAAATAAAAAAAGAAATCCCTCCATTCGAATGAAGTGTTGATCTGGTGCTGTATATGAACTCAGAAAATACTTTATTTCATAGTAGTAATAATAATGGAGATGACACCCAATGTTACAGAAAAAATATATTGTCAGGGGGCCAGAGAGACACAGTTACTAGAGTTTGATCTTCTTTCAAAGGAACTAAGTTCCGATATTGGCACAAGCTTCACGTAGTTGATTATTGCCTATAGCTTGTAAGTCCATCCCCTTCTTCTGGCCTCTGTGGTAATCATACATATTTGCTAGTCACTCTCACAGAAACACTCTGATATACATAACTAACAAAAATTAATGAAAGAATAAACATAAATTGTAAGAATTTGCCTCTCTGTGTGTGCTTTTATTTATTGTTAGTGTGTGTGTGCGTTAAACCCGTGTGAGAATATCGGGCTGCTTGTGCCTGTGGAAGTCAAAGGTTGATAATGTATTCTCCTTTCTTTTTTTCTATTTTATGTTTTGAAACATGTTCTCTCACCATATGTGGCACCCATAGGTCTTCTAGGTTGATTAAGGAGAGAGCCCGTATTTTCTTATTTCTGAGCTTCGGTTGCTGGAGTAACATTTTACTGGTATGTCAAACATTTTACAAGAGGACTAAGGATCTGAATTCAGTTTTTCATGCTTGTGCAGCAAGCACTTTACTTAAGAGTCATCTTCTCATATGCCTGTCTCTATGCTTTGAAGTCAAAGTTATGTTATTTGTAAATACACTAAAATGTGCAATCTGCTAAATGTGTACAAATTGCATTAGTATATTGAAATATAGATGATTAAATTTACATAGGTCTGTGGTGTTTCATTGGTTTTATTTATTTATTTATTTATTTATTTATTTGATCACTGGTGTCACTTTGTGTTTTGGTTTTTGAGAAGGAATATCATGGGTGTAGCTCCAGCTGGTCCTGAAATCCTTATGCAGACCATACTGGACTCCAATTCCTGTCTCTGCCTCCTGAATTCTGTATTTAAAGCCATGTACCATTATGCCTGGAAAACGTATATGTTTTTAAATGTAAAGTATTATAAATTTAAAATTATTTAAAGAATATCTACTGTTGCCTCTTTTATGAGCAATTACCTTTAGTTAAGCAGTAACTTCTAAAATTCTCACATGATTATATATGACATGCATGTACAGTCATCTAGCATCAGCTTAGTCAATGATGATAGTATTTTACATATATATTAAGTGGCAGATTATGTTTAAGTTTGATAGATGGACACAAAGATCTTTATAGTTATACTCTTAAATAAACAAAACAAAATTTTAAAAGATTGGATACCTTTCATTGGAAAATACGAAACTACCCTTCAATCATTTTATTAAAAAGAATTTCCAATATATTTAGAGGGCTATAGGACAAACTGTTGAATCATCCAAGTAAAAAGTGTGGCTCATTAGCCTTTTCAATTTTGTGTATCTCAGATTCAATTGATTTCTTGGGAGCCTCCTTCAATGTGGAACATTGCTTAGTCAACCAGAGTACTGCACAGCCTGTCCTTGAACTGTCACACTTACACATTAATTACAGCTTTTTGATAAGATATGAAAGAACATCTGTCCAGTAGAAATGGAAGGCTATAAATGTGCACCACCAAAATTAGAACAGTCTGGATATATGTAAGTGGGTATTTCTAATACAAATGTGTTCCAGCTCTTAAATTAGCAGTTTTACAGCTCTGTGTGTTGAACAACCCATTTCCAGGGATCACCTTAGACCATTGGAAAACAAAGATGTTTACCTTTCAGTTCTTAACAGCAGAATTACAGTTGCATAGTAGCAAAAAAATAATTTTATGGTTGATATTACTATAATAAGAGAAACTGTATTAACAGGTCATAGAAGAGGAAGGTTGAGACCCATTGCCTTAAACAAAAATATTTCAGAATAAATCAAATTATCTACTAGGTGATTCTCTTATTGCATTTGGGTATTCCAAATGTAACTTATGATTAGTACTGCATCCTAGACTCTCTTTTGACAAAAAAGAAGCACTTTCTATTTTAAATAGTAAATATATTTCTGTACACACAATTTTTAATTGTGCAACCTCACTCTGCAAATGAAGCTAACAAGACCATTTTGAACTATTGAGAATATGATGGTACATGTCAAAGTGTGAAAATCACTTCAGTCAGTGAAGTCTTCGTAATAATTGTGTGCAAGCATGTTCGGAGGTACCCTTTAAGCTCCTCCATGGCTGTATCAGCATACTGAGTGCCAGGCCTCTGATTTTGCTTTATTATTTGAAAAATAACTACAATTTAAGGGCTGGTTAGACCAAGAGTGGTTAGACATATGTGTTTGCACTGTTAAGATAAAAATACCAAAATCTTGTATATATAACATTCTTTGCATTTAGTAGAAGGAAAGGTTCACATTAGCTAGAAGGTGATAAAATAATTAAATATATAAGAAATTAAGTATTAGTATTTATATTGTAAGAGATTTTATGATTTCTTACAATTGATGAGTCATCTGGAATGAATCTTGCATTGAAATAATTTCTAATAATTTGAACACATTTTAAAGTCTCATTTACTTATAAAATCCATGTGAAGACAACATCGAAGAAAGTTATATTATCACTGTTACGTCGCAGCAAACTTTCCAAAATGAGTAAGGAAATGTCTTATCTAATTTTCTATTTCATCTTATTAAGCTTTGCCAATTTTAAAAGTTATTGAATTTCCATCTCAGAAGAAAAAATATTTTTCTATTTGGTATTAAGTATAGTAATTTGAAGGTTTTAGAGGTGATGAGACAATTTAAAAGATAAGTTCCATAAATGAAAATGGTGATGTAGTTGGATAAGTGTATACCCACCCAGATTAGGTTTCTCAAAGTTGAAAGAAAGTTTGTAGACATAAGTAAGGTACGCGCTAAAAGTTGATTTTGTTGCTCCAAGTTCAAATGTGTCTTAAATAAAGTAAAATGTCACAAAAATGGAAAATTCTGTAAAATAAATTAGTAAGAATAGCAGGTTTTATTGGAATTCTATTACCCAAATCATGACACCAATACTTATTAATGAATGTTCAGCATCTGTAGGAAATCCTACAGCCAGTAGCCTTTAAGTTACCTGCCCACTTGGGCGTGGCCTCTAATACTATAAATATTGATATAGAGCACACATTCACTCTCTGTTCTGGCTGCTGATTTCGGTTCCTGTTCCCCTTCATGCAGAGGACTGTGATCTGTGACTCTACCCCTAAATAAATAACCCTTTATTATGCTCAATTTTGAGCCACTATGAGATTTCTTCTTAGCATCCATCTTAATCTGCTGCTTTACATGGATTCAAACTCTGCACCTACCTAGTAGACCTGTCTAAAAGGTCCAAATGGTCCACAGACAAGAAGGTCACTCACCCCCGCAAGCTTGGCTTGCATTCATCTACTAATGGGTATTTTGTAAAACCCCCATCACAGTGGAGTTAAATGCATGTGGCAGCTTGGAAATTTCTCAAACTTGTGCACATTCACCTGCCCCCTATCCCTTAACCCCTGCCATGTTCCCTGCTGATGTGGGAATGATTTCTTATTAATAAAGAAACTGCCTAAGCCCATTGATAGGCCAACCCTTAGATGGGTGGAGTAAACAGAACAGAATTCTGGGAAAGAGAAGCTGAGTCAGTAGGAGTCGCCATGATTTTCCCACTCCAGACAGACGCAGGCTAGAATCTCCCCGGTAAGCGCACCTTGGGGTGCTACACAGAATATAAGAAATGGGCTAGTCCAGGTGAGAGAGTTAGCCGAGAAGAAACTAGAAATAATGGGCCAAGCAGTGTTTAAATGAATACAGTTTGTGTGTTGTTATTTTGGGGCATAAGCTAACCATGTGGGCGGCCAGGTGACAGGGACACAGCCGCACCGCTCCCTATTACTACACCCTGCCATGCTGTGAATTGGACAGCTTCTAGTTTGTGCTCCCTGATCTAGAATTCTGGACTCTTTTATTTTTACCTTAAAATTAACTGATCTCTATTAATCTATGTGATGAATTGAGGGTCATTTACCTCATCTATGAACTCTCCATTGTGCTAAATGCAAATGGACTGGATATTATAAATGCAATTCTTACTTGATAATTGTTCTTATTGTATATAGTTTACTATGCTAAAGTTACAACCATTTCTTTAATTTAGACAAAGTTGGGAAATGTGGTGGAAGATGTATTTGATTAACTATGGAAAGATGTGTTGCATTTGTTCAACTATTTTAAAATGTGTTACTTTTGTTTTTTGCTGCTTAATATTACCTTAACTATGTGAAAGTATTCTACATCTGTTTATGTTGCAGAACATTAATTTAATTATGCAAAAATGTGCTACATTTGTTTGCTGAATTTGTTTAAGTGTTTAAGATGTGTTAATGTTTCACTTTGCCTTTCCAAAGCAACTGATTGGTCTAGTAAAATGCTCATGACCAGTATCTAGGCAGAAGACAGATAGGTGAAGTAGGACAACAGAGATTAAGGGGTCCCAGCCATCCAGGGGACAGGTAACTATCTAGTCTGGCAGACACAGAGAAAGCAGTAAAGCACAATTATTTTGAATTCCTCCTCAACATTCAAATATGTAAATCATATATCATAAAAATCACAGAACACCAGCACAAATAATCTATGTGTAAGATAAAAAACATGTGCTTATTTCCCTTCAGAAATTAATTTGTATTAAAAAGCTGCTCATCCTTTGGGCTGCAAATTTGTTATTTCATAACCCTTTAGTGTCAACACTCAACCTTCATAAATCTAGTTGTTTGCATAAAATTCCACGTGTGCATATGTTTAGAACCAATGATGAATATTTTATATTTCCAGATCTCTACTTAAATTCTGTCATATAACCTTTTTCTTCTTGAAATACAATATTTAGCAAGATATTTTATAATTATTCAAACAATGTTTAATATAAATTTTGCATTTTAATGAGTTTGATGAAGAGTATAATTTAGAATCAAATTGGAATCTATGAAGACTACATATAGTATAGCTAAAGGGATATCTTTTAGCACTAACAACTAAGATTGATTTCAATAAGACTATAGCCCATTTACTGTTTATACTTTCAATTTGAAATGAAGTTTTTATTTGTTTGTATTCTGGGTGATGACTTTAAATACTTAAAACAAACAAAGCCCTATCACAAGTTCGCTCTGCAATAAAAAATGTTTTATATTCTTTTGGTCTTTTCTTATGTCACCTCAAAAAAAATATTTCTTTCCTTATTGTTTCTGTTTAAAAGGCTTAGAACTGACTCAATAGACCTAAACAGTGTAGTAGTGTTAGAGCCCAACTCTGGGATGATGCTAACTCCTCAGGAGGGTCGCACCAAGAAACCATTCACCATTCTGGTTGATGCAATGCAAAAGGAATTTTATTCCCGCAAACGGGATCCCCAGCCAGGCCAGGGAAAGAAGCCCCAACTAGCTATTACAGACTGCTTTTAAAGGCAAAACCCACATTTTCAAGGAGGGGTTGGTTGTTTGTCAAACACAGGGATTGACTCATTTTTTGTTTTTTTTTTTTTAATTTTTTTTATTGAGAAAAAGAAAAAAAAAGTTTCTGCCTCCTCCCAGCCTCCCATTTCCCTCCCCCTCCTCCCACCCTTCTCCTCCTCCCCCCACTCCTCTCCCCCCTCCCTCTCCAGTACAAAGAGCAGTCAGGGTTCCCTGCCCTGTGAAAAGTCCAAGGTCCTCCCCCCTCTGTCCATGTCTAGGAAGGTGAACATCCAAACTGGCTAGGCTCACACAAAGCCAGAACATGAAGTAGGATCAAAACCCCGGACCATTGTTCTAGGCTTCTCATCAGCCCCCATTGTTTGCCATATTCAGAGAGTCTGGTTTTATCCCATGCTTTTTTCAGTCACAATCCAGCTGGCCTTGGTGAGCTCCCAATAGATCAGCCCCACTGCCTCAGTGGGTGGGTGCACCCCTCGTGGTCCTGACTTCCTTGCTCATGTTCTCCCTCTTTCTGCTCCTCATTGGGACCTTGGGAGCTCAGTCCAGTGCTCCAAAGTGGGTCTCTGTCTCTATCTCCATCCATCACCAGATGAAGATTCTATGGTGATATGCAAGATATTTGTCAGTATTGTTATAGGATATGGTCATTTCAGGTTCCCTTCCTCAGCTGCCCAAGGAATTAACTGGAGACATCGCCTTGGGTTCTTGGGAGCCACTCTAGGTTCAAGTCTCTTGCCAACCCTAAGGTGGTTCCCTTAAATAAGATATGTGCTTCCCTGCTCCCCTATCCAACCTTCCTTTATCCCAATCATCCTGTTTCCCCAAGTTCCCCCATCCTCCCCTTCTCATTTTTCTCTCCCCATCTCCCCTTACCCCCATCCCACCCCACCCCTAAGATCCCAATTTTCTCCCCGGCAATTTTGTCTACTTCCCTTAGTCAGGAGCATAACTATATGTTTTTCCTTGGATTCACCTTCTTATTTAGTTTCTTTAGGATCACCAGTTATAGACTCTGTGACCTTTATATATGGCTAGAAACCAATTATGAGTGAGTACATCCCATGTTCATCTTTTTGGGTCTGGGTTACCTCACTCAGGATAGTGTTTTCTATTTCCATCCATTTGCATGCAAAATTCGAGAAGTCATTGTTTTTTACCGCAGCATAGTACTCTACCACTTTGGAAATCTGTGTAGCGGTTTCTCAGGAAATTCGGGATCAACCTACCCCTGGACCCAGCAATACCACTCTTGGTAATATACCCAAGAGAAGCCCTATCATATGACAAAAGCATTTGTTCAACTATGTTCATAGCAGTATTATTTGTAATAGCCAGAACCTGGAAACAACCTAGATGTCCTTCAATGGAAGAATGGATGAAGAAAGTGTGGAATATATACACATTAGAGTACTACACTGCGGGATTGACTCATTTTAAGGGCATTTACTATGATTGGTTATGTCAAAGGCACGACGGGGATTTGCTGGGTCAGGCGAAGGACAGGGAAGCACCTGTAGGCTGTTGAAAAACATCTAAAATTCTAGTCAACAGGCAGGGTGGGGTCATGTCTAGTTTACAAAAACATGTTTTCTTCAGTAGTAAAAGAAGAAAGAATACTGATTCTACCAATACTTCCTTTGATTTCAGCAAAAATTCAATGAGACACTGAATCCAGCAACGTTTCATTATATGAAAATATGTGTTAATTTTTCAATAAAAGAAAATGTATATAGTAGTAAGAGTAATAATCGTATTAAAATAAATCATATGTTTTCATTTTTGGATAAAGAAAATGTGAGTACAGAGTCCAAATTAGTATTTAACCAATAATCTTCTTTTCTCAAATGGAAGGCAGAAAAGACATGAACAATAAAGTAAATGACATATATCAACTTAATAAAAAACTGCAAATAATTATAATAATAATTCTAAATACAATTATGTATATGTTACATTACACAATATATACACACACATATATGTATGATATATGTGTATTTATGTATTATGTAAATATATGTATATTTCTACATACAAAAATGCAAGTGTGTCTGACAGTGTTAAATGAATTTAAAATGTGTAAGGCTCTTACAATCTATAGAATATGAAAGAAATTCCAAATAACTTTTTTAAAAGATAAGTTAATAATCACTTATAGCTGAGTACATACCATGTTTCTTTTTCTGGCTATGGGTAACTTCAAAAATAATAATTTTTTCCTATTTTCATCCATTTTCCTACAAATCTCATGATATCATTTATTTTCTTATTGTGTCTTGGTATGTCATGTGTTGTTGATATCTCTGAAGGGCTATTTTTCTTCTGAAGAGAAATAAGGGACTAAAATCTGTTAATAAGAAACCAAAGCAAAACTAAAATTTGACAGTGGAGTTCTAGAAATATATATTCAATAGGATATCTATTTGTTTTAAGTGAATGTGGCTATAAAACTATTTGTCATTTTGCTAAATATGTTAACCAGAATTTAAAAAGTAAAAGTTTAAAAATTACTTCCCTCTTGTTAAAACTGTCTATTTGGCATGTCCTTTGGTATCATTCTTGTTCATCTTATACTTGTAGCAAGACTTCTGACATAATTAGAAGAAATAGTTTCTCAGCACACACCCTGATCCACTTCCTTTTATATTATGTATATTCCTCTTTTTAATGTTCTTTGAGCCTTATGTTGAAGAGCGTTATGTAGGTTCATCTGTTAGGATTTGGGTCCTCAGCTCTGCATTTTTTTTTTGTTTGTGATTTCTGTAGTGGTCTCTGACTGCTGCAAATAAAACTTTCCTTGATGAATGGTAAAGACTGTACCTTTATCTCTGCATATTAGAACAAATGAGCATAAATTGTCATTAGAGATTTTGATGGTTTTGTAAAGTAACAATTGTAGATCCCTTTAAATACCATGACTTCACTAGCGCTAATTAGTTACCTAGGTTTCCGGTACTAGATGTGCTTTCCCACTAGTTGAGTGGGTCTTTGGCCCATGATGCCTCAACACTACACAAAGAACTCTAGACAACTAGAAAAGCTAGGAATGGAGGAGTGACCTTCCCAGGAAGATAACACCTATTGATTATACAACTCCAAAGAGTCAACTGTTGTATAGCCATATACTGATAACGGTATTTTCTTCCAGAAGTCATGACAAAGACTGTTAGTTATTTACTGAGAACTGAGGCATGACCAGAAAACATAAAACCCCCACAACATATATGCACATTTTATATCAGTGACAATAGAAATTTTTTTGCCTGTTAAAATATGCCAAGTTTTCTTTTACCTATGGGTAGAATATATGCTACTATAGGAATCCTGCATGAAGATATATGAATTACCTTTATTATGATGAACTCCGAGCTATCACAGCTCACTGCTTCACAAACAACTTCTTATTGGGCATTTCAAAGTACTCTCTAATAAAATCATTTATTATTTTTCTCCCCTGGATTCATCAATATAAAATCTACTCATGCCCACATGTGGGTATTTACACAGTTCAGTGCAGGGAATCAAAATTATAATATTATGGAGATTAACTATAAATTTAAATCCATTTATTTTCATCATATCTTTTAGAACTGTGCACCATAGATGAATGATGACACTTATAGGTCTATAAAATGAGAGCTCTGTGTATCCATAAACCATGGTATTTATAAAAAAAATCTGGATGAAGTCTCCATAAATTGTCATTTAATGACAATAATTAAAAATCACATTTATTACCAATTATAATATAGCTATAGACTAAATAGCAAAATTTTATTTTTAGCCATTTTGTCTTCATTTGCTTTTATTTTTTTCTTGCTTTTAGCACTAATTTCATTCACTTCTTCTCACTGGGCTATGTTTTTTAGCTACAATTTTTTTTTCTTAAAATCTACCTAACAAACAGATAATGATCTCTTTAGGTCAGTTCAAAGCAAGTACTACTAAGAATATTAGCTTTATATTATTTATTTACTCATTGTTTTCAAGATGACATTTCTGTATGTAGCCTTGTATGTCCTGGAACTTGCTATGTAGACCAGGCTGGCTTTGAAGTCTGATCCACCTGCTTCTGACTCCCAAAAACTGTGATTAAAGTCATATGTCATTACCAGCTGGTGAATACTAGCTTCATTAATATTGTAGCTTCTGATAAAATGTATTGAAAACACGATGAAAAAAAACACAAATTTCCACATGAAATCTCAGCAAAATGAAAGCATACCATTGGTATTTAGTTTGACAATGGCATTACCCATCATCAACTATGTAGCTCTATTCACCTATTGCTCAGATAGGAACGTGTCATAACTATGAGGGTAAGAGGAAGAAGTAGTCATTAAAGGGTTCCATTTCCTTGTATTTTATTCAACTATTAATGGTTTGAAATATTAAATTTTCCTATGGCATGGAAATGGAAACCATTGTGACAAATTAAAAAACTTACAACTAGATTAAATAGTGTTCAAGAAAATAGAAATTAAGATGAAAACACTGTACTAGCTTTAAGCAGTTTGATTTTCTTATTTCTTATAGGTTTCACTTGAATAAGATAGGCATAAATCATGGCTATAAACATACTTTGCTCTGTTTCCTGACTGTAGATGCAATGTGACCAGCTTTTTATTGCACCCCCTGCCTTGACCTGCTCATTACAATACCTTGACATGTATGCAAAATCAAAACTTTTCTCCCTTAAAATGAATTTTTCTGAGTATTTTACCCAAACACCAGAAAAATAAAGTAACTAAAATAAAATAAAAAACAAAACTATTTATATTATACCTTCTTTTGTATAAATAAGGCATTTCTGTGGTATAATTCACTTTATCTTTATAGTAAATATCTTTATCAATGTTCCACTGAATTCTCTGTATTCGGTTGAGGTGTGGACACCTATAAAGTATTATTCTGTACAACACCCAGCATTGCAACTTAGAGTGCGCTACAAGGAATAGCAAAGGTATAGAAAAGATTTAATTTTCATGACCAATTTGATGGGAATATGCCATCAAATGTATCTGTAATAAAAAATAAAATATAGGCAAAAATATAGTATAGTGACAAATCTGAACACATTTACTCATAAAAACCAACAGACTTTTAGAAAGCAACCTAAATTCCTAAAGCATATTCAGGAATTCAATGGTTTAGGTAGCTCTTGAGAAGAAACTTCTTTAGGTTCAAATAGGACAAGGAGTCAGTAATGCATGAATGCTGATAGATTTATTCAAAGCTCCAAACTGTAGAGCAATAAAGTATTGGGAAGTAGAAACGCTGATCCTAGTATTTAATATTGAAATATGAAGAAGTCTAAGTGAAAATACACTTTCAATGAACTCTTTTGTTAATATTTATGATTGCTATCAGTGTTTATAAAATGGTAATTTATCATAATGACCCAGAAACTATGGGATATTACAATATTTTAAAAGCAAATATTGACTATTTTCATAGTCAAAGCTTTCTACTATCAAATAAATAAGTGAATTAAAACATTTGTATACATAAAAGAGAAGACTTTATAAATTGGCTCTGAGGAATCAATATTTTATGAAAACATTTTATCAAGCTTTAGTGTAGAGCTGATCTCAGTGATGCCCTTCCTCCAATAAGATGGCACCTTTTAATCCTTCCCACACAGTTCCACCAACTGTAAACAAGCATTTAAAAGCATGAGCCTATGGGGCAGCACATTCTAATCAAAAATTACCACAGCATTAAAACCTTAACATCAAGGAGAAAGAGTTTAAAGAAAATTCCTCTTTTCAGTACGGGAAGAAGCATGAGTGAAGACACTTAATCAACAGATGGGCTTTAACAATGAACCAATTACTAACCCATTTCTGAGTTCATAGCATCCAGCTAGCAATTTGAATTCTAAATTACTGAAAACAAGTCTTCAGTGACATAATTTTAAAGGTATATTTTAAATGTTAGCATGCTATTAAAATTCTGTTGTTGTTCTAGAGCACTGAGAATAAGAAACTTGGAGACAAAACAATTGTCTTGACGTCAACTTTCATGTTATAGTGCATCACTGAAGAATAAGGGCAGGAGTCAAGTAGGAACCTGAGGATAGGAACTGAACAGAGACCACAGGGAAACACTTGCTTTGCTTTTGTGGTTTGCTTAGCTATGGTTTTTACACACCCAGTACTACCTACCCAAGAATGGCATTGCCTACAGTGAGCCAAGCAATTGTATGTCAATTAACAATGAACAAAAAGCCTCATAGTCCAGTCTAATAGAGACAATTCCTTAATTGAGGTTCCCTCTTTCTGGGTGACAAAAGTAACCAGGACAATCAGTATACTTAATTATTGTTTATAGACATGCACTTCAGTGAATTTTTGGGTTAATTCCTAGTCAGAGGATTTTTTGAAATTTTTCATAGGAATATGAGTTAATTTTTTTTAAAAAAATCAATTATCACATATAATGTGCAAAATTCTGTTGTAGGCAAAATCCCTAGTATTATTCTGCTGGGTGTGGAAGTAAGCCTTGAAGGTCCTATGGATCCCAGTTGTCTTCATGTAGGCATTCTTAGGAAGAGCCCCGTGGTGCTCTCCTTCGGTCCACTCAAATCTTGTTTATAATGCTGGCAGGGCTTCTTTTTTCTTCCTGGTCCTATATGTGATCATCACATCATGAGCTTTTATTAGTTGAGATGTCAAGAGAAACACTCTCACGTTGTAGAGTGATTACCCATTCAAATGCATTCATATGATCATTCAAAAATTTGCAGCTGCAGGCATTCACTTGGTTATATTAAGTTGGTCTTTTTGAAACACAAAAAAATAGCAAAGCACACTTACTCCGACACTATTTTCAACTCTCACAGTCTTATTTGAGCATCAACCTTCCAATGAGTTGGCAGACTTTATTCTAACGTTATGGATATGTGCTATTTGAGTAGTCAAAGGTTGAGTTTTTGTGCTACTTTTAATAAATATAAATTATTCTTTGAAACGTTAGCGTTTATCTTTAAAATTTCTGGGTTCTTGTTGTAGATATTATTTAAACAAAAGTGATTAAGACCTGAAGGATCACTCAATGATACTTTGCTTAAGTGATCTACATGAGATTCCAGGTTTGACTCCATAAAGACTGGGTGGGATAATATTTACCAAATACATTTAATCAAAATTTGAAAATAACCCATGTAACCATGATTTCCAAGTATTCTTTTAAAATGTACATGTGAAAATCTTGTATCTTGATATACATATAATATATGTTTTAAAATATTTATTCATCTAGTTTGAAATATTGCTTTACCTAATATATATGCTTCTAAAAATTAGGACAAACACCTCTAATATTTCAGAAAAATATATATCTTCATTAAAATCTGAAAGAAATTCTTTCATGATATATAATATATAATATAATCCAGATACAGACTTTTAAAATGTTACACTGCACCATCCTGAAACTTGCCTTCAAAGGCAAGAATCGTAATAAGAGAAATCTTTTCATGTGATAAAATTGTAACATTACTGGAAAAATTACTGCCTGGAATAAAAGCGAAAAGTCAGTATGAGCCTCTATATTTTTGGACATTTGTAGAGAAATAGTGAATTGAATGAAACAGTTTATAAATCAGGTCATTACAAGGAAATATTATATGCAATTATGAACACTGACAAGTTGAAGGACACAGTTCTCTCCTGCAAAATGAGACGAACTGATAGCATAGTTCCTGACTAATGGCAGGAGGAGAAACATGATAATTGTGATTGTAGGAAGATAGGTAGAAGGAAGATTTCTGTATGGTTGTGAAAGAACAAAACCGATGTTTCAGATCAGAGGCAAGGAAGAAGAATCCCCTTTAATCAGCAGCTCTTGCACTTTTTCATTTCTGACATTCTACTGGTTGAATAAGATCCACTCCTCTTTTAAATATTTTATTTATTTATTTATTCTTTTGTTGATTCATTCACTTTTTATTTATTTTTATCTGTCTATTTATTTACTTATTATTCATTTATGCATTTGCTGGTTTGCTTACTGATTTTTTGTTTGTTCATGTCTCTCTGTGTGTGTTTTTAGGGTATGTTTGTCATGTAAGTATGTGGTATGATATGTTAGTATATAGTTCTTGTGCATATGCTTTTGTACAGTGTGGTCTATATGTGTATTATGTGTATAGTATGTGGATGTTTGTGTGCAGTGTGTATGTGTGTTTGGAGTGTGTGTATGCTTGGGTGCAGTGTGGTATAAGTGTGTGTTTGTAGTCACTACATGTTTGTGTGCAATGTGGCATGTTTATGTGGATTTGTAATGTACATAGGTTTGTGTTCAGTGTGGTGTGTGTGTATTTGTAGTGTGTGTATGTTGACGTGTAGTGTGGTGTGTTTGTGTAGAGTGTATGTATATGTTTTTATTTAGGTGATGTATGTATGTGTACACATATGCATCAGCATATGTATATTTGTGTGTGATATGGAGAATGTGTTTACATGGGTGTGTATGTGTGCACTCCCATGAGGAAGTGTTTGTCTGTCTGGGGGGAGCACATATATGTATGCCATGTGTATCAGCTTACTAGAGAACCAAAAGAAGGCATTGTATGCTCTGGAGCTGTAGTTTAATACAGTTGTGAGCTTCCTGACATGACTGTTTGGAATTGAACTTTAGTGCTTTGGAAGAGCATCAAAAACTCCAAATTATGGAGTCATTTCTCCAGTCTCAAAGGCTAAAGTATTATGGCGATAATTTTGTCTTTAGTTACAAGTTCAAATACTTTTATTATTCTTATTCAAAGATCCCTATAGAAACAAAATATATATTCTTTATCCACATTTCAATACCACATGGCCCTCTCAAGTGAGAAATACTAACCCTCACAAATCCTATTTTGCTAAACATTCACTTGTGTTCATATCCTGAAGCTATAACCCTTCTCCAAATGATGACAGCTGAAGGTTTTAATTTCTTTTGCCCTAATAAAAACATCCTGTGTGTAATGAAATATGAATTAAATGCTGCCAAGAATAGAAAGTCCTCAGTTAAATATATACTTGTTCCTACCCGGTAATATAACTACTGTGACTATATTTACAAGTTGACTGAATAACAAACTACCAGAGACTGGGAAACTTTTAAACAACAGAAACTTTTGATTTATTATTCTGAGTGCCTCAAATAATCAAATCCTTTGACTTCTCTAGCCAAATTATAACATATTACGCAAAAGCATTTATATTATCTTGATAAACTTTAAATCCATTCCAAAATTGCATTAGGATATTATACTATTTTATTGTTTTTATATTTATTAAACAATGAGGATTTAAGAAGTTCACTGTGAAGTCTTTCACGGCTGTCAGTACAATAACTTTTGTAACAGTTATACTCACCAATAATAAAATAATAAAGTCCCAAGACAAAATACAATAGATGGTGACTTACATAAAACAGTTGCATATTGTACACCAGCAATTCATAATAATCAGAGCAAACTGTAGTCTGTGAACAAATTATGGGGAGCAGAATACTGAAATGAGATCATTATTATTTATCTCCTGTTTCATTATTGATTTCTTTTACAAAAAGAGCAAGTAAAGTGACTGTTATTACTCATCAAATTTAAATGCTAATAAAAATATTAAAGATAATCAGTGAAATATTGGCAGCTTACATGCATTTATTTTCTAAATGTTTGTTCATGCAGTTTTACCATAAGAGTCTTATCCTCATCAAACTATTTTTTTTATTTTATTAAATCAAATATTCTTGATCTGCATAAAGGTAGTAATAACTACTTTTCATGAAATGAAACTTTGGTTTTGAAAACACAAACTGAATATAATTGACCTTTGAGGAAAAAATGGATATTTATGTACTTTAGATGGTTTAATTTTTTTACTTTATTTCTTCAAAATAATACCTCACATATGAATGTTTTGAAACAAGCTGTGTTTATAATGCAGCCCAAACTGAATTTGAACTCCAAATTGTCTTCTCATCTTCCCTATTATATTTAGATGCAAAAGCCGCTCTACCTGTCAATACAATAGTTCATTAGCATTATCAGATTCTGCAAATTCAAAAAGGACACATTTGTTAAAAGAAGTAAGAATTTATAATGAATGACCTAGAGTAGAAATATAATTTCCATTGCACTGTTGGATCGAGTCTCCACTTCCTTCTCATTGCCTCTGCTGTTAGCTATTATGGTTGGCTTTTCCTTTTCTCATTGCTAACACTTTTCTCTATTATTTTTTCTACTTCTGTGCTTTGGATCTTTTTAAAATTAGACACATACTCACGAATTTTATTTTCTGTTTTTATGTTTATGTTGTCTTGCCCGGAATAGTTTCTTTTTGCCTTTGTAAAGTACAAAGCATGCTTGCTTATCCAATGTTTATAAACATGATGAAGTAATCTTTATTCTTCACACATTTGTTAATATTGATGACTTTGAGTGATACTTAAGAAGGTTTATTTCTGGTGTTTAGTAATTGATGTTAAATTTGTTAACAAGCCTGTGAAAGAAACAACAATCTCACTATTTATGATATATATTTGCTTTTGTTTATAAAAATATAAAATGCCTCACATTTATGTGTAAATCTTAAGAATTTGTTTAATTCGTTAAATGTTCTATGTTGATGTGATCATATTTCCGACTTTTTCAATATTTAAATTTATTTTTATCTAAAAGGGAATTCTTTCATATATTTTTGTAATATTTATCGTACTGAGATATCTACTCTTAATAAAGGCCCTAAAGCTATAATACATAGCCTAACTTAAGGGTATGATTTTATGAGTTTCACTAGAAAATATTAAAAATATGCAGTGTATTAGTCAGGGTTTCAATAGTATGACACATTACCATGACCAAAAGCAAGTTGTAAAGGAATGGGTTTTTTTCACCTTTTTCTCAGTGACAGTTCACCATTAAAGAATCTGGAAATAGGAGCTTCTGCACAGGCCTTGATAGAGTACTGCTCAGTGATTGTCACTATCGTTTGCTCAGCTTGCTTTTATGTGGAAACCAGGACCACCATTATAGGGACTGCACCAAGAGAGTGGTCTAGACACTCCCACATCAATCACTGTTTAAGAAAATACTACATAGGCTTTCCTGCAGCTGGATCCAATGGGCGCTTTTTTTCAATAGAGGTTTCCTCTTCTTAGATGACTCTAGCTTATGTCAAGAAGACATCAAATTAGCCATGACTTACATATACTTTACTGAATAGAGATGGCTATTTAATCATCTTTATGTGTCCTATTAAAATTATACAAAAGTGTTCTATATGTATATATAGCTACATTTACTTGAAATGGATTTAAATGCACCAAATCAAATGATTTGCATTATGAAACTGGGTTCTGGTGTTTCAGTTTTCTCTGATAAAATAACACACAACTTAAACTGTACCACATCACAAAAGAAATTGTATCACATTTTGAATATGTCAGGAAGCACAGGTACATTTAATAGAGATGTGTTTTCAAACTCAAAACTCCTTTTATAAATACCCAACTGTAAATTCATCTTATACATTCTAGTTCCTGATGGAATAAGACACCACATTCTAGGAGAACATGCTAATTTGGGTCACATAAGTTATTGCTTATATATAAGTTAATATTAATAATAACAAGATACCTTACATTAAACTGAATAGCTCCAAGAGTTGTCAGCAATAGCCTTAAATGAGAATGAGACTCTTAGCAGTCAATCAATAATCAGACAGGAGCCAATGTGGTGCCACCCATTAATGCAGAACTATGAGCTACTGATGGATACTGAGGGAAGGGATGCAATTCTTTTCAGTTGTATAGCTACTTCAAGTTCACCATGATCCAATGACTAATATCAAATTCACAGCCACACAAACAAGTCTGGTAAAAACAGGTTTGTGAAAAAAATAAATAAATCAAAAGGGATTTATTTTCAATAAATAAATTTATTTTCAATAAATAATCAAATGGGAAAAGATGCGGAGGAATAAGTTGGAAGGAGTATATATACAGTTACAATGGCATTTACCAGAATATGAGATTTTTTTTTAAATCTTCTAAGTAGATTTCTAAAGTTGTTGGACTAGAATAAATTCCCTTTTTATTCAGTGTGTGTGTGCGCACCTACATGTAAGTGCATCTGTGTAAAAAATTGTCCAAAACAAACAATAAAATGAGAGAGGCTTGGAGGGGACAGGAGAGGAAGGGAGGGGAACAGAGAAAAAAATGTACAGCTCAATAAAAAAGAAAAAAATATAAACCTATTCAACCTTTTTTTTTTTTTTTTTGCTTTTTTAAAATCAGGGTTTATCTTTGTCACCCTGGCTGTCCTGGAACTTGCTTTTTAGACCAGGCCTTGAAAATCATAGATCTGCAAGCCACATACCAGCTCCCTGATAGCAATTCAGAGAGTTAATATTATTTATAAATGCTCACTCAATATCTCAGGCTTGTTACTAGCTAATTTTTACATTTAAAATTTAACCCATATTTCCTATCCATGCATTGACATGGCTCATGGCTTGTCACCTCATTTTTTTTTTTTTTTTGATGTCCTGCTTCCTGGGAGGTTGGCTAAAGTCTTTCCTGACTCTACCTTTCTCTTCCTAGGGTCCTCTATGTCCAGCCTATTTCCTGCCTGACTACTGGCCTGCAGCCTTTTATTAACCCAATAAGAGAAGTATATATTCACAGTGTACAGAAGGATTATTCCGCCAGCAATTGTCATCAACCCTGATCAAAATATTGTTTCTTTGCAGCTGTATTGAGTGCATAAATTAAACAACTTACACATATCATCACTAACAATGCTCAGGAAACATTACAGAGAAATGGACAGAAAGGAAGTAAGAACCAACTAATTGAGAGAGGGCACAGAAAACAGTCTCATGAGCATAACTTATCTATGTCATTCACGAACCCTCAAAACTTAATTTAACTTACTTAGAGCCTGAAGGTTTTGTAAATGAAGACACTGCAACTTATAATTTGTGATTATAGAAAAATGAGAGTAAGGTTTTAGAATAAGAAAGCTTGGGGTCAAATATTGCAAAGTCTACGTTAACTTTTTGATACATTTTTATTAATAAATACATTTTATAGCTTATTTTTATGTAAGTATGCAATATAACATTATGGGAGAAAACGCTTTTGTTGATCACTGTGCAAAACAGGCAAGTACGTGTTTGCACTGGAAATCTTAGGTAGGTTACTACCATACACTACCGAAGCACTCAGTTGTAGAGTTCTGAAAATGTACAATCTAGGCAGCTATGATTTCTCTTACAGTTGTTCGACCTTCAGGTTGTTAACCTTAAAAGTTTATAATATCTATACTGTACTAATAAATTTGTGTATAACTTTTCAAAACAAAAGGTATATGTTTGATATCAATTCTTTGATTCCACACTACAGCACAAGGTAGATATTGTTTTCTGCACTGAAAATGTTCCCAATGTATTGTAAAATGTTGTCGACTGTTCTTCAAAGATTGGTAAAGAGAAAATTTCCCCCAAGCAGACCTACTCCAAAGAATGATGATAGTACTCAAGAGCTCTGAGACGAAGATTAAGGAAAAGCTCTCAGGGTTTGTACAGAAGGAAAGTAAATAGAAGTATAATGTTTGGGAAAATGGACTAATAGATTAAAAGAAGAAATATTGCATCCTGATGGAATGAAGGTTGGAACTGTCCATAGGCATATAAATCATGTAAGCCCTGTTTTACCCTCTCATCATTTGTTTTGTTTTTTGGTCCTTGTGTTCCTTTGTGCTTTTAATCCATTATTTAAAAATTTTCACAATCTGTACATGAAATAGCAAAGTTATACTTTGATACTTTGTGACATGTTAATAATACTAGATGAGTTGAATGTTTCGTGGATTTACAAAACATTAAAGTGAACATTTGAAATTAAATGATTGATTAGAAATAGTAAATGCCATGAGAAGTGGTAATAATGTATCAATGTTATTAAAATACAGGAAATTTTAGAACATGAAACGAGACTACAGGTGTTGCAGGAAGAAGTGGGAATTGGATGAGTGCTTAAACTATTGATAATCTGATGAAGAACAATTGTCAGTAGATGGATGCTGGGGAGAGCAGAGTAACTCATCATCAGGAGTGTGGCCACTGGAGCTTTCTCTTTTAACCCGCCATCCCCTGCCCAGCGGATTTCCACAGTTTATGTGCTCATGTGTAGCATTATCTGGAGTCAGTGATTAAAATTCAATAAAAAATACAGGGAAAGAGGTAAACAAAGTGCACAGATGATTTCCAAAGAGAATCAATGCTCCTGTGAATAAGGAAGGTTAGAAGAATAAAACAGGATAGTAAATGAAGCAGCAGAAATGTGTGCAGTATGACAGAGTAAGGCCTGCAGGTAGTGCTTCATCAGACTTGACAGGGTGCATGGTCTAGAGCCAATTTCTACTCAGAACTGGATTGCAACTCTCTCTCTTCTCTAAGCCAGCAATTATTCTGCTGCAATTTTTTTGTCAAATTAAAAGAGATTGCAAATCATGATGATAGTATTTTGATAGTTAGTAGAAACTGAAATGCATTTCAGTCTTGAATTCCATGTGAAGGGTTATTGTTCCGCTAAGCAGTCATATATATATATATATATATATATATATATATATATATATATATATATATTATTGTTAGAATAGCTGGCAACTTTGGATGTGTGTCTGTGTGTGTGTATGTGTGTCTGTGTGTGATTTTGTACGCATAAAAGTAAATAAATGTTTCATTATTTGTAGTACAGTTTGATGTTGTAATTCCTATGTGACCACTTTACAGTCTAAATTTGCATCAAAGGACAAAACACATCAGCTTCTTTTCAATAATTTAGTGACTGCTTCTCTCAGGATAGGATATGTTGTGCTGTGGTGCACAAAGGCAAAGCTCAGAAGGTTAACACTACAGACATTTAGTTATAGTTCACAGAAAATTGGTTGCAATTTTGCAGGATGCCATTAGGATATGTCTCCTCCATCCTACCTCTTAATTGCTCAGAAGTCCCTGTTGCTTGAGTTTATTGCAGCTCTATTTGTTACAAAAAAGCAGAGAATGGGTAAAAAAAAAGACTTTTTTTTCTTTTATTATTATATTTTTACTAATTGTTGGAGACGTCCATACAATATTTTTCTCATATTAACCACACATTTCCCCATAACTCCTCTCAGATCCACCCCACCCCTCACTTTTCTTTAAAAATATTTATTTAAATTATTTTAGGACATTATATTACTTCCCCATTCTCTTTTCTCACTACAAATTCTCTCATATATCTATCCTTGCTCTTTTTTTCAAATTTACAACCTCCTTTTAATTTATTGTTGTTACATATATGTGTATGTGTATATGTATGTATATGTATACATAACACCCTGAAATACAGTATATTCAGTCTGTAAATTGCTACTTGTATGTGTGTTTTCATGGCTTACCACTTGGTGTTTGGTAACTCATTGGGGTATTTATCCCCTGGGATGTCTGCTTATTCTCAGCATCTCTTAGTTACTTGCAGTTCTTTGTGCAGGGTTGAGGACTCCTTGAGTTTTTGCCGGTGCACATTAGCATGTTGGTTAGTGTGTATTACATTTTTAGGCAGTCGTGTTTGTGAGACTTTATTGGTGTAACTTCCTTTTTAAAACCATTGACTCTATTTGTGCTGCACATATAATTCTGGGTGTGGCCCGACACCCTGGAATGTGCTTCTCCTACCAGGAGCCATACCCTTAAAGAAATCTGAGTATCTCTCAGAGGACACTAAGTTTCCATACTTAAGAAGCTAAGGAAGGAGGCTAGTAAGACCCTTCCCACTCTATGCTATAATTTTTAATGGCATTGTTTTTTTTAATTTATTTATTTATTTATTTATCATCTGCAGGTTTTGTTCAAGCAAAGACAGGCGCGGGGAATCAGTGAATAGAACAGTTGTTCCTATCATATCTCAAAGACACTATTGCTGTCCTGTCCCATAATTTAACCAATGATAGAATTGGATAATACAAGTGATTTATTATTAAGATTCTTCCAAGGGTACCAATAATGATATTAGCCAATCCCTGAGACTTTCAAAACAAACAAGCATAAATTGGAATTATATCTTGAATTATATTACAGTTTCCAACAATGTATACAAGCTGATAAAAATATTTTACAATGTGCTATAAGAAGGCCGATATTCTCTCTGGCAGACTCTAATTTCCTTGTTAGTTGCTGTTTTTCTTTCTTAACACATGATGGGGTTTATTTTTGTACTTAATTTTTAAATGCACATTGAATAAGGTATATGGTTTATATTGAAAAATGTTCTTGTATACATACACATGTTATGCTGAATCTAAAATCAACAAACACCCTGCAACTGAACAGTTTATCTCAGTCTTTTTGTATACATTTTATCATGAAAATTATTATTATTTTCTTTATTTTTTTATGAAAATTATTTTTATGTCATTTTATCTTCTTCAGGGCTTCTTATAATTTAGGTTCAAAAAGTAGTTTGAAATAATTTGGTACGAGAAATATGATGTAAAAATGTTTGCCATAATAAGATATTTCTATAAAATAATAAACATAGATGTTCGTTCTAATATTTATTATTCTGACTTTTTCATTGTATTTTAAAGGTGGTGTTTTCTTTTCTGAATCGAAATAATTGTACTCTTTATAGACTGCTGGAAGACATAATTTAGCAATAATCTTTTTCCTTTGCATTTTTTCTATATTTAATTTCAGTTTACATATCCCCTGCAGGATTTATTGGTATTTTAATTAAATCCTCATTATTGTGGTACATGTAGCAACTAGAAATACAACCAGGGATGTAACCATGTGAAACTTGAACATATTGATGGTCACTGATCCTTCTGTGCTCTGTTCCTCCACTGTGGTTCAATATGGCCCTTGTCATTCCTTTGGCTGAGATTTTCAAAACAAGCGCAAGGCACATGCATTCTAATTGTTGCTCCATGGGAGATCTGCAGTAACATTTAATATCTTATTGTTAATTTTATATTTATCACTCATCAATAGGTACTTCTTTGGAAAAAGATAGAGATTAATTAAGTTACATTAATATATTTTTTGTGTTATTCTATATTCAAGTGCTAATGGATAATTACGGTAATGTTAATTATAAAATATAAATGTAAAGTATCTTTGATTTAATGCAAGCTATTAAATCACAAAAATGTCTGAGTGCTCTCTGGGGAATTGTGAAATTAAGCTCCTCAAAAATAACTGTTGGGAAAAATCTTAGTGCCTTTTTGCCTCTTTAAAAAAGAGATTTTACATTTGCTTATATTATTTTATCTTTTTTGCTTTTTCTACTTTTTTAGATTTCTTATATTTATTATGTATGTAGTGTTGAACTCATTACTGATGATAGTGAGGTGGTTGCTGGGAATTGAACTCAGGACCTCTGGAAAAGCAACCAGTGCTCTTAACTTCTGAGCCATCTCACCACTCCCTTTTATTTTTTTTAAAAATTTATCATATGCATAGGTATTTTGCTCGTATGTGTGTCTGAGTACTGCAAGTGTTACTGGTGCATGTGACAGAAGACCGTGTCATATGTCCTAGAAATTGAGATACAGGTGGTGTTAGCTACCATGTGGATGCTAATATCAAACCTGAGTCCTCTGAAAGAGCAGAAATGACTTTTAAACTCTGAGCCAACTCTCCAACCTCACATTTGAAAACTTTCTATTTCATCTAAAGGGAATAAATAAGTCATGACTAATCACAAGTATTTGGACCTCCTCAAGTATTTTTTCTTTTTAAAGAAATATAGAATCCTGGTCAAATAATATATTTTTCAGACTTATGAACACTAGTCAAACAAAACTAATTCTTGTCAAACTTTTAAATTAATTTCTAAATGTATTCAAGTATTCTTTTGAGACTGGGGAGATGACTTAGTGAAAGAGTACTTAGTATACATGCTTGTGCATGAGGACCTGACATTGAATAGCTAGCACCCATGTGAAAGTTCCACATATGCTTGAGACCCAAACATTGGAGGTTTCAAAACAAACAGATACCAAGAACATGCTGTCCAGTCACAAAGCTAATACAATGCATTCCAAGTTGAGATGAGAGAGAGACAGAGAGACAGAGAGACAGAGAGACAGAGACAGAGAGAGAGAGACCTTGTTTCACAGAAACAAAGTAGAGATTAATAGAGAAAGATAGCTAATGTCATCCTGTGGCCTCCGATTTCAGACACATGGAGCTTTGTACACACAAATGTATACACATGCAAATATACAGTCTATACAGATAACCCAAATACATTCCGTTTAAAAATAGAAAATTATTAGACATTTGAGAGCTAATTTTATGATAAAATGATATAAATTCCAAATACTTTGATGTGATTATGAAAAATACAAAGCAGCAAGATAAACAGATATAATAGATTCAGTTTTCCCGTCTTTCCTGAAAGTTTGAACAAGTTTTAACAACATAATGGAGAAAGTTTTATTTCCCCGGCACTAGAAAGGTAGTCGAAGTTAGTGTAGTCCCTTATGAAGATTTCACTCTGATAATACAATCAAAACTTCATAAAAGAGGAGGACAAAACCATAGCAAGCAGGATGAATGGTTCCTGCTGAGAAGATAAATAGGACAGCGGGGGTGTGTAGACATAGCTCCCTTTAGAAGTGATGTCTGAGTGTGGTTCCCTTCTGAAGAGGTGTGTAACGTGGCTACTACCTTGACAGGAGCTTATCAGAAGAAACTTTATGTATTTGGAATTTAGAGAAGTAGGAACGATGTTGGAAAGAAGATAGAGAAAAATATTAAAAGACTCACACAAGCTAGGCCTTGAGGTATGAGTGGTGATATCACACGTGGTACCACTAAACTAGAAAAATATTAGAAAATAATTTAGTGCTATGGCCATCTCTGCAGATGACCTAAGCTTCGATTATGGAAAACACATAAGAGGCAAAAGTAGACAGAGGCACTTTTCCTGAAAGCTGGGTCCATAAGTGCTGAGAGCAGCTATTATATGTAGCCAGCTTTAAATTATTATCGCTTGGTGACTGGACAAGAGCTAGGAGAAATGACTTTCTGTATGACCAGGTCACCACAGCAGAACTGGCAGTTGTTAGAAACGAAAGCAACTTGGACCTTTACTGGACAATATAATAAATAAAAGCTAGATGGGGCGGAGGGCGCTGCTCTAGCATTCCTTATTCTGAATTTTGTAATTTTAGAAGGATGATAACACTACTGGCTGTTTAGAATCAACCATAGTAACTGCTTACTTTATGTTGTGTAAGCTTTGGTTTATGATATTCACAAATACGTGGCTATTGAGTATGGATTCAATAAAAAAAAGTCAGATTATATTATATACTTAAACTATTATCCCTTTGGAAACACTGTATCAATAATCCAATAATCTTTATTTTTAATAAGAAATCTAATAAGAAAAGAACATTTTCAAAATTACCCTCAATTATTGACAAGTTTATAAAAGCTGCCTTCATGCACCCCTGCAGACTTACTTTTAAGAAGTTTAAATTATTGTTTAAGTATATTGTTCTTAATGTGAAATAGTGTTAAAAATGTTAATATCTGATGTTATTAAATCAATGTGAATAATTTTAAAGAAATTATCAAAAATATATAGCCTATTTATTTCAAGCTGATTCTGTCATTAAGTGGATTTCAGAACAGAGATCCCTAGCTCTCCAGTATGTACCATGGAGTTGAGAAAAATAGCCATTCCTAAGAACATTAATTTAATATTTAGACAAAATTAGAAGTTTTTCATTGATATTAATGAAATAAACTAATAGATTTTTCATTCTTCACAGAGTCTAGTTAAACATACTGTAGTGTCTCTCACATTATCAGTCCACGTAAGCTGATTCGACTCCTTGCTATCATGAGTAACTAATATCTTGGTTTCATAAACAGCAACGTAGAGTTGCATAGTTAAATATACCAGAGGTTAGTCAAATATTTAAGCATTAATAAGTAAAAATTAGCCTTTAAAAGTTATTTGAAATGATTTTAACTTTTTATTAACTCGTTGAGAAATGTCAAAGAATATTCACTGGAACCCACATTTGTGCACACATTGTTTAAACAACCTAAATTTTTAAAACAAAGTCAATATTTTTTAAAACTGGTAGGAACCTCAAGAGAAAAAAAAATCTTGGTTATAAGAACACAGAGTAGCAGGTGCCAGTTACTACCATAACTTATTCCCATAGATTGTTTCCCTCTTTGAGACAGGAAAAGGCCATTCAAGGCTCTCTTACTTGCTGCATGTCTAAGTTTGTATTCTGTTTTTCTGAGAGAGACAATGGCAGAAAGCCACTTTGACTTCAAGATCCCAATAATAACACATCACCACAGGAAGTCAAGACATAATTTAACAGTTTTGGTTTGGCTGGTGTTTTTTTTAATTAATTAATTAATTTATTTATTTTTGAGAAAGAGTTTCTTTGTGTGGCCATGGCTATCGTGGAACTAGCTTTGTAGACCAGGATTGTCTCAAACACAGAGAATCACCTGACTCTGCCTAGCATCAAATGTATGCATCTTTATGCCAGGCCTTTATGAATTCTTTTTTAAAAAAGAGAAAACTGCCTTTTTTTATGTTTTTTTTTTCCTTTTTTTTTATTGGGAAAAAATAAAGAAATTTCTGCCTCCTCCCCGCCTCCCATTTCCCTCCCACTCCTCCCTCTCCTCCTCCCCTCCCCCCACTCCTCCCCCTCACTCTCCAGCCTGAAGAGCAGTCAGGGTTCCCTGCCCTGTGGAAAGTCCAAAGTCCTCCCCCCTCAATCCTGGTCTAGGAAGGTGAACATCCAAACTGGGTAGGCTCCCACACAGCCAGAACATGAAGCAGGATCAAAACCCGGTGCCATGGTCCTTGGCTTCTCAGCAGCCCTCATTGTCCGCCAAAGTTAGAGATTCCGGTTTTATCCCATGCTTTTTCAGTCACCGTCCAGCTGGCCTTGGTGAGCTCCCAAAGAATCAGCCCCACTGTCTCCGTGGGTGGGCGCACCCCTTGTGGTCCTGACTTCTTTGCTCATATTCTCTCTCCTTCTGCTCCTCATTGGGACATTGGGAGCTCAGTCCAGTGCTCCAGTGTGGGTCTCTGTCTCTATCTCCATCAAACTACCTTTTTAAAGAGAGTATTCTACTTTACAGTTTCTAAAGTTAGGAATTTTTCAGCCATGTACAAATCACATCAACTTTCATAAACATATGTTTCAAATGTATAGCCATTACTGAAGTGACTTATGATCCTCCTTTTCTGCATTAAAAAAAGTTTGTGCAGAGCTAAAGATGTAATAATGGAAATGAAGGGGAAGTCCACATAACAGGAAATAATATTTACCAGTCATGTATCGGACACACAGAATAACAAATAATTCTAAAAAAAAAACCCAAAAAATAAAAAATGACCCATTTTGGAAATGATATAAGAATCTAAACAGAGTTCTCAAAAGAAAAAAATAAGCTAAAAATGCATCAAAATATGTTCATCACCCTCAGATGTTAGGAAATGCAGAATAAAATAACCTTGCATTTCCATCTCAACCTAGTCAGAATTGATAAGTTCATAAAAACAAGTGAAAATTTTGAAGAGGTTGTGGATAAAGAAAAACCCTTATTATCTGTTGTTGGGATTGTCAACTGGTATAGTATAATGAGTCTTTCTGTGTCCCACCAGCCAGCTCCCAACTAATGAATGACCCAGACCTATATTATTAGTTATGAAAACTTGGCCTTTAGCTTAGGCTTATCTCAACTAGCTCTTATACCTTAACTTAAACTATATTTTAAAATTCACGTTCTGCACGTAGTGTTAATGCTCTTTCATCTCGCACCTCCTATCTCCTCTCTATGTCTGGTTGGAGACTCAACCTTTCTTCTGTCTCTGCAAGACCTGGCTAACTTCTTCTTGACTAGCTAAAGGCAATTCAGCCCTTTATTAATTCAATCAAAAGGCACCTTAGCAAGAATACATCTTTAAAATATAAAACATATTTGTAACAATGTAGGCTTTATGGAAATCACTGTGGAGAATTCAAAAAGCTAGCCTAACATAACCACTTACAATACTACATTCTAAATCTTATCTTTATCTGCTCAGAAAAGTGTAGTTACCAACCTTCATCAAAGAGACCTCTCTTTAAAGTAAGTGGAGACAGTCTTAAAATACTTCAATTGGCACAATGTAGGGATCAATGACTGTGGGATTCCAGCTGCAACAGATTCATATACATCACAGATCCTTTATCTTTGACTAAGGAAACATGATAGAAGACGGAATGGAAGAACTGTAAGAGCCAGAACAATAAGAATTCTATACAGGAAAATATTCTTTCCTAAAAATGGCTGCATAAACAAAAACAGAACTATGGAAAAATAAAATATAAATTGAAAGAGGAGGATTTCACAGGATTCCACCTCTAGACAAGGACCTCAGGCAACTGGAAAGGACTAGATTATTTTGAATTCTGGACCAGAAAGGTGCAATTCCCCCCTCCCTTTTTATTTTGCTTATTTCCTTTAAGTGTTGTCTTGTGGCTAGGTTTGTTTTTTGATTTTTTAAATTTTCCTTATTATTTGTCACCAAAGTGTGGTGCTTGCTGCCATGTCAATAAACTCCAAGCCTGTTTAACTCCTCTTCTCCTCCCAATGACAACTCTTGAGAGTTATGTCTTGTTTGTCCTAGATATTTTAGACTATAATAAAATTTTCCTGATCTAAAAATAAGACAAACAAAACTATTCCAAAATTTCGGACATCCAAATGAAGAACACTTATGTTATAAATATGCAAATAAGAATATGGACACATAAAAAACATAAGACTCCTACTAAAATTAAACACACACACATATGATTATCTACTGTGTATAACAAGTACATATGTATACATATAAATACAAATATGAGATAGATATTGATATAGATATGAGGCATTAAAGTTGCATATTGTTTTGTTTAGTATCTCCCCATAGAGCTTTTAAATTCTTTACAAAAAAGCCCAGATAGCTCCTTATTTATTTGAAATTAGTGGAATGTATATTATAAATCTGAAGTCAGGTATGGCCATTTGTGTTTATACCATTTCAGGGTTTTGAAAATACTCTCAAATGTGGTGTAAAGTTTGGCACAGTCCTTGGACACTGGGGTTTTAATAATACCATTAATGAATCTATGATAGACAATGAACATCCATTCATTTATTAATGTTTCAGTAGTATCTAGACATCAATAACTAGTTTAACAAAATATAAATTTACTTTATAGGATTATTAAATATTAGTATGGGGTACTGGTTTGTTAGGAATACAAATGTTTATGCATTTATATGCAACAACAATTTATGAAAAAGGTCATGAACTTATAAGGAGACCAAGAAGAGATACATGAAAGGGTTTTGAAGAAATAGAAGGTGGAATAATGTAATTCTATTACAAACTCAAAAAATAGAATAAAATCCAAATATTTTCACTAATTTGTTATGGTTAACTCTGAGGAAGAACTTCCCAAAATTGAGCTCTTATTAGTTTCTTCATTTGAAAGGAAACAGTCATTGGATGTGTATGTGTAAAATCACAAATGCTGCCTTGCATAATAATTTCTTTCCTATATATAGAACTGAACTGTAAAGTTTTTATTCATCATTTCTACCTTGCGTGTGATTATTTTGTTGTGATCAAGCAGCGTGAATTAAGGCAGTAAGGAGAAGAAAGGGTTTATTTCAGTTTACAAATCTCAGGTCACACTCAAGGCAGGGACCCACAGCAGAAAACTAGAAATAAGAAGTGAAGCCAGCACGAGGGATACTGCTTGCTGACTGGCTATTGATGGCTTGCTCGTAATAATTTCTTTTGCAACTCAGGACCACATGTCCAGGTTTGGCACTACACACAATAGGAAGAAACCTCCTACATTGATAATTAATCAACAAAACTTCCAATATATTTGCATATAATCTTATGGAAACATTGCTGAACTGTGTGTCCCTCTTCTCAAATGACTGCAGCTTGTGTCAAGTTGACAATAAAAAAACAGCAAAATTTCCTTTCACCAATCTCTACATTGGGCATGAGAAATTCTCAGATAAGTAAAGTAGTGCCTAAGTACACTGAAGTGCTTTTCTAAATGATAAGGCAACAATGAAATGAACATAAATTATGTAATTTGTTTGCCCAGTTAGTTGAGATAGACATTCACAAAATATTGGTACAGTATATAGGTATTATTATTATTATTATATGTTTGAAGGAAAACGATACATAACCGTGATATGTATTTCAAAAGATTAAAAATGTGTTATAGAGAGGGATATAATATCATAATTTGTGTGACTTTTGTGTGGGGGTATTGGAGTTGCTTGGAAAAGAATACATACAATCAAGCTAATCACACAGCACTTTAAAGCATAGTTTTTTTTTACATAAATAAAAGTGTTTTCTTATAGCCAAACTTGTTTTGGAATAGCTTGAAGCAAATTGGCTGTAGAAATCCTAAATCACACCTTGGCTACACATGACTCAAATTTCCATAGAAACTAAGATGGACCAGATTGAATTGTAGAAAATATTCAGTAAGATTAATTTTAGAAGGACCTTATGCCTTCATGAACTGACAAAAATTTTGTTAAGGTTTAATTAAGAGCATGTCGAGGTTTCATGGTTTAACATGGAAAGTACTACAATTGATTTCCCTTGTCTAAATTTCTCTTTCACAGTCAGGGAGTTTGTTACTCACAATCATGCTGTGATGGAACCACATTTAATTTGCTAGAAGAAAATAAATGGAATGTATTTGGCATTCTTCAGAGTAAAGTGCATAAAAATGCAATGGAAATCTATAGCTAAACTGCATAATAAGACACCACAAGAAAAGAATGCATAAAATTAGCTGTTATAAATGTTTGTCAATTCTATAATATAATTATTTCAACTAGCATGTTTTTATATAGTTCATAATGCCAGAAGACTCAAGGTGACAGCTGTAATAGGAGATGGATTTATATATTAGGAGAAAGAAAGTAGAGTAAAACTCCGCTAACATATATATATATATATATATATATATATATATATATATATATATATATATATATGTATACACACACACACACACACATATATATATATATATATACACACGCACACAGAGATCTCTAAGTGGAAAAATGGGAAATGAAAGCAGAATACTTGTATTCAATAGGTCTTGAAATAAAATAGTAAATATTAACTTTAACATTGGAGATCATGCAAAAGATTCTGAAAAACCTGATAGATTTGATTGTACAAGAAAGTAACATGATATTTCTTCAAAGATCATTGTGCCAGCCTGATTCCAGATACTTAGTGCAATGTTGGAGATGCTTAACTTCTTGTCCTGTAAAAAAAAAAAAAATGAAATTTCAAATATTCCTCCCAAATTCATTCATTTATTTATTATATTTAGTAACATTTATTTAAGGGATAGTAACAAATTTGAAAGGCATAATGTATAATTTTCACTGTGCAATCTTCTAAATTTTATTGACAACATAAACAACTTTCTAAAGTTGACACATTTTGTAAAAGCCCACTTACCAGGCCCAGTTTTCCTGTCTCTTTGGTTGAGAATGCACACTCTTCGGTCACTCCTCAGGCCAAGTCTGTTTGCTTCCTGCCTCAGGGATGATAGACAAATGATCTTAACTGTAATCAAGCTCCACAATTAAATGCTTTCTTTTATAGGAGTTACCTTAGTTGTGATGTCTTCTCACAGAAATGGGACATTAACTGAGAGAGAAGTTTTCACCAACACTTGTCATTTATTGGATTGCTTTATGTTGGTGTAGTCCTACACATAAACTTTATTACACTTTTAATGTTTATTTCCTGAATGTCTCCTGTTAATGAGAAAAGACACATATTTCATCATTAAAAATTAATAACTTATTTAAAATGATTAAATTATTTTTTTTTGTTTTTTTTTTCTTGGAAAAAAAAAGCAATTTCTGCCTCCTCCCCGCCTCCCATTTCCCTCCCACTCCTCCCTCTCCTCCTCCCCTCCCCCCTCTCCTCCCCCTCCCTCTCCAGCCTGAAGAGCAGTCAGGGTTCCCTGCCCTGTGGAAAGTCCAAAGTCCTCCCCCCTCAATCCTGGTCTAGGAAGGTGAACATCCAAACTGGGTAGGCTCCCACAAAGCCAGAGCATGAAGTAGGATCAAAACCCGGTGCCATGGTCCTTGGCTTCTCAGCAGCCCTCATTGTCCGCCAAATTCAGAGAGTCCGGTTTTATCCCATGCTATTTCAGTCAGAGTCCAGCTGGCCTTGGTGAGCTCCCAAAGAATCAGCCCCACTGTCTCCACGGGTGGGCGCACCCCTTGTGGTCCTGACTTCTTTGCTCATATTCTCCCTCCTTCTGCTCCTCATTGGGACTTTGGGAGCTCAGTCCAGTGCTCCAGTGTGGGTCTCTGTCTCTATCTCCATCCATCGCCAGATGAAGTTTCTATGGTGATATGCAAGATATTCATCAGAATGGCTATGGGATAGAGTCAAAAAAATGAACATGGGATGTACTCACTCATAATTGGTTTCTAGTGATAAATAAAGGTCAGTGAGTCTATAATTTGATACCCTAAAGAAACTAAATAAGAAGGTGAACCCAAAGAAAAGCATATAGCTATCCTCCTGGTTATGGGAAGTAGACCAGATTGCCGGGCAAAAATTTGGGATCTTGGGGGTGTGGTGGGAGGTAGGGTAAGGGGAGAAGGGGAGAGAAATGTGAGAAGGGGAGGGTGGGGGGAACTTGGGGAAACGGGATGATTGGGATAAAGGAAGGTTGGTTAGGGGAGCAGAGAAGCACACATCTTAATTAAGGGAGCCATCTTAGGGTTGGCAAGAGACTTGGATCTAGAGGGGCTCCCAGGTGCCCAGGGCTATGTCCCCAGTTAGCTCCTGGGGCAGCTGTGGATAGGGAACCTGAAATGACTCTATCCCATAGCTATAATGATGATTAAATTATTTTTAAGAGCATAGATTTTTCTTTTCTTCTAAAAGACAATGCTAATCATAATATCCAATCTTTATAGATAGACATAAACTATAGATTTTAGCTTTGAATATTTTTCAAAATTTATGCAGTATTACATTTATGAATATAAAATTATCAATATTTTATTTCTAGAAAATGAAACAAAATAATTTTATTCTACCTGACAATTTCATAAAATTTATTAACTTCCCAAGAGCACAATAACTCACTAAATATGCTCAGCAGATCGTTTACCATCCTTCTATTTCTCCTAATTGGAAATGGTAGTAAAACATTTATTGCCTTGTTGACCAGGTCCTAGTTAATGGACCATAAATATTAAGCAGTGTGGTTGGGGCTCATTTGCTCAGAAAGTTCTAGATTGGCTGATTAATTGATTAACATGATCCAGCAATTCTCATTATAATAAGGACTCTATTTAAGTTCAGATTTAACTAACTTTAAGATATGCATTTCTATATATCAGAAGAACTATAATATGCTCTAAATCTTTACCTGCAAGAGGAGGCTGGAGAAAATAAAGTCACTGAAAGAACAGTGTGAAGAATGACCAGTACTCATCAATAAAGCACTTGCTTAGTAAAGACTGGGCTCTCTTTTTATTCTCATTGTTGCAAACTAGAACAACAACAAACCTCAAACCAAAATAACAAGTAAATTGAAAACATATATGTATATAAGTGCATGTATGCTTTCATAAATAAATGTGATGACAATATATTTATGCTAGTATTATGAATCCAATGCCTTACACTTTAAGAAATGTGTTTCTAGATTTTATATACATCAGGAATAGCAGAGTATTGATCAAACATCATTATAAAATTATTGGTTATAGGATATTTACTTTGATTTTTGTATATTATTGAATTAAAAAATATTAGTCCTCCTAAATAAATGACTATACAATCTCGAGTATATATGCATATATATCAAAAGAACAAATAATTCAGTAAAAAAAATAGGATACAGACCTAAACAGAGACCTCTCAACAAAAGAATCTAAAATGGTTGAAAAACTCTTATTGTACACTCTCTTGAGTACAATGATTAAAGGCATGAGCCACCATGCCCTACAGGTTGTGGTTTTCTGTAATGGCCTCTGTCTGCTAATGGAGATAAGTTTTCTTGATGAAGAGTGAGAAGAAACACCTAAATTCAATCACTGGGGCACATATGATGAAAGGTGATAAGTGATTCCAGCAAAATGTTCTCAGATCTATGTGTACTCATTGAGTCACAGGTGCCAGAGCCTGCCAAAATAAAGAAATAAATGTAATAACACATGAATAAAAAGAAACAATAATTTTATTGTTTAAAAATGAGATTTACTGTGGACTGAATTCACATCAAATGCGCACGTTCAATATTACTTGTAAAAATGTGAGAGTATTATGATAGTACATATTTAACAGAGTATTGTTAAAAATTTTCCACAGAGGTAAAGAGTGGATCTCAAATGTATAAAGCAGTATAATTCATAGAAACAAATAATACTGAATTTTAGAAAGGTTTTTTATATTAATTGTCACTAAGATAACTCTATGTCTATATGGACTTTTATAAGCATTTCGTATTTTCTAAACCTGAACTACACCTGCACTCTCTGTTAAGTCTTTCTTCAGTGATCTTCACTGCAACAGTCAGTGACCACTAGCAACATATAGCTCTCTAGTTTGTTTTACTTTTTAGGGTACAATTTATTTCTATTTCTACTTATCATAATAATAGTATTGTGTTTTTCTCTAGGACCTGTGATCCAGAAAATGGTTTTCTTTGCTTTCATTTTTTAAAACCATATAATATTACCAGGTATGAGTTTCATCTTTCAATTGAGCAAGTTGTTTATTTATTTATTAAAAATTTCCACCTCCTCCCCTTTTCCCATTTCCCTCTTACTCCCCCACTCCCTCTCCCCCTCCCTCTCCAGTCCTAAGAACAGTCAGGGTTTCCTGCCCTGTGGGAAGTACAAGGTCCTCTGCCATCCATCCAGGTCTAGAAAGGTGAGCATCCAAACAGACTAGTCTCCCACAAGGCCAGTCCATGCAGAAGAATCAAAACTCAGGGCCATTGCCCTTGGGTTCTCAGTCAGCCCTCATTGTCAGCCACATTCAGAGAGTCTGGTTTGATCACATGCTCCATCAGTCCCAGTCCAGTTGGCCTTGGTGAGCTCCCATTAGATCAGTCCCAATGTTTCAGTGGGTGGACTCACCTCTCGCAGTCCTGACTTCCTTGCTCATGTCTTGTTTGGTTGTTTAATTCCATAATATAAGTTCAAATACTCCAATATCAGGTCACGCATTGCTGTAGTTCACAAAGATGAATGCTTGGTAATTCTTTTGACTCTTTTTCTGTCCTGATATAAAACATAGACCTTTAAAGCACTATAGAAACTATGCAGTATGGAAGAAACTTTCAGGTTGATATTATTTTGCTTTCTCCTATTACATATTCTTGTTTCTGTCTCAGTTACTGTGATAAAACCAAATGAACAAACTCAAGTTGGAAAAAAATGGCACAAGTTGTAGTCCACACTTGAGGGAAATAGAGGCAGGAACTAAAGCAAGAACTTGAAGAAAGAAAGTGAAGTAGAGACCATGGAGGACTATTACTTATTGTAGGGGCTAGAGATTCAAACATAATAGAGAAGACAAACTTTTAGGGAGTCTGAGTCTGAGTGTTCACAGATGATTGGTCAGTGTGTGCAGAGTTTATTAAGTATAACTATTTCCTCCTAAATGTTTACATCTGGAGGATGATCACCTACTGAGACCTCCTACAAAACTAGCTAACTATTTCTTCTGTATTGTACTAAACAAACTCTCTGAGGTTCAGTTTTGAAGTAGTTAGAAAACCTCACCTTTTTACAACATCACTGAATGTGTATATTTGTCCTGTATTCCATAGCCCTCCATAGCAAGGATTTCTGGACTCAAGCAATACAGAACATAGCAGTTTATGGCATGTTCTCATGGGTTACTCAGTCATTTTTTATATAGCTGTAAGAGCTAAATGCCAAGAAATGGCATAATGGCATTTCCCCCAGTGGGCTGAAGCCCGGCACCAAATCAATAATCAAGAAAATCACCAGCACACATGGTCACAAGCAAACCTGAAGAAACACTTTCTTCTCAAGTACATCAATCAAGGTGACAAGCAAAATTAGCCACCATACCTTGGAGAGCAAGTATGGGCTTTCTTCTGCAATAGTGACTAACCTTCAGTCTATATGGGTAACCAAGAGCATTAGCAATACTCTGAAATTATTTGGAATTATTTTATATGACAGTCTTGAATGACAATTGGCAAATATGTGTCCAGTGCTTTGCTCTGTACCTTTAATTTGATAGCCTATGGTACCTGAGAGAGCCATGGCCCATCTTGAAAGGGTAATTCTACTACAGAAGTACTCACTCGTGTTCATTGTTGCTATATTTACAATAACCAGGAAACAAAATCAGCCTAAATATACACCAAAGGATGAATTTAAACACACATAGCTAAAGCATGAAAGCTGCCAGCCACATTAGAAGGAAGATTGAAAATTTGTCTCTGTCAGTTTTGATTACAAATTTCAGAGTGATTATTTCCAGATTCATCAAATACACCCATGAATTTCAAGGTTTTATCTTTTGTTAAACCTGAATAATAGGCCATAGGAATCAGAAAGCTAGTAAGTGACCTTCAATGCAGGTAGTATAAGGCCAAAGTGGGACTAGTGGAACAAAAAGGGTTAAAGCAGGAGGATGAAATCAGAATAAAGAAGTGAGTATGTGGAGGACTAACTAACACCAAAGACCTTTGAAAACAGTATACAGAAACATACTACCGTAGATGCCTTTTAAAATATATATATATATACCTGATAAAGGAGTTTATATAGCTTGTTTAGCTGCTGAGAGAGGGTCTCACAAGTCTAGGCTGGTTTCCATTCATGTAGTTGATGGTGTGATTCAACTCCTGATTATCTTGGGTTCACTCTCACACAGTTTGCTAACATATATGTGACCCCTAACTGGACACCTTACACAAATGTGGTCAACTTTTTTTTTCTTTTTTGAGAACTGCATACACATAGTCTTGTTAAAAATTAAGTTTAACCAGGAATAGTGGCTCTTACCTATGTTCCTAGTACTATAGTTGAGAAGCTGAAGCAAGCAAATCTTTGTAGTGTCAAGACAAGCATAGACTGTTAAAGTGATTTTGTATTATATATGTTCTTAGTGATAATCATTTGCTTCTGGACAACAAGTTGTTCCCCCTAAGGGAAGACTATTTTTCTAGGGCTCAGCATTCCTTAGTTGCCTGTAATTCTGGGTGAAAAGTTGAGATCTCTTGTGTTTTCCACTGTCCTCATTGGCATATTTATTGCTGTTTACTTTGTTCAGCTCATGAATATATGCATATAAAAATATTAAAAAGAAAAAGAGGCCATGAATTTGAAAGAAAACATGAAGGAGTATTTGGGCAGGTTAGGAGGGAGGAAAAATAAGGGAGAATTGATTTAGTTATACTATAAAAGTAAAAGTAAATAAATAAAAAGAATGAAACCTTATGATGTGGGATTCCCCTATGTATGCTATAAATATGTTTTATTACCACTGGTTAATAAAGACGCTGCTTTGGTCTATGACAAAGACAATATATGTAGGCAGGAAAACTAAATTGAAGTAGGAAGAAGAAAGGTGGTAACAAGATGTTATAAAGCTACCAAAAGAGAAAGACACCAAACATTACTGGTAAGCCACAGCGTCATGGCTAAACACAGATTCATAGAAATGTGTTCATTTAAGATATAAGAGAAAGCTAGGAGTACGCCTAAGCCGATGGCCAGTATTGTAATGAATACAGTTTCTATGTGATTGATTATTCGGGTCTTGGTGGCTGGGAAATGAATGAGCAGGCTCCCATTACAGTCTTGTCCCTGAAAAACAAGGAAACCAAGAACAAGGAATCACAGAAGAGCCACTACCTTCAAAGCCAACCTATAGAGTATAAACAGCACTACATTGAAGGGCATATCAAACTTTATTTAAACCTAATTATTTGATTTAGTCATGTAGCTCCTATTATGATTTATACTTTCTATTTTTCATGAACTTTTCACATCTATTTATTACTGTGTGTATATGTATGCTCATGTATTCATGCACATGTTTGTGCATATGCATTTGTGTATGTTTTGTGGTATGTGTGTATGTATCAGTTTGTCAGTGTATCTTTGTATCTGTGAATACTTATGAACTTACACATGTCATGGAGAAAGTGTGAGGTAGACAAATTGTTATAACCAGTTCCCTCTTCTACCAATTTTATGTCTTTATTCTCTATCACTGAATCATTAACAGAATCTAGGAAAGCATGTTATTCTTATGTTAAACTACATTAACTTTTCCAGGGATCATTTAGCTCTTGATTTTTAACCTAAATTATAACATACATTACTTTAATGTCATATTTATGTAACTTTTTCTTCAAACTTTCTTTTTTTTTTTGCATGTCATACCAATGTTCTAGTGATTTGTTGAAGTTTTCATTTGGTATTAAGC
Organism: Microtus obscurus; assembly: GCA_963919715.1. Lineage (NCBI taxonomy): Eukaryota > Metazoa > Chordata > Mammalia > Rodentia > Cricetidae > Microtus > Microtus obscurus. Next base: position 785,753 of record CAWTZC010000700.1, read on the forward strand.
AGTTTCTGTCAGAAAGTCTTCATAACTTAGTTTTTCCTTACCTTATTATTTTCATTAGCATGACACTTTTTGAGTTAACATTTGTCTGACTGTAATTTAGGCAAATGATACTCATCGTTTATTAGTTTTGTCTCAGAGCTTGCATTTGTATATGGAATGTTAATTTCCTACAGTTTCCCTCTAAATTAAAAGAGAGCTTATTCTCCTATGGTCTTCAGTGTGATTTAATGGTCTTTCTTCTAGGACAGATAATGAGAACCCTGACATTCACCTGGTAGAACTCTTTAGAATAGGAGGAATCAACTTCCTTCCTGGTACTGAATAACCATACACACGGACGTGGACAAACACACACAGACACACAAAAGCAAGAGGGAAAAACCATAGTACTAGTATTGGCTAGCTATTCTGCCAGTGTTAGCTTTTTGGTGGTCTCCTATTCCTACAGATGTTCATTTCCCTGTATTCTAAAATGTAATTCAAAGAACAATTAACACTTTTTTTTGCCACTGTGCTTGCTGAGTAATTTTCTTTCACAACAAATATGATTAAATGAAGCAATACTTCTTATAGTTGTTTGTGATATGCCTAGCTATTAAATTACCTTAAAGTTAGATAGTAATAATAGCATAAATCAAAATTATCTTTATTTATGAAATATCTTAATATCTAATAAATCCCTATTATCAACTGTGCCTTCCATTATTCCAAATATTTTTGTCTGTTTATTGTTTTGCTTTGTTTTTCATTCTTACTTGTTTAGATCCAACCTGTCTTTTTTCAGTACAACCTGTGATTTTTTCAGTACAATCTGTTTTAGTGCTAGGAAGCTTAGAATTGAATATTGACTCCAACAAGATACTTGAGTATTTATGTAATAGTAAGTCCTGAATTTTAATCATAAGCAAATCTAATTTCTTGTAAAAATAATCTTCTTTTATCTATTTTCTCTTACATGGTCTGAGATAATTTATATTTTTCCCTGACTTCATATTTCTAAAGTGTAAATGTGTCTTTGCTTCTAGAAAAGTTGTCTGTTGTCATATTTTTCTTTTGTGTGTGTGTTTGTGTGCGTTTGGCATGTGTGTGTATGCATGTGCATACTTGTGTGTTTGCATTACTGTATGTGTGCTTTTTGTATGTGTGTGCATGATTATAATCAAACAAGTATCACATGGGAAAAAGCTACATGGAAAGTGACTTTGAGTAGATTCAACTTTCATTCAGAATATTTATTTTGAAAGTTTTAATTAAAACTTGCACTGAATATTGATAAACCTGATTGAAGTATGTTAAAAAAATTATCAAAAACTACAAAATCTATGTTTTGCACACTAAAAGTGACTCTATTTTTACAACTGCCAATTGGATTTATTTTGTTTATATTATTTTTATTTATTTTATTGATCTATACATTTTTCTCTGCACCCGTCCCTATCTCTCCCCTCCCCTTCAACCTTCTCCCATTGTCCCCATTAACTCAGGAGATCTTGTCTTTGCTACATCCCATGTAGATTAGAACCATGTATGTCTTTCTTAGGATCCTCATTGTTGTCTAGGTTGTCTGGGATTGTAATTTGTAGGCTGGCTTTCTTTGCTTTATGTTTAAAAACCACTTATTTGAGTACATATGATTATTGTCTTTCTGGGCCTGGGTTATTTCACACAATATAATGTTTTCTGGCTGTATCTATTTGTCTGCAAATGTCAAGATATCATTATCAAATGGATTTATTTTAAACTTTTATCCACTGTGGTGTATGCATTCATGCTTCCTTTCATGTAATTTGCTTCTGTAATACAATATTATTTATTTTCACTTTGCCATATACTTAAAAGATTGAGTAACATTTTAAATGTGCCCAAACACAAAATCATGCCAATTGGTTTCATAATGTGAGATTATTCTCCAGTATGGTTAGTAACTGTAGCCTCTCATTATTTTATATTATTTGAAAATTATCCTTTTTAATTTAAATGAAATTGTTAAATGGGATCATTAAGCAGACTCAATTAAGCTGGATATTATGTCCACACATGCATAAGCCAGGAGATAATTCTACCATAGGTTTTATTCTCTTTCTAGTTAATATCCTTGAAGAAAACGAGATAAATAGAATCCAATGGGAAAATTCCTTTGGTTAGTATAGCAAACAAACTTTCTTTGGAAAGGTTCCCACTTGAACCACAGCATCCTGAACTTATACTATACAGTGTGTGGCTACATGTACAAATGATACCTGTGATTCTAAAACACTTTATGACTTTAAATTAAGCCCTAAACTGTCTTTATGCCTTGGTAGTTTGGACAGGTATTATTAGTAGCAGCTATTTTTGTCTTTTTCTTCACTTAACATTGTTCTTTTTTTTTTCCCCATTCTATTATTTGTGTATCATTTTGTCTCTCCACTACCGATCCTGAGCTAAGATCTCCAGAAACAAACTTACTTTGGTGATATCTCAATGCTTCAATTCTTCCTCCCCAACTTCATACTTCCTTTTGTTCATTGGTGTTGGCACATGCTGGCTTTCTTTATCTCTCTTAATCCAGTGATATTTAACCTGCTTGATGGCCTTTGTGTACGTTGTTGCCTTTTTCTTACATGAGTGTCCCTGCAGTCTAGACCTGGAATTGACCTTCAGGACTCTTGAGGGCTCTGCACAGTTGTTACTTCCTCAGTAAGATTATTAGCTGATTACAGGGTGAACATTTTTTCCCTCAGTAATCCTCAAATCCCCCAGGCAGTTTATTTTACCGGCTGACATTTATCTCCACATGACAGAAATGTGTGTTTGTTGGATTTTGCCTTCTTCTTAGGATGTCTGTATTTATAATGAAGAAAAAATGTTTCCATCACTGCATGTCTTCTTGGGGTTGAACGCATAGAAATTTAATAAGTTATTATATGATTTTCAGTCAGAAGTGCATTAAGCACTAAATCAGGTAAGAAAATCATCTGAGCGTTTAAGGATATAAAACTAAATATGAAACTTTTTTTTACCTTCTTTATATCATTCTAATGTATTGAAAGGAGAGGACAATGAAGAGAACAAAAGAGAAAAACTAGTTACATAGTCTCATATTTATCATAAATTGAAACCTTTGGAATATTTTGTATTATAATGAGCTCAGTTTTCTGACATTCCAATAATAAATAGAACCAGTAAATGGAGACTAAGTTTTCTAAGAATGATTTGATATATTGAGATTTGCTTCCACAGCACTCTTCTATTACTACTTGATTTAATTCTCACAACCAATTTATGAGAAAAAATTACTTCCCTGAGTCTGAAGGAAACTCACACAGAAGACATTGGACATATGTTCTTCATCACCATCAATGCCATTTTATGGATATAGATGCAGAGTTCTACATATTTTCCAACCTCTGATTAAGGCAAACACGAATAAAGTAATTCCATACTAGCTCAGAATTGAGTATAATAAAGTTTTTTTTTTTTAATTTAGGCAGATTCACATATCACAGTCCTTTGCATGAAGGGGAAAGAGAACCAAATCCAGCATCCAGGCAAGATAGGGGTAAGAGAGCATTCAGGTGCATAACTTTTTGGTACCTAAGGCCATGCCCAACCTGGTCCAGCCTCTAAAGGACCTCTAATGGCTGATGGAGGCTCCCCATCAAACTTTTATGATCATATCATTTCTTTTAAATCCTACTTTTCCCTGAGACCTTATGAATAATTTATCAAATCTACACAAGAGACCTGAAATTCATAATTATATAATCACTTTTTTGTTTGTTCCTTACTGCCAAATAATGACTAATTAATCATTTCCTATGTCTTGAATAGCTTAAGTCAACTGTTAAAAATATGATAGCAAGGGGGCTGGAGAGATGGCTCAGAGGTTAAGAGCATTACCTGCTCTTCCAAAGGTCCTGAGTTCAATTCCCAGCAACCACATGGTGGCTCACAACCATCTGTTATGAGGTCTGGTGCCCTCTTCTGGCCTGCAAGCATACACACAGACAGAATATTGTATACATAATAAATAATAAATAAATATTTTTAAAAAAATGATAGCAATCTAACTATCTTTGGTATAGCCTCACAGTTCACCTCAGTATGTGGTTAGATGAGAAACACTCTGATGACTTTACTGAAGCTCATATGCATAAACAATATGTGTTTTAATTTATTTCAAATCTGTTTTAATTACAGTATCAAAGTAAACACTACCAGAATAGACGAGGGCCATACTATATCAAAATATTATTCCTAAGTTTTCTTTCTGGCTTTGAAACACATCTGACTTACTATTTTTATTGTTTTGATAAAACAACCTTAGAAACATAAAATCAATGGAATAGTGCTTTCTTGCTTATTTCTTTGTTTTGTTGGTATTTTTTATGCTGTTAAGTTATACTTAATAATTGCAGAAAAGTTTGTTAGAAAAACTGAAACAGTGTTCATATCTCATTTGCAGTCAAGAGCACTTCATGTACACTTGTTTAAATTCAATCATCTCTTTATACTTACATAGTCCAGGATTAAATGCCTAGGGGATAGGGCCTCCCTGATGGCTTCTTCATGTGAATTAATGGCTAATTAACATTATTCTCTATTGATACACCACAGATCAAACTGATCTGGACAATGCTTGATTGAGACTCTCTGCCAAGATAATTTTAAGTTGAGCCATAAACAAATCTGGCCATCAAAACATGTAAGTGTCAGTGACTTAAGATATAAAATCCTGTTTATTAAACATGAGATACATGACAGAATTCTAACAAAGTTAAACATGTAGATGGACTAATTAAAGCAAGTCAGAATTAAATTAGAGAAAGTTAGAGAAGAAATGATTTTATGCTAGGTAACACAGAAATACGGAGGAGGATGAGATGGTATTGTGAACAGCCATAAACCAACAAATGGAAAGCTGAAAATTAGATTAGGTCCCTGGAAACTTTTATTTTGTGTTCATCAATATTCAGGATATCATGTGCACAAGGAATGATTTCACCTTTTATAGAAATGAAAATAAATTGCTAATATCTTAAACTAATCATGGGGAACAATACAAATAGATTAATATGAAAATCCTGTATCATTTAGTTAGCATCCACTAAAAGAAGACAATGAAAGTACTTTAAAATCATAAGCATTGCATCATACCAATAGCCTATAAGTTAGAAAAAAGAAGATGGAAGTTGATATTGTTAACCACTTCTGCAAAGAAAATGTTCTCAATATAGCCATCCTCAGAAAGAGACTATTACTATTAGTAATTTACAAAAGTAGACACATAATGAAAATTATGTTGTATGTGTGTTTGTTTGTGAATGTATACATAAAGACAAATACACATTTGACATATATGTATAAAGTAATTTTATACTGACTAAGAAGTTTATACTTATATCTTTAAGTTATGCAAGTGTGTGTTAAGTGTTGTGTGTGTGTGTGTGTGTGTGTGTGTGTGTGTAACAACAATTAAAGAATTAGAGGCCGTGGAATTGAAAGAGAGCAAATGTGTGAGAAGGGCAGGAGGAAGAAAAGTAAAAGGGAGAAAAAGATGCAATTACACTTTAATTAAAATTTAAAAATATTTTAGACATATGCACTATATACTACGTATATCTTGAATTAAAATATGAACCAGGCATGGTGGTGCACTCAGAACTAGGGATTCAGAGTCAGAGACAAATCTCTATAAATTTATGATTGCCTGGTTTACAAAGCTTGTGTCAGGCCAGGAAGCGCTAAATAGTGAGACTGTGTCTTTACAATTACTTCCCAAAATTGAATATTAAAGAATTGGAAAGTCTGCATATTTATTTTCTTTAATATATTCAAATACAGTCTTCCTAAGTTAATTTTTTAGAAACTATTCTTTTCTGAAGACACCACCACTATTTTTGTTTCTCGAAAGCTCTCAATCCTATGTGTCCTTCTACTAAGAACAGACCACTTTCATTTGTGCAACACATATGCTGAATAAATTTCTTCACATCTGGTAATTCCCACAGAATCAGGTCCCGTCTTAGTCCGTAGTGCAGAAAATGGGTTGTAACTTTTAAATGATTTTAACTGAACAAATTAGCCAAAGCCAGATGCTTATACTCAAAACATTATCTCTGAAGTTTAATATTTCGCTTATATATAATCCTAAGATGTATTTTATGAATGTGTTTCAAACATGAAAAATGAAAAGGTATAGGTTTATTCTGAGAATTTTAAAAGTAAATTGATTATTTTCATTATCCTCTTTTTGGATTCTTTCGTTTGATTTTTATTTTCTGTCTAATTCTTTGAGTTATCTCAGAAATAATAACCTCTTTTAATTTTGGTTTTAAATTTGAGGACTTCGAAAATATAGAGAGCACTGCAGTCAATGGGACAGAGCAATATTCACATGAAATATTCACATGAAATGTAACATTAAATAATGACAGAAGAAAAATAGATCATACAAATATGTGCTTTCACACAGTGAGGTTGCTTAGTGGCAGCACCTATAATCACAGCTTCAAACCATTCTATCTGGACTTCACATTATTTGCCTAGTATCTCTCTGATGTCTTTCTCTCTCTATAGATAGATAGATAGATAGATAGATAGATAGATAGATAGATAGATAGATAGATAGATAGATAGATAGATAGATAGATAGATAGATAGATAGACAGATAGATAAAAGATAGATAGATAGATAGATAGATAGATAGATAGATAGATAGATAGATAGATAGATAGATAGATAGATAGATAGATCTCCCCACTCTGCTGTTTATTTATTTGGTGTGTGTCTCTTTGTGTGTGTAGACATAAATACGGAGCCTAAAAGCACAAGAGTGTTGTAATGCTCACTTTGTGTTTTGTCCTCTGAAATGCTACTCGATTTCTTTGAAGTACAGAGTCTTATTTCCCTTGCATGTTTTAATTATGCTAGACATGCAGTGCAGAAAAACCTTCTGTCACTTCTTCTCCAGTACTCCAATTATAAATGTACACAATCATGTCTGGGCTTTCTATCTGGTTCTGGGAAATTAAACTTACAAGGAAAGCACTTTGCTGACTTCTACCACTAAAGTCTACCTGTCAAGTTCTGTTTGGGTTTTTTTCTGACTCACATCTTTTGAAGGTCTTTCTTTTTATTTTTTTTATGCTTTAAAAATATATCATTGAGCCGGGCGGTGGTGGCGCACGCCTTTAATCCCAGTACTTGGGAGGCAGAGGCAGGCGGATCTCTGTGAGTTCGAGACCAGCCTGGTCTACAAGAGCTAGTTCCAGGACAGGCTCCAAAACCATAGAGAAACCCTGTCTTGAAAAACCAATATATATATATATATATATATATATATATATATATATATATATATATATATATATAATTGAAATTGCTCTAGATTTTGATAATTTATATATATATATTTATATATATAATTGAAATTGCTCTAGATTTTGATAATTTATGAAAGTGTTACTTTTTTCTCTTTTTCCATTTAATATTGTTATTTTTTAAAATATTTATGTATTTATTTTACAATTCAACGAAAATTTTCCTTCCCTTCTTTCCCCCCACTCCTTCCACACCTTCCCTCTGCCCCACTCCCTGCAATACACTCCTCTTCTCTTTCTGTTCTGAATTGAACAGACCTCCCAGTGGCATCAACAAAACATAACCCATCAAATTGTAGTAAGACTAAGCACCTTCTTCTATACTAAGGCTGGACAAGACAACCCATTTGAGAAATAGTTTTTCAATTGTCAGACAATTTTTAAGGACAATCCCTGCTCGCAATCTTAGGATTCCCACAATAAGACCAAGCTATACAACTGTCATATATATGTAGAATGTCTATGTCAGTTCTGTACAGTCTCCTTGGCTGCTCAGTCAGACTCTGTGAGGTCTTATGAGCCAAGTTAGTTGTTTCTGTGGGTTTTCTTGCATTGTCCTTGACCCCTCTTATCCATATAATCTTTCTTTCATCTCTTCAGCAGGATTCCCAGAGCTCAGCCTAATGTTTGGCTGTGGGTCTCTGTATCTGTTTCCATCAGTTACTGTTTTAAGGCTCTCTGGTGACAATCATTTTTCAATATAATAACTCTTAATGACTGACTTTTTGCTATCCAGATTTCCTCTTTTTAAATCTGCTAATGTCTTGGTTTTGTGAAGTAAGCATTACTGTCTCTCCTTCTCTTCTGCCTAAGCATCTGTTTATTTCCTACTGATTATCAGTTCTCTTCTGGCACTTTTGAAATACTGAATTCTTCTGGCAGTCTCACTAGTTCTTTATCAAAGTAACTTTTTTTTTTAGCAGAGTAACACTACAGTTGACTCAGTAACACATCTAAGGTCTATGAGTTGTCTCTGACACTTGCCTCTCACTATCTCCATGCATTTACATAGTCACTAAGTGCTAATGATTCTGGTCTTGGAATTTTTTACAGTTCTTTCTTGTTCTCTTTAACTTCACTGACTGGTACTGTCTTGAGACATCTCTATCATATCTTCTTGATATCATGTGTCTTCTATGTCATGGCATTGTAAACAGAATATTTTAGTTATCTTTTTAAAATGTAGCATAATCATGCACCTTCGCCATCTTTAAGCTGCACTGTCTACATCCCCCAGTTTCTATGATATTGCACATTTGACATCTTTTCTGATTGCTTCTGCATAGTTATATTGAGACAATTGCCTTCACTTATCCCATTATTTTTTGAATGATGACTTGATGATTCAAGGGGTTACTTGTATTTTTTCTCCTTGCTTTTATATAAGTTGCTTGTCCGTTACTCAATTTAACCTGTCTCTATGGTTCTTTTCACAAAAAGTGCTATTTTTCATTCAAGGTATAGCTAAGATGATCCATTTATTGTTTATTAATGTTTATTTCTCATGACATTGTCAGTCTATTTGTCTGTATATGCATTTGTTTATTGTGTGTGCAAATGCTTGGAATCATGATAACCAGGATATATGTACAACTGCCAAAAGATAATCTTCAGAGTCCTTATTTTCCCTCTATGAGTTTGGTAAGTCATCAAGTTTGACTATAAGCATATTTACAACTGAGCCATCTCAATCCTGTTACATCTATTTAACTTTAACAGGCTGTTCTCCTCTATTCTTCCATGACCATGATATTAAAAGTGTTTAAAGAGTGTTTATGAAAGATACAACACAGCCTCTCATGATTTCTATGGATGTAAAATTTCTAGCTAATTTTGGTTTTATTTGAAAGTTTGAGTGTTTTTTTTTGCTTTTAATACACTAAGTATGCTACTTTGCTTGTCAGAATTTACATTCTAAAAACTGATACTGAAAGTGAAAAATCTGTGTGCTTATAAAAAAAAATTCGCTTGTATTTGACAGAAAGAGGTCAATGCTTGGTGGCAATTTACTCTCAGTATCCCCTTGGCAGTTAAGATGGAATTTTGTTTCAACTCTGTGTGTTAGAATTCACATTCAGTACAGCCAACTTGAGTCCAACAAGCTATACTTAGATAGTTCTCATTTCACACTCTGCACTTCATCTTCAACTCTGTACTTCAAGTCTGTATTTTCGGTACTACTTCAAATCAACATGATGGCTAGAAACCTAAATTCTGGTAAATACAAACATTAAATTTTCTCTGTAAGAGCGCAATTGTGTCCACTAGAGCTGAACTTAGCTGTTCCTCCTTGACTGGTGCCTGGTGGAATGACTGTGGTTTGTATCATAGTTCAAATAGTTATGCTCTAAGTAAAAATAATGTTTCCTGAACACCGTTCTCATGCTAAAGCTATACTTTCAACATCTTAGCTGACATGATTTCCAAACAATTATTTTGGTCAAATAAGTAATATAAACCTATACTAAATTTCTATAATCTGACCATTTTTAAAACTATCAAGCCAACCATTTATGAACATGCATGCTTGTAATTCCTTCTTAGGAAACTAAGCCAAAATAGTGGGTCTAGGACAATCTGTATCCATATGAAGATATTAGACTCAAGAATAACAACCAAAAGACTCCAAAAAAATCACGTTTGAAATAATTGATTAATTAAATATGCTTTCCAGCCTAATCACACTTTCTCCTCCTCCCGTCTCTCTTCCTAATCCCACCTCTAACCTCTCATTTCTCCCATGCCACCACTTCTTTCCCTTCAGAAAATTACAATTTGTCCTGCCTAAGAGATATGCTTGGGTAAAGTGATGGAGAACTTATGGGAGTGGCCATTCAATGCCTGGTCCAGCTTGAGACCCTTTCCATAAGAGAGAGCCCACCCCGACACTGCCTAGGGAGCGAGAGCTCAGAGTCTTGACAGTCCAGAGACCTAGGACAGAACCAAACATGACTGGGGAAAAGAGCCAATACAATTGTACCTAATGATTTTCTTCAATATACATAGATTGGTGCCTACCCTAATTGTCATCAGAGAGACTTCACCAGCAACTGATGGCAGCAGATGGCGAGTCCCACAGCCAGTCATTAGGTAGAGCTTGAGGAATCTTGTGGGAGACAGGGAGCAAGGACTCTGGGGGTTTGATGGGTCAAACACCAGAACACCAAACATCACAACTGCTGAGTTCCACAAACCAATAAAATGTTGTTTTTCTTTTTTATAAAGTGATTATTTCTACTAAAACCAACATATGCTACTAAACATTAAACTAATTGTCAAATGCTATAAATATTGTGGAAACTTCTTAGTTTAGAAAAACGATATATAGAAAAACAGAATTTGTTATCTTTTAAGCAATTACCGTCATCAAGACAGACATGTTTTGTAATGAAAAAAAAAAAAAAGCTTCAGAGAAACTTTTTCCACAGAGCACAGCTATTCCTTGGAGCAAGGTGTCTTGGGCACATGCAATCCTGAGAAGGCTGGCTTCACAGGTCAGAGTGCAGTACCATTTCCAGGGACAGTCCTTTGCCATACAGGAAATCTGTTCTGGCCAGCTTTATCAGTATGGGGGTTGCATTTCTTCCTCTGAATAGCCAGTTTTCTCTGTCTCCCAAAGCTGTGATGCATGCGTAATTTTTATTGTTGCTTAGTTGACTGCCTGGAAATTGTTTTCCATCTCATGTAAATTTGCAAACTTCTGTGTGTGATTGGTGTTCACAGTTGAAGGGACATAAATTGCTCCTATTTTACACAGGTGATGTATGAGCATATTTTCCTGAGTTCCTTGAAGGGAAAAGAGAAAGCAGTAAAAAACTGAAATCAAATAGTTGTAATTTATCTGTTTGTAGGAACAGTTGTTCCTCTGGTCTAAAACTCCGATTTAGTTTTGTATAATTTCGTCACAACAGAATCAATATTCATTGGGTCAAATGCTATTTAACATGTTTGTTATTCGTATCACATTTTACAGTTTTTCTTTCAAGTAAGAATTATTTTACTACCCTTAAGCACATGAATTTAAAAGAACCTCACATAAGCACTCTAGTTCTGAGAGAGTAAGGCAGATTTTATACAGAGTCAAATTACAGATCAATTTAAAGGATTGTTTTTTTTTTCCCCCCTAGGGAAAAATGTTAGCAAACTGCTTTGTCTCATAAATTGGTCTAGTTGGTCAGAGTCTCTAGCTTATGAAATTTACCTGTAGCATATACTGGTCAGAAACAAAAACTTATAATGGCAAAACCACAATTGTCCTCTCACCTGTACCATTGCTCTGTGTACAACAGTTTCAGATTACTGTCATCTCTATTCACCTCATTTATACCTCATAGACTGCCTACGGAAGCTAATGGATTTCTGTGCAATATTTAGTTTCTTCTACATACTGCCATTCTATCCTTAGATTTTTCCCCCAATTAGTCACTTCCAATGTTTACTTATTCAATTATGATAGATTCACGTTTACAATTTTTCAATATGCATAATACATAATATATTTTAAAGACATGGATAGAAAGGACAGATCAGGTTTTGATGGATTTAGGAAGAATATCAGTATATTAGAACACATACATATTTTTTCCTGATGAGCCTAGACATTTTTTTCAATTTAGGTAATCACTTGACCAACATTCTTACTAATCTCTTTATCAGGGATATGATATTGGGTAAAAATGAATGAATGATGAACTAAAGATGTTAACAGCTGCTAAGAACAATTGCAGCTCATCCATGAGACATCATACTCAGAATGAAGAAATCATGGTAATTTTAATAGAGAACAAAATGTTAATCTTAAGTTCATATTGTAAAACAAACCAGGTTTTTGGGGTTTAAAAATCAAAATAACTGAGGGTAGTATATATACACAATAAATAAAGCTTTAAAATGTTATTTATGTTTTTCATATTTTGCATATGAATAGATGAATAGAGGGAATGCAACTATTTTGCACATAGGTATTATTTATAAATATGTTAAAATGTATTTACAGTCCATAAAGAGAGGGAGGAAGAGAGGAAAAGGAGGTGGGATGGGGGATCAACCCCATTATAGCCCACAATAAAGCTGCTTTAGTTATAGAAGCATTATCCATTTCTGGTTGCTGCTACTGGGTTTGACCCAATCTTTGCACATTGTATATTGCTTTTAGGTCCAGTAAAATGTTCATGAAAGAACTGGCTAAATTTATCTCACATTTTATGGACATCAGTACTATAAAGTCCTTGTTGACACTAAGAAATTCATTTTGCAAAGTGTGTTCCTAATCATATAAATCATCTACTGGTAGAAATCACTGATGGGTATTTTATTATCTAAGAATTATATTCAATATTGTACCTTGCCTCTCTCATAAAAATATGCATCTTAACATCAAGAAGTTACCTGAATGACAGATAGCTATCATGATTGCTTGCAAATATAATAGATTTCTCGGAACCACATTAAAAGTTGTATTGTCTATGTGGTATCGATTTTGGCTTCAGGAAGCTTGGTCCCTCCTGTTATGGCCCCATTGTATCCACTCTTATAATTCACATTAGCATACTGTCCTGCTGTCTCTGACACAGGAGCCCACAACATAAAAAGCGATTTTTGTACACACTTAGTGGTTGCTTTGACCTTTCATTCTCATTTATCTATCAGTATGCATGTCTCTTCAGGTTATGTTTTGTTTTGTTTATTTAATGAGTATTCATTTTCTTCTAAAGAGTTTTGTAAAATGCTAACATATGTTCTCCATCATTAGGTTTACTCTGTCTTTATGAGGCTCCTTTGCACATAGGGAGTAATTTCAAACTCAAAGCACTTTATAAACATTAAACAACGATAGATAACCAACTGTGATCTTAGAATATACAAAGCCAGGTTGAGAAGATACCCCATCAATTCCAGTATGTGTACATTCCTAAGATTCTTTACAATAAAGGAGTCTCCAAGATGTAATTAATGGATTTTTACTTTGTTTTTATTTGACTGCCTTATGTGTTTAAATGGGATGATATTTTTACTAATATAATTCTTCTATCATGCAGAACACTTAGCAGCATTGATCTTTAGGAATCAGAACCAATTTATGATATACATTTATGGCTGTTCATACTTCTTTTCAAAATATAAGCTAGAAAATGATACTTAGTTTTAGCAGTTCTCCTGAATAAATAATAAGTAGTCCTTCAGGAATAATGAACAAACATCATGATGTGATTTACAAAACATAGTTGATTTTAAGGAAGCCTTTTTCTGCAATCATTATTTGGACTTTTTGTATTGAAATTCAAAATTATAGCATGGGTAAACCATTGCAAAGTAGTATCAGAAATACATAATGAATGATATAGTTCAGAAAGTAATAATTTTTACATTTTTATATTATTTTTTCTTAAATATTCTATCAATATAGTTTTCAGTAATTAGCCATGTATTATAAATACTATTTTAAACACACAAGTATATATAAATACTATTTTTCTTTTATAATTAAAGCTTTGATAGTTGATACAGTTATGAACTGGCTCAACGTCATTATCCTATGGCTGCTAATACCAAATTAGGCAATGCGTATTTTACAGTTCTACAACTGAGATCTCAAACCCTACATCACAGCCCAGTCAGGGTGAAGGAAGGTCAATATTCTCTTTGGGATTCAATAAACCATCCCCTTATTCTGAGCATATGGCTCTATTGTTTTATCATCTCCAATAACAGTGGATCAAGATCTCACACATTAACACTTTGGTTTTTCTTCTCCAGGTTTTCAGATCTTTG
>CAWTZC010000701.1:0-20277 GCA_963919715.1 Microtus obscurus
CAATAAGGCATGTATAAGACTTTCAAGGTCCCTACATTTTTTATGACTATTAGTTATTTGGATTTTTTTCCTACTCTTTGTGTTAGATTTAGGCCAGAGAAGGGCTTTTAGATTTCTTCTGAAAGCTAGATCTTTCAAAAGTTAATCTTAATGCTTTAGGGATGTATCTGTTCTTCAAGAATTTAATTAAAATAATGGCAAATGATATAAATGACTCACCTCTGCCCGGTAGGTTAGAGCCTTGGGAGTAATTGATGGCTCACCTTCGTACGATATACCTTCTATTACCTTCCTATTTTACCAGAGAAGGAAAGATTGTCCTGCCTTATGTTTCCTAAATGCCACAAGGAGAAATCAGGGCAAGAAGAAATTTACCTGCTACTGATCAGGAAAAAAAGAAAAAGAATAGAGCAAAAAAGGAAGAGAAAACATATTGGGAGGGTAGATTTTTTAGGTACAAAGACATTGTCAGTAAATATAACTCAATATGACAGTCTTGGCTAAGCTCAGATTGAACTCAAAAGGATTGCTGGCAGATATAGCAAAGATTGTTCTCAGTATTCTCAGGAACTCATGAAATGGGTTTCCTGTCTGTCTGCTAAGAAGAGCCATATACATTATTTCTCCTTGTCTCTGGTGATATAGATTTTTCAGAATCTCTTCCCCTAGAGTAGAGATGCTTAAGTACTTTCCATCATGCAGTAGAGCTATGCAACTGTGCTCTTCTTAGTCCTGCTTTGGGAAAGTAGGAGGGCTTTATTTTTCCTTCTATTTTATTCTTTTTGTATATTGGCTAAACTCATCCATGAATTTTCTGAAATTCGGCATTTCTCATTCTTTACCTAAACAACCTCCCCACTACTCTTAAAGAGACACTTCTCAATCAGGCATCAAACTGCTTAGAAGCCGATCTAGGCTTTCTCCTAAGCTTTGAAGAGTTTTCTCTTTTTCTTTTATCACCCTCCTCCAGGCTGCTGGTTCTTCACTGTTTGGTTGTTTTTCTTTAAGACCAAAGAGAATTGCACTTGAAGTTATTTCTGATTCCATCTCTAAATTCTTCTCTTAATGAAAAACAAAAGTTGTAAAGTGCACTGCAAACTTCCTGGATAGCACTTCTCAAAGAACTACAAGGGGCAAAAAACTATTTAAAAATTGATTAGCCTTTTTTAACCAATAGTAGATGAGCAATAACTCAGAAAATTAAAGAGACATTTGCAAGTCTCTTTTATTAATTATTTCTCCCTATATTCTATCCTCTATTCCTATCTTCCCACTCCAATTAATCTTTTTTTTTTCAAATACATTCTGTATAACTTGGTTTTCTTTCTCACATATCTTGGAAAGTCCCTTCCTCCTTCTGTTCACTTAGTAGCTACATAACATCTATGGATATAATGAATTAAAACGGCTTACATCTTGAGCAAACAATTTGGAGAGTAATTACAACCATAGTTCCATTTTCAAAGTAAGTGCTTTGATTGTATGTAAAAGCATTCACTATTAATTTTGGTACATAGTCTTTTTGGAAAATGACATCATACAGTTGAGTGTTACACAGGCTTAGTTAATGGGCAGTTATAATTTTATTGTCTCCAAACACTTTATATACTATAGATTTACTAGTCTGATGACTTAGAATCAGGAGTATAATTTTGACAACAACAAGCCCAAATTGACTGGACATTGTTCATCTGAAATCATCAACACCTTTGTGAGACTATCTAAAGTGCCTTCTGAATACTGAGACAAGAAAGCATGAAAATGTGTAATACCTTGTAACGGCTCAAGCACCTAGAAAAAGGATTCAAGTAGAACATTGGACAATATTTAAATGATTAAATTTAAAGGGGGTACTGGAAAAGTGCATGTATTTGTTTGACAATTAGTATTTATATGTATCAGTGAAATAAAAAAAGAAATCCCTCCATTCGAATGAAGTGTTGATCTGGTGCCGTATATGAACTCAGAAAAATTATTATTTCATAGTAGTAATAATAATGGAGATGACACCCAATGTTACAGAAAAAATATATTGTCAGGGTCAGAGAGACACAGATTACTAGAGTTTGATCTTCTTTTCAAGGAACTAAGTTCCGAGTATTTGGGCATTCAGGCTTCCACGTAGTTGATTATTGCCTATAGCTTGTCAAGTCCATCCCCTTCTTCCGGCCTCTGTGGTAATCATACATATTTGCTAGTCACTCTCACACGAAACACTCTGATATATATAACTAACAAAAATTAATGAAAGAATAAACATAAATTGTAAGAATTTGCCTCTCTGTGCTTTTTATTTATTGTTAGTGTGTGTGTGTGCGTGTAAACCCGTGTGAGAATATCGGGCTTGCTTGTGCCCTTCGAAGTCAAAGGTTGATAATGTATTCTCCTTTCTTTTTTTCTATTTTTATGTTTTGAACATGTTCTCTCACCATATGTGGCACCCATAGGTCTTCTAGGTTGATTAAGGAGAGAGTCCGTATTTTCTTATTTCTGAGCTTCGTTGCTGGGGTAACATTTTACTGTGGTATGTCAAAACATTTTACAAGAGGACCAAGGATCTGAATTCAGTTTTTCATGCTTGTGCAGCAAGCACTTTACTTAAGAGTCATCTTCTCATAGTGCCTGCCTCTATGCTTTGAAGTCAAAGTTATGTTATTTGTAAATATACTAAAATGTGCAATCTGCTAAAGCTGTACAAATTGCATTAGTATATTGAAATATAGATGATTAAATTTACATAGGTCTGTGGTGTTTCATTGGTTTTATTTATTTATTTATTTATTTATTTATTTGATCACTGGTGTCACTTTGTGTTTTGGTTTTTGAGAAGGAATCATCCTTGGGTGCAGCTCCAGCTGGTCCTGAAATCCTTATGCAGACCATACTGAACTCCAATTCCTGTCTCTGGCCTCCCTGAATTCTGTATTTAAAGCCATGTACCATTATGCCCCTGGAAAACGTATATGTTTTTAAATGTAAAGTATTATAAATTTAAAATTATTTAAAGAATATCTACTGTTGCCTCTTTTATGAGCAATTACCTTTAGTTAAGCAGTAACTTCTAAAATTCTCACATGATTATATATGACATGCATGTACAGTCATCTAGCATCAGCTTAGTCAATGATAACTATTAATAAATATTAATAATATTAATAATAATATTAATAATAATAATATTAATAATATTAATAATATTTTACATATTATTAAGTGGCAGATTATTAAGTGGCAGATTATGTTTAAGTTTGATAGATGGACACAAAGATCTTTATAGTTATACTCTTAAATAAACAAAACAAAATTTTAAAAGATTGGATACCTTTCATTGGAAAATACGAAACTACCCTTCAATCATTTTATTAAAAAGAATTTCCAATATATTTAGAGGGCTATAGGACAAACTGTTGAATCATCGGCATAAAAAGTGTGGCTCATTAGCCTTTCAATTTTGTGTATCTCAGATTCAATTGATTTCTTGGGAGCCCCTCAATGTGGCATTGTCTTAGTCAACAGAGTACTGCACAGCCTGTCCTTGAACTGTCACACTTACACATTAATTACAGCTTTTTGATAAGATATGAAAGAACATCTGTCCAGTAGAAATGGAAGGCTGGTAAATGTGCACCACCAAAATTAGAACAGTCTGGATATATGGTAAGTGGGTATTTCTAATACAAATGTGTTCCAGCTCTTAAATTAGCAGTTTTACAGCTCTGTGTGTTGAACAACCCATTTCCAGGATCACCTTAGACCATTGGAAAACAAAGATGTTTACCTTTCAGTTCTTAACAGCAGAATTACAGTTGCATAGTAGCAAAAAAATAATTTTATGGTTGATATTACTATAATAAGAGAAACTGTATTAACAGGTCATAGAAGAGGAAGGTTGAGACCCAATTTGCCTTAAACAAAAATATTTGGCAGAATAAATCAAATTATCTACTAGGTGATTCTCTTATTGCATTTGGGTATTCCAAATGTAACTTATGATTAGTACTGCATCCTAGAATCTCTTTGACAAAAAAGAAGCACTTTCTATTTTAAATAGTAAATATATTTCTGTACACACAATTTTTAATTGTGCAACTCACTCTGCAAATGAAGCTAACAAGACCATTTTGAACTATTGAGAATATGATGGTACATGTCAAAGTGTGAAAATCACTTCAGTCAGTGAAGTCTTAGTAATAATTGTGCAAGCATGTTCGGAGGTATCCTTTAAGCTCCTCCATGGCTGTATCAGCATACTGAGTGCCAGGCCTTTGATTTTGCTTTATTATTTGAAAAATAACTACAATTTAAGGGGCTGGTTAGACCAAGAGTGGTTAGACATATGTGTTTGCACTGTTAAGATAAAAATACCAAAATCTTGTATATATAACGATTCTTTGCATTTAGTAGAAGGAAAGGTTCACATTAGCTAGAAGGTGATAAAATAATTAAATATATAAGAAATTAAGTATTAGTATTTATATTGTAAGAGATTTTATGATTTCTTACAATTGATGAGTCATCTGGAATGAATCTTGCATTGAAATAATTTCTAATAATTTGAACACATTTTAAAGTCTCATTTACTTATAAAATCCATGTGAAGACAACATCGAAGAAAGTTATATTATCACTGTTACGTCGCAGCAAACTTTCCAAAATGAGTAAGGAAATGTCTTATCTAATTTTCTATTTCATCTTATTAAGCTTTGCCAATTTTAAAAGTTATTGAATTTCCATCTCAGAAGAAAAAATATTTTTCTATTTGGTATTAAGTATAGTAATTTGAAGGTTTTAGAGGTGATGAGACAATTTAAAAGATAAGTTCCATAAATGAAAATGGTGATGTAGTTGGATAAGTGTATACCCACCCAGATTAGGTTTCTCAAAGTTGAAAGAAAGTTTGTAGACATAAGTAAGGTCAGCGCTAAAAGTTGATTTTGTTGCTCCAAGTTCAAATGTGTCTTAAATAAAGTAAAATGTCACAAAAATGGAAAATTCTGTAAAATAAATTAGTAAGAATAGCAGGTTTTATTGGAATTCATTACCCAAATCATGACACCAATACTTACCCAATGAATGTTCAGCATCTGTAGGAAATCCTACAGCCAGTAGCCTTTAAGTTACCTGCCCCACTTGGGCGTGGCCTCCTAATACTATAAATATTGATATAGAGTACACATTCACTCTCTGTTCTGGCTGCTGATTTCGGTTCCTGTTCCCCTTCATGCAGAGAGGACTGTGATCTGTGACTCTACCTAAATAAATAACCCTTTATTATGCTCAATTTTGAGCCACTATGAGATTTCTTCTTAGCATCCATCTTAATCTGCTGCTTTACATGGATTCAAACTCTGCACCTACCTAGTAGACCTGTCTAAAAGGTCCAAATGGTCCACAGACAAGAAGGTCACTTCACCCCCGTGAGCTTGGCTTGCATTCATCTACTAATGGGTATTTTGTAAAACCCCATCACAGTGGAGTTAAATGCATGTGGCAGCTTGGAAATTTCTCAAACTTGTGCACATTCACCTGCCCCCTATCCCTTAACCCCTGCCATGTTCCCTGCTGATGTGGGAATGATTTCTTATTAATAAAGAAACTGCCTAAGCCCATTGATAGGCCAACCCTTAGATGGGTGGAGTAAACAGAACAGAATTCTGGGAAAGAGAAGCTGAGTCAGTAGGAGTCGCCATGATTTTCCCACTCCAGACAGACGCAGGCTAGAATCTCCCCGGTAAGCGCACCTTGGGGTGCTACACAGAATATAAGAAATGGGCTAGTCCAGGTGAGAGAGTTAGCCGAGAAGAAACTAGAAATAATGGGCCAAGCAGTGTTTAAATGAATACAGTTTGTGTGTTGTTATTTTGGGGCATAAGCTAACCATGTGGGCGGCCAGGTGACAGGGACACAGCCGCACCGCTCCCTATTACTACACCCTGCCATGCTGTGAATTGGACAGCTTCTAGTTTGTGCTCCCTGATCTAGAATTCTGGACTCTTTTATTTTTACCTTAAAATTAACTGATCTCTATTAATCTATGTGATGAATTGAGGGTCATTTACCTCATCTATGAACTCTCCATTGTGCTAAATGCAAATGGACTGGATATTATAAATGCAATTCTTACTTGATAATTGTTCTTATTGTATATAGTTTACTATGCTAAAGTTACAACCATTTCTTTAATTTAGACAAAGTTGGGAAATGTGGTGGAAGATGTATTTGATTAACTATGGAAAGATGTGTTGCATTTGTTCAACTATTTTAAAATGTGTTACTTTTGTTTTTTGCTGCTTAATATTACCTTAACTATGTGAAAGTATTCTACATCTGTTTATGTTGCAGAACATTAATTTAATTATGCAAAAATGTGCTACATTTGTTTGCTGAATTTGTTTAAGTGTTTAAGATGTGTTAATGTTTCACTTTTGCCTTTCCAAAGCAACTGATTGGTCTAGTAAAATGCTCCCAGACCAGTATCTAGGCAGAAGACAGATAGGTGAAGTAGGACAACAGAGATAAGGGGTCCCAGCCATCCAGGGGACAGGTTAACTATCTAGTCGGCAGACACAAGAGAAAGCAGTAAAGCACAATTATTTTGAATTCCTCCTCCAACATTCAAATATGTAAATCATATATCATAAAAATCACAGAACACCAGCACAAATAATCTATGTGTAAGATAAAAAAACATGTGCTTATTTCCCTTCAGAAATTAATTTGTATTAAAAAAGCTGCTCATCCTTTGGGCTGCAAATTTGTTATTTCATAACCCTGCTTAGTGTCAACACTCAACCTTCATAAATCTAGTTGTTTGCATAAAATTCCACGTGTGCATATGTTTAGAACCAATGATGAATATTTTATATTTCCAGATCTCTACTTAAATTCTGTCATATAACCTTTTTCTTCTTGAAATACAATATTTAGCAAGATATTTTATAATTATTCAAACAATGTTTAATATAAATTTTGCATTTTAATGAGTTTGATGAAGAGTATAATTTAGAATCAAATTGGAATCTATGAAGACTACATATAGTATAGCTAAAGGGATATCTTTTAGCACTAACAACTAAGATTGATTTCAATAAGACTATAGCCCATTTACTGTTTATACTTTCAATTTGAAATGAAGTTTTTATTTGTTTGTATTCTGGGTGATGACTTTAAATACTTAAAACAAACAAAGCCCTATCACAAGTTCGCTCTGCAATAAAAAATGTTTTATATTCTTTTGGTCTTTTCTTATGTCACCTCAAAAAAAATATTTCTTTCCTTATTGTTTCTGTTTAAAAGGCTTAGAACTGACTCAATAGACCTAAACAGTGTAGTAGTGTTAGAGCCCAACTCTGGGATGATGCTAACTCCTCAGGAGGGTCGCACCAAGAAACCATTCACCATTCTGGTTGATGCAATGCAAAAGGAATTTTATTCCCGCAAACGGGATCCCCAGCCAGGCCAGGGAAAGAAGCCCCAACTAGCTATTACAGACTGCTTTTAAAGGCAAAACCCACATTTTCAAGGAGGGGTTGGTTGTTTGTCAAACACAGGGATTGACTCATTTTTTGTTTTTTTTTTTTTAATTTTTTTTATTGAGAAAAAGAAAAAAAAAGTTTCTGCCTCCTCCCAGCCTCCCATTTCCCTCCGCCTCCTCCCAGCCTCCCATTTCCCTCCCCCTCCTCCCACCCTTCTCCTCCTCCCCCCACTCCTCTCCCCCTCCCTCTCCAGTACAAAGAGCAGTCAGGGTTCCCTGCCCTGTGAAAAGTCCAAGGTCCTCCCCCCTCTGTCCATGTCTAGGAAGGTGAACATCCAAACTGGCTAGGCTCACACAAAGTCAGAACATGAAGTAGGATCAAAACCCGGACCATTGTTCTAGGCTTCTATCAGCCCCCATTGTTTGCCATATTCAGAGAGTCTGGTTTTATCCCATGCTTTTTTCAGTCACAATCCAGCTGGCCTTGGTGAGCTCCCAATAGATCAGCCCCACTGCCTCAGTGGGTGGGTGCACCCCTCGTGGTCCTGACTTCCTTGCTCATGTTCTCCCTCTTTCTGCTCCTCATTGGGACCTTGGGAGCTCAGTCCAGTGCTCCAAAGTGGGTCTCTGTCTCTATCTCCATCCATCACCAGATGAAGATTCTATGGTGATATGCAAGATATTTGTCAGTATTGTTATAGGATATGGTCATTTCAGGTTCCTTCCTCAGCTGCCCAAGGAATTAACTGGAGACATCGCCTTGGGTTCTTGGGAGCCACTCCAGGTTCAAGTCTCTTGCCAACCCTAAGGTGGTTCCCTTAAATAAGATATGGCTTCCCTGCTCCCCCTATCCAACCTTCCTTTATCCCAATCATCCTGTTTCCCCAAGTTCCCCCATCCTCCTTCTCATTTTTCTCTCCCCATCTCCCCTTACCCCCATCCCACCCCACCCCTAAGATCCCAATTTTCTCCCGGCAATTTTGCTCTACTTCCCTTAGTCAGGAGCATAACTATATGTTTTTCCTTGGATTCACCTTCTTATTTAGTTTCTTTAGGATCACCAGTTATAGACTCTGTGACCTTTATATAGCTAGAAACCAATTATGAGTGAGTAATCCCTTGTTCATCTTTTTGGGTCTGGGTTACCTCACTCAGGATAGTGTTTTCTATTTCCATCCATTTGCATGCAAAATTCGAGAAGTCATTGTTTTTTACCGCAGCATAGTACTCTACCACTTTGGAAATCTGTGTAGCGGTTTCTCAGGAAATTCGGGATCAACCTACCCCTGGACCCAGCAATACCACTCTTGGTAATATACCCAAGAGAAGCCCTATCATATGACAAAAGCATTTGTTCAACTATGTTCATAGCAGTATTATTTGTAATAGCCTGGAACCTGGAAACAACCTAGATGTCCTTCAATGGAAGAATGGATAAAGAAAATGTTGAATATATACACATTAGAGTACTACACTGCGGGATTGACTCATTTTAAGGGCATTTACTATGATTGGTTATGTCAAAGGCACGACGGGGATTTGCTGGGTCAGGCGAAGGACAGGGAAGCACCTGTAGGCTGTTGAAAAACATCTAAAATTCTAGTCAACAGGCAGGGTGGGGTCATGTCTAGTTTACAAAAACATGTTTTCTTCAGTAGTAAAAGAAGAAAGAATACTGATTCTACCAATACTTCCTTTGATTTCAGCAAAAATTCAATGAGACACTGAATCCAGCAACGTTTCATTATATGAAAATATGTGTTAATTTTTCAATAAAAGAAAATGTATATAGTAGTAAGAGTAATAATCGTATTAAAATAAATCATATGTTTTCATTTTTGGATAAAGAAAATGTGAGTACAGAGTCCAAATTAGTATTTAACCAATAATCTTCTTTTCTCAAATGGAAGGCAGAAAAGACATGAACAATAAAGTAAACCGACATATACCAACCCAATAAAAAAACTGTAAATAATTATAATAATAATTCTAAATACAATTATGTATATGTTACATTACACAATATATACACACACATATATGTATGATATATGTGTATTTATGTATTATGTAAATATATGTATATTTCTACATACAAAAAATGCAAGTGTGTCTGACAGTGTTAAATGAATTTAAAATGTGTAAGGCTCTTACAATCTATAGAATATGAAAGAAATTCCAAATAACTTTTTTTAAAAGATAAGTTAATAATCACTTATAGCTGAGTACATACCAGCTCTTTTTCTGGCTATGGGTAACTTCAAAAATAATAATTTTTTCCTATTTTCATCCATTTTCCTACAAATCTCATGATATCATTTATTTTCTTATTGTGTCTTGGTATGTCATGTGTTGTTGATATCTCTGAAGGGCTATTTTTCTTCTGAAGAGAAATAAGGGACTAAAATCTGTTAATAAGAAACCAAAGCAAAACTAAAATTTGACAGTGGAGTTCTAGAAATATATATTCAATAGGATATCTATTTGTTTTAAGTGAATGTGGCTATAAAACTATTTGTCATTTTGCTAAATATGTTAACCAGAATTTAAAAAGTAAAAGTTTAAAAATTACTTCCCTCTTGTTAAAACTGTCTATTTGGCATGTCCTTTGGTATCATTCTTGTTCATCTTATACTTGTAGCAAGACTTCTGACATAATTAGAAGAAATAGTTTCTCAGCACACACCCTGATCCACTTCCTTTTATATTATGTATATTCCTCTTTTTAATGTTCTTTGAGCCTTATGTTGAAGAGCGTTATGTAGGTTCATCTGTTAGGATTTGGGTCCTCAGCTCTGCATTTTTTTTTTGTTTGTGATTTCTGTAGTGGTCTCTGACTGCTGCAAATAAAACTTTCCTTGATGAATGGTAAAGACTGTACCTTTATCTCTGCATATTAGAACAAATGAGCATAAATTGTCATTAGAGATTTTGATGGTTTTGTAAAGTAACAATTGTAGATCCCTTTAAATACCATGACTTCACTAGCGCTAATTAGTTACCTAGGTTTCCGGTACTAGATGTGCTTTCCCACTAGTTGAGTGGGTCTTTGGCCCATGATGCCTCAACACTACACAAAGAACTCTAGACAACTAGAAAAGCTAGGAATGGAGGGGAGTGACCTCCCAGGAAGACTAACACCTATTGATTATACAACTCCAAAGAGTCAACTGTTGTATAGCCATATACTGATAACGGTATTTTCTTCCAGAAGTCATGACAAAGACTGTTAGTTATTTACTGAGAACTGAGGCATGACCAGAAAACATAAAACCCCCACAACATATATGCACATTTTATATCAGTGACAATAGAAATTTTTTTGCCTGTTAAAATATGCCAAGTTTTCTTTTACCTATGGGTAGAATATATGCTACTATAGGAATCCTGCATGAAGATATATGAATTACCTTTATTATGATGAACTCCGAGCTATCACAGCTCACTGCTTCACAAACAACTTCTTATTGGGCATTTCAAAGTACTCTCTAATAAAATCATTTATTATTTTTCTCCCCTGGATTCATCAATATAAAATCTACTCATGCCCACAGTGGGTATTTACACAGTTCAGTGCAGGGAATCAAAATTATAATATTATGGAGATTAACTATAAATTTAAATCCATTTATTTTCATCATATCTTTTAGAACTGTGCACCATAGATGAATGATGACACTTATAGGTCTATAAAATGAGAGCTCTGTGTATCCATAAACCATGGTATTTATAAAAAAAATCTGGATGAAGTCTCCATAAATTGTCATTTAATGACAATAATTAAAAATCACATTTATTACCAATTATAATATAGCTATAGACTAAATAGCAAAATTTTATTTTTAGCCATTTTGTCTTCATTTGCTTTTATTTTTTTCTTGCTTTTAGCACTAATTTATTCACTTTCTTCTCACTGGGCTATGTTTTTTAGCTACAATTTTTTTTTCTTAAAATCTACCTAACAAACAGATAATGATCTTTTAGGTCAGTTCAAAGCAAGTACTACTAAGAATATTAGCTTTATATTATTTATTTACTCATTGTTTTCAAGATGACATTTCTGTATGTAGCCTTGTATGTCCTGGAACTTGCTATGTAGACCAGGCTGGCTTTGAAGTCTGATCCACCTGCTTCTGACTCCCAAAAACTGTGATTAAAGTCATATGTCATTACCAGCTGGTGAATACTAGCTTCATTAATATTGTAGCTTCTGATAAAATGTATTGAAAACACGATGAAAAAAAACACAAATTTCCACATGAAATCTCAGCAAAATGAAAGCATACCATTGGTATTTAGTTTGACAATGGCATTACCCATCATCAACTATGTAGCTCTATTCACCTATTGCTCAGATAGGAACGTGTCATAACTATGAGGGTAAGAGGAAGAAGTAGTCATTAAAGGGTTCCATTTCCTTGTATTTTATTCAACTATTAATGGTTTGAAATATTAAATTTTCCTATGGCATGGAAATGGAAACCATTGTGACAAATTAAAAAACTTACAACTAGATTAAATAGTGTTCAAGAAAATAGAAATTAAGATGAAAACACTGTACTAGCTTTAAGCAGTTTGATTTTCTTATTTCTTATAGGTTTCACTTGAATAAGATAGGCATAAATCATGGCTATAAACATACTTTGCTCTGTTTCCTGACTGTAGATGCAATGTGACCAGCTTTTTATTGCACCCCCTGCCTTGACCTGCTCATTACAATACCTTGACATGTATGCAAAATCAAAACTTTTCTCCCTTAAAATGAATTTTTCTGAGTATTTTACCCAAACACCAGAAAAATAAAGTAACTAAAATAAAATAAAAAACAAAACTATTTATATTATACCTTCTTTTGTATAAATAAGGCATTTCTGTGGTATAATTCACTTTATCTTTATAGTAAATATCTTTATCAATGTTCCACTGAATTCTCTGTATTCGGTTGAGGTGTGGACACCTATAAAGTATTATTCTGTACAACACCCAGCATTGCAACTTAGAGTGCGCTACAAGGAATAGCAAAGGTATAGAAAAGATTTAATTTTCATGACCAATTTGATGGGAATATGCCATCAAATGTATCTGTAATAAAAAATAAAATATAGGCAAAAATATAGTATAGTGACAAATCTGAACACATTTACTCATAAAAACCAACAGACTTTTAGAAAGCAACCTAAATTCCTAAAGCATATTCAGGAATTCAATGGTTTAGGTAGCTCTTGAGAAGAAACTTCTTTAGGTTCAAATAGGACAAGGAGTCAGTAATGCATGAATGCTGATAGATTTATTCAAAGCTCCAAACTGTAGAGCAATAAAGTATTGGGAAGTAGAAACGCTGATCCTAGTATTTAATATTGAAATATGAAGAAGTCTAAGTGAAAATACACTTTCAATGAACTCTTTTGTTAATATTTATGATTGCTATCAGTGTTTATAAAATGGTAATTTATCATAATGACCCAGAAACTATGGGATATTACAATATTTTAAAAGCAAATATTGACTATTTTCATAGTCAAAGCTTTCTTACTATCAAATAAATAAGTGAATTAAAACATTTGTATACATAAAAGAGAAGACTTTATAAATTGGCTCTGAGGAATCAATATTTTATGAAAACATTTTATCAAGCTTTAGTGTAGAGCTGATCTCAGTGATGCCCTTCCTCCAATAAGATGGCACCTTTTAATCCTTCCCACACAGTTCCACCAACTGTAAACAAGCATTTAAAAGCATGAGCCTATGGGGCAGCACATTCTAATCAAAAATTACCACAGCATTAAAACCTTAACATCAAGGAGAAAGAGTTTAAAGAAAATTCTCTTTTCAGTACGGGAAGAAGCATGAGTGAAGACACTTAATCAACAGATGGGCTTTAACAATGAACCAATTACTAACCCATTTCTGAGTTCATAGCATCCAGCTAGCAATTTGAATTCTAAATTACTGAAAAACAAGTCTTCAGTGACATAATTTTAAAGGTATATTTTAAATGTTAGCATGCTATTAAAATTCTGTTGTTGTTCTAGAGCACTGAGAATAAGAAACTTGGAGACAAAACAATTGTCTTGACGTCAACTTTCATGTTATAGTGCATCACTGAAGAATAAGGGCAGGAGTCAAGTAGGAACCTGAGGATAGGAACTGAACAGAGACCACAGGGAAACACTTGCTTTGCTTTTGTGGTTTGCTTAGCTATGGTTTTTACACACCCAGTACTACCTACCCAAGAATGGCATTGCCTACAGTGAGCCAAGCAATTGTATGTCAATTAACAATGAACAAAAAGCCTCATAGTCCAGTCTAATAGAGACAATTCCTTAATTGAGGTTCCCTCTTTCTGGGTGACAAAAGTAACCAGGACAATCAGTATACTTAATTATTGTTTATAGACATGCACTTCAGTGAATTTTTGGGTTAATTCCTAGTCAGAGGATTTTTTGAAATTTTTCATAGGAATATGAGTTAATTTTTTTTAAAAAAATCAATTATCACATATAATGTGCAAAATTCTGTTGTAGGCAAAATCCCTAGTATTATTCTGCTGGGTGTGGAAGTAAGCCTTGAAGGTCCTATGGATCCCAGTTGTCTTCTGCGGCGAACTCCCTGACCAGCAGGAAAGAACAGCCACCAGTCGAGGATTCTTCCCAAATCACGTTTTATTGGAGCCTCTTGGTTGAAGGGAGAGCGGGAAGCGAGGGGCCCCGAACCCTGATCTGCAGCTGCTTTTTATGGGGATTAGGGGTACGTTCAGGCCTCCTATTGGTCAAAGTGTCTCAGCAGCCACTCCAAGCTCCCTGATAGGTCCGGCACACTGAGGACACTGAGCATGCCTGAGGTGGTGATTCCAAGCCTGTAGGGGCCCTGCGCCATCTTGTGATGGCGGCCACATATACTGGCTCCCTGCAGTTCCCCCTCCTCGTTAGTCTCAAAGCCAAGTCAGAGGTCTTATTCCCGATCAGGTCTTCACCTCATGATGTGAGGACCGATCAAGGGAGGCCTGCGTCTATGGTATTCCTTCTCCAGTGCAATGGAACAAGATCCATGGAGGTGCAAAGGCAATACCGGAAGCAAAGGACTAGCGTACCTTCCTCAGTGCAATGGACAGAACTTCCGCGAGGGTGCAAAGGCTACGCATCAGTCACTATAAACTCTTGAGGACAAATAACCAAACTTGGGGGGAATCACACCCAGGGCAGCCAGCGCCTGCAGCATACCACCTTATCACGGGATGCCTGGGCCTGAAGGCGACAAATCTAACCATAGGGACAGCACGCACCCTCCTATGCAGCATGCCCAAAAAAACATCCCCACTCCCTACCCAATCCTAAAAACAGGGAGAAGGCAGAGGAGATCCAGGACTGCAGTCCCTCCGCCACGCTTTGATGCGCAGGAATGGGCTTAGGGTAGGCTGACAGAATCCCCCATCTCTGCTCCGCTCGGCTTGGGATCATCCTCCACAGGATCGGCTGAGGCAGTATCAGCATCCTGAAGGGTGGTGGAGTCATTTTCATGATGGACTTCAACAGCTCTAGTCAAGCGCGGGACCCAATGAGGCACTTCGATCCTGGGGAAAAACACAAATAGCTCCCCTGGACCTCCGGATAACGGGGTCCGGGCCATACCACTTATTATCCAACACATCCTTCCACATCACTTCCCCTGCCCCTTCCGGGGGGGGAGGTGTGAGCGTGTTGGTCGGCTGTCGTACGACATTTGTCGTCCATTATCAAGAAATTAAGAGTAAAAAGGGCCATAGCAATCCTATTCTTGGGGGAGGCAGTCTTGGCCATTCCCCTTTTTGTTTTTGTAAGAAGCTCCGCTTGAGGCTGCGGTTGGCTCTTTTCATTATCCCCTGGCCTTGGGGGTTGTATGGCAGGCCAAAGGTGTGCCCTTGACCTGGAGTTGTGCACAAAGGCACGAAAACCTTTGGAAGAGTAAGCAGGGCCATTGTCCGTCTTCCCTAAATGGACAGGTTTTTCCCATGCCGCCCAGGCCTCCAAGCAATGGGTCTTCACATGAATAGATTTTTCTCCCGCCAAGGGGTGGCAAAAATGACACCCGAGTAGGTGTCCACTGAGACATGAAGGTACCTGACATGGCCAAACCCAGAGAACATGAGTAACATCCATTTGCCATAGGGCGTTTGGCCGCAGGCCCCGGGGATTGATGCCAACATGAGGGGGATGGAAAAAGGTGACACAAGAAGAACAAGCTTTACAATACTTCTGGCATCATTTCTGGTCAGGGGCACAATTTCCCTCCGTAGGGTGTCAGCAGGGACATGATACAAGTTATGAAAGTCCCGGGCAAGTTGGATAGGATCTGCAGCAACTAGGCCCATGGCTCTGGTTGCTAAATCGGCCCGTGCATTGCCTTCGGAGATAAAGCCAGGAAGCAAGGTAGTGTGCTCTAACATGGCCAACAAAAAAAGGGATGACTTCTTTGCAAAATATGGTGCTGAACCTGTAACAAAATATTTGAAACAGGGCTTGCATGATGAACAGAAGCAGCCACCTCAAGAGAAGAGACTGCGTAACCACATACTGAGAGTCTGAAAATAAGTTGAAAGGTTCGTGAAATCTCTTGAAGACTTCAAGTACCACCAAACATTCAGTAGCCTGGGGTGGCATCAAAGTCCTCAGACCAATTTTCCTGCAAGCTCAGCTGGGTCTCTGGACTTTCTAGAGGCAGGACACCCTGCAGAGTGGGGCGCAGGTTCTGTTACCAGACACTCTCCTCTCCTTGGGGGCAGGGAAGGTCAGACCAAGGACCTCCTCTCCAATCGCCTCTGGAACTCCTCTGTGGGATGTCTGCAGCCACGACATCAGGTCCAACCTTTTTTTTTTCTTTCTGTGAAAAAAAAGCATAAACATCTCCTCGACCCCAAATATATATAGGCCTGGGTCTTTTAACGTATTGGAGGGGCTTTTCCACCTTGCCTTAGCAAAGGTCAGCTTGGTGTTATCAAGCCAGATCCGTTTGCATCAAGATCTGCTGCAACTTTTATGAATTGCTTTGAAGGGAGCCTTGTTTGCTCCATAATTTTTTTATTTATTAGCCATATATGCAGTTCTTCCATTGGAAGAGCCATTTGTAAAATTTAGGCACATAAAATCCTTTAAGGGAATTTTTTGCTATAACAGTAGCAAAATACAGTTGTGTGAATTGTAGCAATAATCTGGGAAAAGACCATTGTTTTTGGCTTTGAATTGATCAAAGGTAATTGTCCAGGAATCAATCTTAAAATTATCAATGAATCTATTGTTTAGTATAAGAAGCATTGATCATAGTCAATATTTTGTTAAACCATCTTCCAGGTGTTATCCTGTCCTTTTTTAGACAGGCTACTGTTTTAAATTAAGAGTTTAATATCTTAACTAGCAAAACTGAGAAGGTTTAGCCATAAACAGCATTTTTTATAAAACTGTTGTAGAATAAGTTTTACATTTAATATACACACTTGCCATAGCTGAATTATAATTAACATATTGTATTTGTTGATTATTGTATACTTTACCTGTGATTATATTTTACCTGCTTGAGTACCTGTTAGGCAGCTGTTTAAGCTTTCTGTTGGAGACTGTTTTTTTTTGTAACCATTGAATATCTAACCAAAAGTTTGTAAGCTATCCTCCTCTTAAGTTTTAAGTCTGCCTCGCAGATAGGAAAATGGAAAAAGGAAGCATTTTAACTAATAATGCTGGCCTCATTAGATACCAACATGTAGAAGAATGAAAATAGATCTATATCCATCTCCATGTACAAAATTTAAGTTTAACTGAGCCAAAGGCCTCAGCATGTTGAACCTCATGGAGAAAAAAATTTTTTTGAAGTACACGTTTGCCATATCTTAAACACAGCCTCAGTGGCACAAACATTGTGAGAAAACATAAATTAGATCTCCTAAATTGAGAACCTTTTTGTCCACAAGGCTAGAGTGGGAAAAGATCTTTACTTATCACAAATCCATTCCAAAAATATATGAAGAACTCAGGAAATTAGTTATTAAAAATTTATCCAATAAAAATATTTGTTATAGACCTAAACTGAAAACTCTCAACAGACAAACTTAAAATGACTGAGACACTTAAATGTTTAAATATAACATCTTTTAGCCATCAGAGAAAGGCAAATTAAAACTCTGAGATTTTACCTTATCCTTGTAAAAATGACCAAGTTTAAAAATTATTGTTAACAATTTATGCTTAAGAAAATGTGGGTAAAGAAAAAACTTTATTGCTGGGAGTGTAAACTGATGTTGGAAGTGCATACTGGCACAGCCACCCCTGGATCACACACAGCATTGAAAGACCTGAACAAATCTAGACTCTCCCAGCAGGAAGAGAAAAATCACCAGACCTCATTACAGGTGGTTGTGAGCCACCATGTGGTTGCTGGGAATTGAACTCAGGACCTTTGGAAGAGCAGGCAATGCTCTTAACCATTGAGCCATCTCTCCAGCCCCTCCAGCAGGAAGAGAATCGAAAATCTAGGGCTAGCCTGTTTAGTGACCCTGCACCAGGAACCAGCTGAAGACAAAACCAGACCTTAACCTTGAAAAACAGGTTTTCCAGCTGCAATTATCACAGTGGGGTCTCCCCAGCAGGTTCTGCTCTTTTAGGAACTAGCTGATAACGACCTTGGGAGCCGCGCCCCTGCGACCATCAGTGGGTTTTTGAAGATTTTTATGACCCTCCTAGACCACAGGGCTGTGGCCTTTTTCCTCAAAAATTCTTTCTCCTGGTCATTAGGGGTCAAACTCCTCCCCCAAGCGGGCTATGAGCCTCAGCCCTAGTGCAATGGCCACCGTCTCATCCAAGCCCCACGTGATCACAGCAAGGCCGGTCTCCCGCAAGCCATGGGAGGGCTGCGCCATCCTGAGACCTGAGTGAGAATTTCCTCAGCATTGGGAGATCCCCCATTATGGTTATATTTTTTAAAATTAGGCAAATATCTACCTCAAAACTCAGCAAAATCCCTTTTTGGGCCTAAATACAAAAGTTGTTTAACCATAAGAACATGTGCTAACCATTGTCGGCTTACACTCTGGCCCTTGATAAATTTAGTAAGAGGCCTGAGTATCAGCATTCCGCACCCTTGAAGCCACACCTGGCAGCAGGAAAAGACCTCCAAGCTCAAACAATAGATTCCCACCCAAGAGTGGGCCGTACAAATGGAAAAACTTCTATGATGAGAACTTTTTAAATCGAAAAGATCCCTACTTTCTTGGGAAAGCAGAAGAAACACAGCAAAAATGACAATTTCACTGAAAGCAGTTTACAGATTCAAGTGTAAATGTCCATTAAACTCGAAAAGATCCCTACTTTCTTGGGAAAGCAGAAGAAACACAGCAAAAAGACAATTTCACTGAAAGCAGTTTACAGATTCAGTGTAAATGTCCATTAAAAATTATAGTAACATTCCTCACAGAACTCATTTTACAGATTTAACGCAAATGTTTATTGTCTTTATATCCTATCTGTATTTCTTTTCCTTCCTTTTTTTTTCTTTTCTTTTTTTTTTCGATTTTTTTTCTCAAGACAGGGTTTCTCTGTGAGCTTTGGAGCCCTGTCCTGGAACTAGCTCTTAGACCAGGCTGGTCTCGAACTCGCGAGATCCGCCTGCCTCTGCCTCCCGAGTGCTGGGATTAAAGGCGTGAAAGCCACCACCGCCCGATTTTTTTCGTACATTTTTTAAACTTTTTCTTTTTTCTTTCCTTTCTATTTTTCTTTTAGGCCTATCTAAGTTCTCCCCCTTTTGAGTCTGATTCTGAGAGGCTATCCTGGTGTGCTATCAATGCTTTTCGCCCCTTCTTCAATAATCTCTGCGTTAGCTTCCTCTTGGAGACAGCCAAAAAGGGAAAGGAGTACCGCGACCAGTTTGCTTCCTGCCTTGCCTCTCAAGATCGAGTCCCAACTTCTCCCAGGTGGGCAAGTTGAGATCCCTGACACTGCAAACCATGACGCAGCCTTGTCTATATCTGTTAGGATGGTAATAATCATTCGCCACAATATTTCAAGCCACGCTGCTTAAGTAGGGCTTACACCGGGCCAACCATGTCAAAAAACTTCCCGGACCGTACCGTGATTGTTGCCCATGATGTGACTCCTACGTGACGCAGTAAAAACAACTAAGGCACCACTTTGTCTACAGCGGATTTATCCCAGGCACCCAAAAAGCCGCTTCCACCTACAATGGTCTTACTTTCAGTTTACAGGCGATCGCAGAAAAACATAAGCACTCTTGCCCAAGCTTATGGCAGCACAGCCAAAAACAGCAGAAAACAACAGAGATTACCATTGCCACAAAGGCTAAGCAGAACACCCAGGGTTAGACTCCGTAACCAGCACACCCGGAGAACTTACTTCCGACGTCTTGCCGCTGCACGTGTCGGGTTCTGAATCTCTTCGGCCCCTCACCCAGTACCTGAAGGGAGACCCGGCGTCCCGGGATTTTGGCACCAGTTGCGGCGAACTCCCTGACCAGCAGGAAAGAACAGCCACCAGGGTCGAGGATTCTTCCCAAATCGCTTTTATTGGAGCCTCTTGGTTGAAGGGAGAGCGGAAGCGAGGGGCCCCAAACCCTGATCTGCAGCTGCTTTTTATGGGGATTAGGGGTACGTTCAGGCCTCCTATTGGTCAAAGTGTCTCAGCACAGCCACTCCAAGCTCCCTGATAGGTCCGGACACACTGAGGACACTGAGCATGCCTGAGGTGGTGATTCCAAGCCTGTAGGGGCCCTGCGCCATTTTGTGATGGCGGCCACATATACTGGCTCCCTGCAGTCTTCATGTAGGC
>CAWTZC010000702.1:0-17044 GCA_963919715.1 Microtus obscurus
TTTTTGATAGTTATATTAATGTTCCCAAAAAAAAAAATTAGCACAGGCTCTTGCCATGGTTATTATCTTCCCATAATTTCCTTAGTTATCAGCAGAAAGGCACTATAATTTCTGCTGGGTTATGCCTGCTAGTTGACGAAGCCTCAGCTTGCCTTTTATAATTAACTCAGAGACCTTTTCCACATAAGTTTTTAGTTTCTTACTTGGTTTATGTGGTAAAAAGATCCATTCCAAGATAACATCATCTCTCTGCATTAAAATTCCTGTAGGAGAAATTTTTGATGGTAATATGACGAGAACACAATCGAGCTCTGGATTCACCCTGTCCACATGTGTACATGTTGTAATTTTTCCTCAATCATTGTCAGTTCCTTTTCTGCTTCGGCATACATCCTCGGGACTGTTTAAATCTTTATCACCTTCCAAGGTTTTGTTCAAATGAATTATTAGATCAGGTGTTATCCTAATAGCTGGTGTGAGACTGGAAATGTCTCCTAACAGTTTTTGAAAGTAATAAGAGTTGTAGGCTGATCTCTCCTAATTTGTGCCTTTTTGTGTCTTGATTTTTTGTAAACCTATTTTATAACCTAAATAATTAACGGAATCCTTCTGTGGTATTTTTTCAGGAGCAATTGCAATCCCATTTAGGTAAAAGTATCTTTATTTTGTCAAACAGAACAAGTCTGAATCATGTTTGGATCAGATAACAATATGTGTCATGTAGTGATAAATGATGGATTTGGGGAATTACTCATGAGATATTTGAATGGTTGGTTACAAAGTATGGATAAGGAGGTTATTTAACATATCCCTGGGGGAGGAGGCAGGGTACCTCTTGGAAGGTTGAGAATTGTTGTAAGTAGGCACTGTGAAGGCAAATTTTTCTCTATCTTTTTTTTGTAAAGGTATTGTAAAAAACAATCCTAAATCAATAGAATTATAAGAGGCCATCCTTTTGGTAAATAAAA
The DNA here is from genome assembly GCA_963919715.1 of Microtus obscurus. NCBI lineage: Eukaryota > Metazoa > Chordata > Mammalia > Rodentia > Cricetidae > Microtus > Microtus obscurus. The sequence goes on from CAWTZC010000702.1 coordinate 969, forward strand.
GAGGGCAATGGGATTCAGATTGCAGAGGGCCCATAGGTTTAATAACCTGTTGATTGCTTGAGATCTGTACATTTTCATTTACGATTTTTTCTTAACCACAAATACAGGAGAATTCCAAGGGCTGGAGATTCTTCTATATGTCAGCATCTAATTGCTCTGTACCAGCTGTTCTAAAGCCTGTAACTTTTCCTCAGCTTAGAGGCCATTGCTTTATTGTCACATATTGGTTTCTCAGTCAACCATTTTAAAGGCAAGGCTGTTGGTATCTCTGAAGGGACTTCAATTGCTTGTTCTTGTATGGCCCGACGATGTATTTTCGTTTATAATATCTTTTAATATTATTTTCAGAACTATAAACTCTAGAAGTAGCAGGAATGTTAATTTGGGTATTCATTGTTGTAACAGGTCACCACCCCATAAATTCATTGCAATATTAATATGGCTTAATTTTCCTATTTGTCCCTCAGGCCCTATGCATTCAACCCATCTCGTGCTCTGTCTTACTCGAGATAGGGTTCAATTCCCAGTAGCTGGACATCTACATCCTGAAGAGGCCACGGATGCAAGATTCTGGGGTAATGATACATAATCAGCACCTGTGTCAGCAAGCCAGTAATAAAAATGCCATTTACACAGACTCTCAGCTTGGGTTTTGATCATTTAGTCAGTTTGCCAAAACACACGTGAATCTAATCTCTCTGATCACTATTGTTTGTAACAGTAGGCATGGGGTTTCCTAATTGTCTGACAAGGCACATTCTGCTGGAACTGGAAATGATTGAACCATGTGTAACAGGGGGCCTGTGTGAGGCCCCCCTCTCACGCTTCCGCCGTATCAGGTTGCCTTGTTATCCTCATGGATCTACATTCATTCGTCAGTGTCTGCCCTTTCCACATCTTCTACATAAACCTGAAGGCTGAGTCCTCCTAGTTCTGTTATTTCCAGAAGATGCATTATTATTATTTCTGAAAGTCGTTGTTTACAATTTCTTTTCATATGACCCATTTGGCCACAATTAAAACATTTGGTATTTGGGTCTTTACCATGGAAATTGCTTCTTCCACCCATGCTTCAGTGCCATAATCAAATGTATCAACATCCAGTGTATGTAAGACCCATTCTTCCAAGGGTGCTGATCTTACCCTTAAAGGCCACAAAATCCTTTTGCATTCCGAATTTGCATTTTCATAAGCCAAATTTTCAATCATTATACGCCTTGTGTCTGGGCTGTCAGGTATTCCTATTTGCAATAAAGCCTTAGTAAGCCTTTTGTAAAAAATCACTAAAGGGTTCTCTTGACCTTGTTTAATTTTGACAAATGATTCTGTTTTCTGTCCTGGGTCTTGTACTCTATCCACATTTATCAAGGCTGCTGTTGTGCATAGGAAGAGTGTGTCCTCATCCAGATTAGCTTGGTCCTGAGGGTCAGAAAAGAGTCCTTCACCTAGAATTTTACTCCATGCAAAATGTTACCCTCCCTTCGCCTTTTCTTGCTGTTCCAAACGTCTAGCCTCTTGCCTGAATAAGCATTTCCATTTTAAATGCTGTCGCCATCAAGTACCGCAGAGCTCAGTTGCACTCAATCCATAGGAGTTGCTTTGCTTGTTGTTGCCTCAGGATTTTAGCATTTCCTTAACAAAAGAAGCGTGCATCCCAAAAGTCATGACAGCCTGTTTAATTTCTTTGAGATCATTCATAGGACAGCCCATAATCCTCCTGATGACCTTAGGGTTTTTGGAACCAATCAACTCTTCTGTTGTTATTACTGGAAAGGCAGGTAGAGTCTTGTGGAAATTTTGCTGAGGGATTTGCCCACAGGCGTAGCTAAAATTTGCCTTTCTACCGTGTTTTTTATCAGAATTTAGAAATTCCTCAATCTTTTTCAATTCTATTCACCATTGCCTTCTGCAATGTTTGAATCTCCTGTCCAGAATTATGTTCCAAAGCCTTCATTGAGGATTCTTTAGTATGAATTTTGTCCATTAGAGATAAGTTCTCTTCTTTGGACATAATTTTAATGGCGTAAAACCGTGCCTTCTTGTACTGACAATCTTTCCGCCAATTTGTCACAAGTTTTAGACAAAATTGATTGTACATTCAAACTGCTTTGGTTTCTCAATAAGTGTTTAATTTTCCAGAAAGTGACGCTGGAATTTATTGTTTGAACCAGCTGATCCTTCATCCATAGTAATGGCCCTCTCCATATCGGCCTGAACCTTTTTTAAATTTCTCTGTAGCAGTTTAAGCTGATTCTGAGAAGATCGTTATCGTACCTGATGATTTTGAGACCTTCCACCTCTGCCTTAAGAATCCTGGAATCGCTTCCAATAGTTTTTAAATGTTCAACCTCTGCCCTAAGAATCCTGGACTCATCTCATAAAGACTCCATCATACTTCCAAGTTGCTCATATTTAGTGCCAAGGAAAATTACTAATCCCAGAAGAATCCAGATGTGGGGTGCCAGACACCTTCTTGTAAGATGTCCCACATGGTACACTCAAAAAGACTACAAAAGTCTGAACAGTAATATTCTCAGACATTTTATTTATAAAAGAAGAAAAAATTCTTTTACTCATAAAATAAGGCCCTGCCAGTGGCAGATGAGTCCAGCCTGAGTCCACGGGAGACCCGGTCTGAAACAGGAAACTCAAACCAAGGTTTATTTATCTGCTATGGAGAGCTTGCTTTCAATCAGACCAATGCTGTGCCACAGGGAGTGCTGACTTTGATTCAACGCTGCTACAGCGAGAAACAACCCGGCGGCTGTGCTCAAAATGGCTGCAGGGCGCTGCCGCGGGGGGTGGGGAGGCTTAGCTGAGGGAACCGGGTCAGGCTGCGGTGGCGGCCTGGTAAGGGATGGTTGAGGCGCGCAGCGGAGGCCCTAGGTGCGCAGGGCAGACTGTATCTCCCGAGGGCTGGCTCAAAGCAGGTGCTCGACGCAGCGCAGGCCCCAGGCGCACAACAAAGGACAGACAGTATTTCCCGCGCCAGCGCCCAATGCAGCGGACTGAGGCAGCACGCGGCGCGGGCGCACAGGCGGTGGGTTCAGCAACCACGTTGGGCGCTCAAATGAAGGCGGATTTAATTAATTCAGACAAATAGGTGATATGTATATATATATATATATAAAACTTTAATGTAAACAAACTCACGGACACCAAGGTTCAACGGAGCAGGAGACAGGAAGCAGACAGCGATGACTGCCTGCGCAACTTATTTAACAGTAAAAGTTGCTAGGTTTACCCACTAGGGGGTGGGGCATGTAATTAAGACTTTCAAGGTCCCTACATTGTTTTTATGACTATTAGTTATTTGGATTTTTTCCTACTCTTTTGTGTTAGATTTAGGCCAGAGAAGGGCTTTAGATTTCCTTCGAAAGCTAGATCTTTCAAAAGAATCTTAATGCTTTAGGGATGTATCTGTTCTTCAGAGAATTTAATTAAAATAATGGCAAATGATATAAATGACTCCCTCTGCCCGGTAGGTTAGAGCCTTGGGAGTAATTGATGGCTCACCTTCACACGATATACCTTCTATTACCTTCTATTTTACCAGAGAAGGAAAGATTTGTCCTGCCTTATGTTTCTAAATGCCACAAGGAGAAATCAGGGCAAGAAGAAATTTACCTGCTACTGATCAGGAAAAAAAGAAAAGAATAGAGCAAAAAGTAAGGAAGAGAAAACATATTGGGAGTGAGTAGATTTTTTAGGTACAAAGACATTGTCAGTAAATATAACTCAATATGACAGTCTTGGCTAAGCTCAGATTGAACTCAAAAGGATTGCTGTGAAGATATAGCAAAAGATTGTTCTCAGTATTCCCTCAGGAACTCATGTAAAATGGGTTTCTGTCTGTCTGCTAAGAAGAGCCATATACATTATTTCTCCTTGTCTCTGGTGAATATAGATTTTCCAGAATCTCTTCCCTAGAGTAGAGATGCTTAAGTACTTCCTTTCCATCATGCAGTAGAGCTATGCACCTGTGCCCTTCTTAGTCCTGCTTTGGGAAAGTGAGGCTTTCATTTTTTCCTTCTATTTTTATTCTTTTGTATATTGACTAAAACCCATCCATGAATTTTTCTTGAAACTCTGGCATTTCTCATTCTTTACCTAAACAACCTCCCCCTACTCTTAAAGAGACACTTCTCAATCAGGCATCAAACTGCTTATGAAGCATCTAGGCTTTCTCCTAAGCTTTGAAGAGTTTTTTTCTTTTATCACCCTCCTCCAGGCTGCTGGTTCTTCACTGTTTGGTTGTTTTTCTTTAAAGACCAAAGAGAATTGCACTTGAAGTTATTTCTTGATTCCATCTCTAAATTCTTCTCTTAATGAAAAACAAAAGTTGCAAAGTGCACTGCAACTTCTGGATAGTACTTCTCAAAGAACTACAAAGGGCAAAAACTATTTAAAAATTGATTAGCCTTTTTAACCAATAGTAGATGAGCAATGTCAGAAAATTAAAAAGAGACATTCTGCAAGTCTCTTTTTATTGAATTATTTCTCCCTATATTCTATCCTCTATTCCTATATTTCCACTCCAATTAATCTTTTTTTTTTCAAATACATTCTGTATAACGAGCTTTCTTTCTCACATATCTTGAAGAAAGTCCCTTCCTCCTTTCTGCTTCACTTAGTAGTGCATAACATCTATGGATATAATGAATTAAACACATCTTGAGAGCAAACAATTGGGAGAGTAATTACAACCATAGTTCATTTTCAAAGTAAAGTGCTGATTATGTAAAAGCATTCACTATTGAATTTTTGGTACATAGTCTTTGGAAAATGACATCATATAGTTGAGTGTTACACAGGCTTAGTTAATGGGCAGTTATAATTTTTTTGTCTCCAAACACTTTATATACTATAGATTTACTAGTCTGATGACTTGGGAATCAGGAGTATAATTTTGAATAACAACAAGCCCAAATTGACTGGACATTGTTCATCTGGAAATCATCAACACCTTTGTGAGACTATTAAAGTGCCTTCTGAATACTGGAGACAAGAAAGCATGAAAATGTGTATACCCTTTTAACTTGGCTCCTAAGCACCTAGAAAAAGGATTCAAAGAACATTGGACAATATTTAATGATTAAATTTAAAGGGGGTACTGGAAAAGTGCATGTATTTGTTTGACAATTAGTATTTTATGTATCAGTGAAATAAAAAAAGAAATCCCTCCATTCGAATGAAGTGTTGATCTGGTGCTGTATATGAACTCAGAAAATACTTTATTTCATAGTAGTAATAATAATGGAGATGACACCCAATGTTACAGAAAAAATATATTGTCAGGGGGCCAGAGAGACACAGTTACTAGAGTTTGATCTTCTTTCAAAGGAACTAAGTTCCGATATTGGCACAAGCTTCCACGTAGTTGATTATTGCCTATAGCTTGTAAGTCCATCCCCTTCTTCCTGGCCTCTGTGGTAATCATACATATTTGCTAGTCACTCTCACAGAAACATCTGATATACATAACTAACAAAAATTAATGAAAGAATAAACATAAATTGTAAGAATTTACCCTCGTGTGTGTGCTTTTATTTATTGGTGCTGTAGGTGTGTGTCTGCGTTAAACCCGTGTGAGAATATCGAGGCTGCTTGGACCTGTGGAAGTCAAAGGTTGATAATGTATTCTACTCTTTTTTTCTATTTTATGTTTTGAAACATGTTCTCTCACCATATGTGGCACCCATAGGTCTTCTAGGTGGATTAAGGAGAGAGCCCCGTATTTTCTTATTTCTGAGCTTCAAGTTGCTGGAGTAACATTTTACTGGTGTCAAACATTTTACAAGAGGACTAAGGGATCTGAATTCAGTTTTTCATGCTTGTGCAGCAAGCAATGTAGCTTAAGTGATCTTCTCATATGCCCTGTTCTCTATGCTTTGAAGTCAAAGTTATGTTATTTGTAAATACACTAAAATGTGCAATCTGCTTTAAATGTGGGTACAAATTGCATTAGTATATTGAAATATAGATGATTAAATTTACAATAGGTACCTTAGTGGTGTTTCATTGGTTTTATTTATTTATTTATTTATTTATTTATTTGATCACTGGTGTCACTTTGTGTTTTGGTTTTTGAGAAGGAATATCATGGGTGTAGCTCCAGCTGGTCCTGAAATCCTTATGCAGACCATACTGGACTCCAATTCCTGTCTCTGCCTCCTGAATTCTGTATTTAAAGCCATGTACCATTATGCCTGGAAACGTATATGTTTTTAAATGTAAAGTATTATAAATTTAAAATTATTTAAAGAATATCTACTGTTGTGGCTCTTTTATGAGTAAGCAATTACCTTTTAGTTAAGCAGTAACTTCTAAAATTCTCACATGATTATATATGACATGCATGTACAGTCATCTAGCATCGCTTAGTCAATGATAACTATTAATAAATATTAATAATATTAATAATAATATTAATAATAATAATATTAATAATATTAATAATATTTTACATATTAAGTAAGCAGATTATTAAGTGGCAGATTATGTTTAAGTTTGATAGATGGACAACAAAGATCTTTTATAGTTATACTCTTAAATAAACAAAACAAAATTTTAAAAAAGATTTCGATACCTTTCATTGGAAAATACGAAACTCACTTCCTTCAATCATTTTATTAAAAAGAATTTCCAATATATTTAGAGGGCTATAGGACAAACTGTTGAATCATCCAAGTAAAAAGTGTGGCTCATTAGCCTTTTCAATTTTGTGTATCTCAGATTCAATTGAGTTTCTTGGGAGCCTCCTTCAATGTGGAACATTGCTTAGTCAATAAGAGTACTGCACAGCCTGTCCTTGAACTGTCACACTTACACATTAATTACAGCTTTTTGATAAGATATGAAAGAACATCTGTCCAGTAGAAATGGAAGGCTATAAATGTGCACCACCAAAATTAAACAGTCTGGATATATGTAAGTGGGTATTTCTTAACAAATGTGTTCCAGCTCTTAAATTAGCAGTTTTACAGCTCTGTGTGTTGAACAAACCCATTTCCAGGGATCAACCTTAGACCATTGGAAAACAAAGATGTTTACCTTTCCAGTTCTTAAGCAGTAAATTGTTGCATAGTAGCAAAAAAATAATTTTATGGTTGATATTACTACAATAAGAGAAACTGTATTAACAGGTCATAGAAGAGGTTGAGACCCATTGCCTTAAAAACAAAATATTTCAGAATAAATCAAATTATCTACAGGTGATTCTCTTATTGCATTTAGGGTATTCCAAATGTAACTTATGATTAGTACTGCATCCTAGACTCTCTTTGATAAAAAAGAAGCACTTTCTATTTTAAATAGTAAATATATTTCTGTACACACAATTTTTAATTGTACAACCTCACTCTGCAAATGAAGCTAACAAGACCATTTTGAACTATTGAGAATATGATGGTACATGTCAAAGTGTGAAAATCACTTCAGTCAGTGAAGTCTTCGTAATAATTAGTCAAAGCATGTTCGGAGGTACCACTTTAGCTCCTCCATGGCTGTAACAAAGCATACTGAGTGCCAGGCCTCTGATTTTGCTTTATTATTTTGAAAAATAACTACAATTTAAGGGCTGGTTAGACCAAGAGTGGTTAGACATATGTGTTTGCACATGGTTAATAAAAAATACCAAAAATCTTGCATATATAACATTCTTTGCATTTAGTAGAAGGAAAGGTTCACATTAGCTAGAAGGTGATAAAATAATTAAATATAAAGAAATTAAGTATTAGTATTTATATTGTAAGAGATTTTATGATTTCTTACAATTGATGAGTCATCTGGAATGAATCTTGCATTGAAATAATTTCTAATAATTTGAACACATTTTAAAGTCTCATTTACTTATAAAATCCATGTGAAGACAACATCGAAGAAAGTTATATTATCACTGTTACTGTATATGCAGCAAACTTTCCAAAATGAGTAAGGAAATGTCTTATCTAATTTTCTATTTTCATCTCTAGTAAAGCTTTGCCAATTTTAAAAGTTATTGAATTTCCATCTCAGAAGAAAATATTTTTCTATTTTGGTATTAAGTATAATTTGAAGGTTTTAGAGGTGATGAGACAATTTAAAAGATAGTTCCATAAAATGAAAATGGTGATGTAGTTGGATAAAGTCGTATACCCACCCAGATTAGGGTTTCTCAAAGTTGAAAGAAAAGTTTGTAGACATAAGTAAGGTGACAGCCAGCTAAAAGTTGATTTTGTTGCTCCAAGTTCAAATGTGTCTTAAATAAAGTAAAATGTCACAAAAATGGAAAATTCTGTAAAATAAATTAGTAAGAATAGCAGGTTTTATTGGAATTGGCTACCCAAATCATGACACCAATACTTTATAATGAATGTTCAGCATCTGTAGGAAATCCTACAGCCAGTAAGCCCTTTGGTTACCTGCCCACTTGGGCGTGGCTCTCTAATACTATAAATATTGATATAGAGCACACATTCACTCTCTGTTCTGGCTGCTGATTTCGGTTCCTGTTCCCCTTCTATGCAGAGGACTGTGATCTGTGACTCTACCCCTAAATAAATAACCCTTTATTATGCTCCAATTTTGAGCCACTATGAGATTTCCTTTCTTAGCATCCATCTTAATCTGCTGCATCTACATGGATTCAAACTCTGCACCATACCTAGACCTGTCTAAAAGGTCCAAATGGTCCACAGACAAGAAGGTCACTCACCCCCGCAAGCTTGGCTTGCATTCATCCTACTAATGGGTATTTTGTAAAACCCCCATCACAGTGGAGTTAAATGCATGTGGCAGCTTGGAAATTTCTCAAACTTGTGCACATTCACCTGCCCCTATCCCTTAACCCCTGCCATGTTTCCCTGCTGAGTGGGAATGGGATTTCTTAAATAAAGAAACTGCCTAAGCCCATTGATAGGCCAACCCTTAGATGGGTGGGAGTAAAAGAACAGAATTCTGGGAAAGAGAAGCTGAGTCAGTAGGAGTCGCCATGATTTTCCCACTCCAGACAGACGCATGGCTAGAATCTCCCCGGTAAAAAGCGATTTTGTAGGGTGCTACACAGAATATAAGAAATGGGCTAGTCCAGGTGAGAGTTAGCCGAGAAGAAAACTTAGAAATAATGGGCCAAGCAGTGTTTGAAAATGGAATACAGTTTGTGTGTTGTTATTTTGGGGCATAAGCTAACCATGTGGGCGGCCAGGTGACAGGGACAGCCTTTTGCACCGTTTTCCTATTACTACACCCTGCCATGCTGTGAATTGGATAAGCTTCTAGTTTGTGCTCCCTGATCTAGAATTCTGGACTCTTTTTATTTTTACCTTTTAAAAATTAACTGATCTCTATTAATCTGTGATGAATTGGGGTCATTTACCTCATCTAGAACTCTCCATTGTGCTAAATACGGAAATGGACTGGATATTATAAATGCAATTCTTACTTGATAATTGTTCTTATTGTATATAGTTTACTATGCTAAAGTTACAACCATTTCTTTAATTTAGACAAAGTTGGGAAATGTGGTGGAAGATGTATTTGATTAACTACGGAAAGATGTGTTGCATTTGTTCAACTATTTTAAAATGTGTTACTTTTGTTTTTTGGTGCCTTTAATATTACCTTAACTATGTGGGAAAAGTATTCTACATCTTGTTTATGTTGCAGAACATTAATTTAATTATGCAAAAATGTGCTACATTTGCTGGAATTTGTTTAAGTGTTTAAGATGTGTTAATGTTTCACTTTGCCTTTCCAAAGCAACTGATTGGTCTAGTAAAATGCTCATGACCCAGTATCTAGGCAGAAGACAGATAGGTGAAGTAGACAACAGAGATTAAGGGGTCCCAGCCATCCAGGGGACAGGTAACTATCTAGTCTGGCAGACAGAGAAAGCAGTAAAGCACAATTATTTTGAATTCCTCCTCAACATTCAAATATGTAAATCATATATCATAAAAATCACAGAACACCAGCACAAATAATCTATGTGTAAGATTAACATGTGCTTATTTCCTTCAAAAATTAATTTGTATTAAAGCTGCTCATCCTTTGGGCTGCAAATTTGTTATTTCATAACCCTTTAGTGTCAACACTCAACCTTCATAAATCTAGTTGTTTGCATAAAATTCCACGTGTGCATATGTTTAGAACCAGCCAAGTGGATATTTTATATTTCCAGATCTCTACTTAAATTCTGTCATATAACCTTTTCTTCTTGAAATACAATATTGTAAGATATTTTATAATTATTCAAACAATGTTTAATATAAATTTTGCATTTTAATGAGTTTGATAGAAGAGTATAATTTAGAATCAAATTGGAATCTATGAAGACTACATATAGTATAGCTAAAGGGATATCTTTTAGCACTAACAACTAAGATTGATTTCAATAAGACTATAGCCCATTTACTGTTTATACTTTCAATTTGAAATGAAGTTTTTTGTTGTTTGTATTCTGGGTGATGACTTTAAATACTTAAAACAAACAAAGCCCTATCACAAGTTAGCTCTGCAATAAAAAATGTTTTATATTCTTTTGGTCTTTTCTTATGTCACCTCAAAAAAAATATTTCTTTTATTATTGTTTCTGTTTAAAAGGCTTAGAACTGACTCAATAGACCTAAACAGTGTAGTAGTGTTAGAGCCCAACTCTGGGATGATGCTAGCTCCTCAGGAGGGTCGCACCAAGAAACCATTCACCATTCTGGTTGATGCAATGCAAAAGGAATTTTTATTCCCATAAGCAGGATCCCCAGCCAGGCCAAGGAAAGAAGCCCCAACTAGCTATTACAGACTGCTTTTAAGGCAAAACCATTTTTCAAGGAAGGGTTGGTTGTTTGTCAAACACGGGGATTGACTCATTTTTTGTTTTTTTTTTTTAATTTTTTTTATTGAGAAAAAAAGAAAAAAAAAAGTTTCTGCCTCCTCCAGCCTCCAACTTCCCTCCGCCTCCTCCCAGCCTCCCATTTCCCTCCCCCTCCTCCCACCCTTCTCCTCCTCCCCCTCCTCTCCCCCTCCCTCTCCAGTACAAAGAGCAGTCAGGGTTCCCTGCCCTGTGAAAAAGTCAGGTCCTCCCCCTCTGTGTCCATGTCTAGGAAGGGGTGAACATCCAAACTGGCTAGGCTCACACAAAGCCAGAACATGAAGTAGGATCAAAACCCGGACCATTGTTCTAGGCTATGTCAGCCCCATTGTTTGCCATATTCAGAGAGTCTGGTTTTATCCCATGCTTTTTCAGTCCACAATCCAGCTGGCCTTGAAGTGAGCTCCCAATAGATCAGCCCCACTGCCTCAGTGGAGTGGGTGCACCCCTCGTGGTCCTGACTTCCTTGCTCATGTTCTCCCTCTTTCTGCTCCTCATTGGGACCTTGGGAGCTCAGTCCAGTGCTCCAAAGTGGGTCTCTGTCTCTATCTCCATCCATCACCAGATGAAGATTCTATGGTGATATGCAAGATATTTGTCAGTATTGTTGCTAGGATATGGTCATTTCAGGTTCCTTCCTCAGCTGCCCAAGAGATTAACTGGAGACATCGCCTTGGGTTCTTGAGAACCCTCTAGGTTCAAGTCTCTTGCCAACCTAAGGTGGTTCCATAAATAAGATATAATAGCTTCCCTGCTCCCCTATCCAAACTTCCTTTATCCCAATCATCCTGTTTCCCCAAGTTCCCCCATCCTCCCTTTCTCATTTTCTCTCCCCATCTACCCTTACCCCCATCCCACCCCACCCCTAAGATCCAATTTTCTCCCGGCAATTTTGTCTACTTCCCTTAGTCAGGAGCATAACTATATGTTTTTCCTTGATTCACCTTCTTATTTAGTTTCTTTAGGATCACCAGTTATAGACTCTGTGACCTTTATATGTATTCAAAAACTAATTATGAGTGAGTACATCCCATGTTCATCTTTTTAGGTCTGGGTTACCTCCTCAGGATAGTGTTTTCTATTTCTCATCTGTTTTACATGCAAAATTCGAGAAGTCATTGTTTTTTAACGCAGCATAGTACTCTACCACTTTGGAAATCTGTGTAGGCGGTTTCTCCAGAAATTCGGGATCAACCTACCCTGGACCCAGCAATACCACTCTTGGTAATATACCCAAGAGAAGCCCTATCATGTGACAAAAGCATTTGTTCAACTATGTTCATAGCAGTATTATTTGTAATAGCCTGGAACCTGGAAACAACCTAGATGTCCTTCAATGGAAGAATGGATAAAGAAAATGTTGAATATATAACATTAGAGTACTACACTGCGAAGTTTGACTCATTTGAGGCATTTACCTGCGATTGGTTACTCAAAGGCACGACGGGGGATTTGCTAGGTCAGGCGAAGGACAAGGAAGCACCTGTAGGCTGTTGAAAAACATCTAAAATTCTAGTCAACAGGCAGGTGGGGTCATGTCTAGTTTACAAACATATATTTTTCTTCAGTAGTAAAAGAAAGAATACTGATTCTACCAATACTTCCTTTGATTTCAGCAAAATTCAATGAGACACTGAATCCAGCAACGTTTCATTATACTTGAAAATATGTGTTAATTTTTCAATAAAAGAAAACATATAGTAGTAAGAGTAATAATCGTATTAAAATAAATCATATGTTTTCATTTTTTGGATAAAGAAAATGTGAGTACAGAGTCCAAATTAGTATTTAACCAATAATCTTCTTTTCTCAAATGGGCAGAGAAAAGACATGAACAATAAAGTAAATGACACATATATCAACTTAATAAAAAACTGCAAATAATTATAATAATAATTCTAAATACAATTATGTATATGTTACATTACACAATATATACACACACATATATATATGATATATGTGTATTTATATATTATGTAAATATATGTATATTTCTACATACAAAAATGCAAGTGTGTCTGACAGTGTTAAATGAATTTAAAATGTGTAAGGCTCTTACAATCTATAGAATAGAAAGGAATTCCAAATAACTTTTTTTAAGATAAGTTAATAATCACTTATAGCTGAGTACATACCATGTTTCTTTTTCTGGCTATGGGTAACTTCAAAATAATAATTTTCCTATTTTTCATACATTTTCCTACAAATCTCATGATATGTTTTATTTTCTTATTGTGTCTTGGTATGTCATGTGTTGTTGATATCTCTGAAGGCTATTTTTCTTCTGAGAAAAATAAGGGACTAAAATCTGTTAATAAGAAACCAAAGCAAAACTAAATTTGACAGTGGAGTTCTAGAAATATATATTCAATAGGATGTCTTGTTGTTTTAAGTGAATGTGGCTATAAAACTATTTGTCATTTTGCTAAATATGTTAACCAGAATTTAAAAAGTAAAAGTTTAAAATTACTTCCCTCTTGGTTAAACTGTCTATTTGGCATGTCTGGTATCATTCTTGTTCATCTTACTTATACTTGCTTAATGACTTCTGACATAATTAGAAGAAATAGTTTCTCAGCACACACCCTGATCCACTTCCTTTTTTTATATTATGTATATTCCCTCTTTTTAATGTTCTTTGAGCCTTATGTTGAAGAGCGTTATGTGGGTTCATCTGTTAGGATTTGGGTCCTCAGCTCTGCATTTTTTTTTTGTTTGTGATTTCTGTAGTGGTCTCTGACTGCTGCAAATAAAACTTTCCTTGATGAATGGTAAAGACTGTACCTTTGTCTCTGCATATTAGAACAAATGAGCATAAATTGTCATTAGAGATTTTGATGGTTTTGTGTAACAATTGTAGATCCTTTAAATACCATGACTTCACTAAAGCTAATTAGTTACCTAGGTTTCCCGTACTAGATGTGCTTTCCCACTAGTTGAGTGGGTCTTTGTTTTATGATATCAACACTACACAAAGAACTCTAGACAACTAGAAAAGCTAGGAATGGAGGAGTGACCTTCCCAGGAAGATAACACCTATTAGTTATACAACTCCAAAGAGTCAACTGTTACATAGCCATATACAACAATGCAGTATTTTCTTCAAGTCATGACAAAAAGACTGTTAGTTATTTACTGAGAACTGAGGCATGACCAGAAAACCGTAGAAGCCCCACAACATATATGCACATTTTATATCAGTGACAATAGAATTTTTTGCCTGTTAAAATATTACTAGTTTTCTTTTACCTGGGTAGAATATATGCTACTATAGAATCCTGCATGAAGATATATGAATTACCTTTATTATGATGAACTCCGAGCTATCACAGCTCACTGCTTCACAAACAACTTCTTATTGGGCATTTCAAAAGTACTCTAATAAAATCATTTATTATTTTTCTCCCCTGGATTCATCAATATAAAATCTACTCATGCCCACATGTGAGTGTTTACACAGTTCAGTGCAGGAATCAAAATTATAATATTATGGAGATTAACTATAAATTTAAATCATTTATTCCTGTCATATCTTTTAGAACTGCTTTTGCAAATTTTGAATGATGACCTTGATTCTATAAAATGAGAGCTCTGTGTATCCATAAACCATGGTATTTATAAAAAAATCTGGATGAAGTCTCCACAAATTATCATTTAATAATAATGTTCAAATCATTATTACCAATTATAATATAGCTATAAAGACTAAATAGCAAAATTTTATTTTTAGCCATTTTGTCTTCATTTGCTTTTATTTTTTTCTTGCTTTTTAGCACTAATTTCATTCACTTCTTCTCACTGGGCTATGTTTTTTATTTTAGTTTTTTCTTAAATCTACCTATTGACAGATAATGATCTCTTTAGGTCAGTTCAAGCAGTCTACTGAATATTAGCTTTATATTATTTATTTACTCCATTGTTTTCAAGATGACATTTCTGTATGTAGCCTTGTATGTCCTGGAACTTGCTATGTAAGGAATGGGCTGGCTGTGAAGTCTGATCCACCTGTGTCCCCAAGAAGCTGTGATTAAAGTCATATGTCATTACCATTTGTTGATACAAGCTTATTAATATTGTAGCTTCTGATAAAATGTATTGAAAACACGATGAAAAAAAAACACAAATTTCCACATGAAATCTCAGCAAAATGAAAGCATACCATTGGTATTTAGGACGACGTAGCTTTACCCATCATCAACTATGTAGCTGTTCACCTAGTAGGCAGATAGGAACGTGTCATAACTATGAGGGTAAGAGGAAGAAGTAGTCATTAAAGGGTTCCATTTCCTTGTATTTTATTCAACTATTAATGGTTTGAAATATTAAATTTTCCTGTATGGAAATGGAAACCATTGTGACAAGTGGCTTTACAACTAGATTGAAATAAGTGTTCAAGAAAATAGAAATTAAGATGAAAACACTGTACTAGCTTTAAGCAGTTTGATTTTCTTATTTCTTATAGGTTTCACTTGAATAAGATAGGCATAAATCATGGCTATAAACATACTTTGCTCTGTTTTCCTGACTGTAGATGCAATGTGACCAGCTTTTTATTGCACCCCCTGCCTTGACATGCTCATTATATTACACGCATGACATGTATGCAAAATCAAAACTTTTTCTCCTTAAAAATGAATTTTCTGATATTTTTGCAAACACCAGAAAAATAAAGTAACTTATAAAATAAAAAACAAAACGGCCCCCATATTATACCTTCTTTTGTATAAATAAGGCATTTCTGTGGTATAATTCACTTTATCTTTATAGTAAATATCTTTATCAGTATTTCCACTTCAATTCTCTTTCATATTCAGTTGAGAGGTGAACACCTATAAAGTATTATTCTCTTAACGCAACATTGCAACTTAGAGTGCGCTACAAGGAATAGCAAAGGTAGGAAGATTTAATTTTTATGAATAATTTGATGGGAATATGCCATCAAATGTATCTGTAATAAAAAATAAAATATAGGCAAAAATATAGTATAGTGACAAATCTGAACACATTTACTCATAAAAACCAACAGACTTTTAGAAAGCAACCTAAATTCTAAAGCATATTCAGAGATTCAATGAACTACAGTAGCTCTTGAGAAGAAACTTCTTTAGTTCAAATAGGACAAGGAGTCAGTAATGCATAGATACTGATAGATTTATTCAAAAGCTCCAAACTGTAGAAACGTAAAGTATTGGGAAGTAGAAAACGCTGATCCTAGTATTTAATATTG
>CAWTZC010000703.1:0-24959 GCA_963919715.1 Microtus obscurus
AATTTACTAGTTCATGTTGAATGAGGAGCGGCCGGGCTGGACCCTGTACCCAGCCGCCCGCATGGCTTAGCTTAAGCCCCGAAATAACAACACACAAACTGTATTCATTTAATCACTGCCTGGCCCATTATTGGCTAGCTCTTACATATAGACCTAACCCATTTCTGATAATCTGTGTAGCACAAGGTGTGCTTACCGGGGAGATTCTAGCCTGCGTCTGCAGGGACTGGGAACATCATGGCGACTCCTTCTGACTCAGCTTTCTTCTCTTTCCCAGAATCCTCTTCTGTCTACTCCACCCACCTAAGGGTTGGCCTATCAATGGGCTCAGGCAGTTTCTTTATTTTAACCAATGAAATCAACAGATTGATATAGGACACTCCCACATCACTTCCCCCTTTTTCTGTTTAAACAAAAAGGAAGGCTTCATTTTAACATAGTAAAATTACATATAGCAAAACAGTTATCAAGTAAGAATTACAGTTACAATATTTATATCTACTTTATCTTTTATCATAACTAAGGAAAACTATAACTATAACTAACCATTCTTCAACTCCATCAAAGACTCCAGAAGGATATAAAATTAAACAAGAAATAAGAAAACTCTAGTAATGACAGAGACATCTCGCTGCCTGGACAGTCACCCAAAGTTCCTCTGTACCACTGGGGCATCTATCTTCGGCCTACAGGCCCATAGTATCCAGCAGACATTTTTATCAAGCAGGAAATTTCAAAGACAGTTCAGTCATTTTTTGCTGTGCCCTGCGTTCTGCAGAATGTCTCGTAGACTCTTTTATGAATCAGGAACCTCCGAAAGATCATCTCACCTTTAGGCAAGTTCAGCAGTCCTCTCTCTGCAGGTTCTTTGTGTCCAGTTTAGTGTAATAGTCCAGGCAAGAACAGTCTCTTGCCCAATGGCTGGCTATCAAACTCCATTAAGGATCCTCTTCGATGCCCATCTTCCTCTCGAAGTAGATTGGTGCTGCCAGGAGCAGACGTGTCTCATTGTCATGAAAAGCCCTAAATTATTAAAACATTAAATGCCATATTCTGCAGTCCTTGAAAGATATGAAGAATGCCTATCTAATTGAAATATATCTCCATATATCTAGAAAATCTAACATGACTACAAGCTTGACTATTATTTACGATTATTTAACAACAACCTATATTTCCTAATTATACATTCATTTTAAAAATGAACTACACAATCATAATACCTTAATCAAGATCAAAAATACATATACATATAACAAAATTGACCTTAAAATCCATACCAATGCAAATTATTTATATCTATATCATATCCCCCTTTAAATGTAAAAGAATATTTATAAACAATATTTTGGGAACATGGGCGCAGTTTCTCTCTCCAAACTGCTTCCTGCTGAATGGGGGCGTCGTTAATTAGGTCTTTCATGGTATAACCTGTGTTGCCAGGGTCATCTCAGTTGGCAGATGAGTGAAGTAATTTTTTGAGGGGTGTTCACAGCAACCTTTCAGGAGGGCGTGGTCTATCATACCATATTGGAATAGATGCAATCCATAGGGTCTGGTCCTCTGTGAAAACAAAAGAAGACTCTCTCCAAAGCATCATATCCTT
This sequence comes from Microtus obscurus, assembly GCA_963919715.1. Classification (NCBI taxonomy): domain Eukaryota; kingdom Metazoa; phylum Chordata; class Mammalia; order Rodentia; family Cricetidae; genus Microtus; species Microtus obscurus. The sequence continues at coordinate 1,607 of CAWTZC010000703.1, forward strand.
AGACCCAAATTTTGAAATTGTAATACCCTTATATCCATTCTGGTTCAGCTTGGCAGCCCATATAATGAAATGTCTCTCTGTATTTAGCTCCTTTACAGTCAAAAATTTCAAAGAAAACACAACGTACATAATCCAGACTCTCTGTGAATTTTTCCATTTTTTACGTGGCTTATTTTTACTTTATTTCTCTTAATCTATAACTATCTGTACTCTGTCTCTTTAAAGACTTTACCTTTTTATTTTTAAAGGCATTAACTTTATTTTCTCTCTCTATATATTTCTTTCTTTCTCAAGCCTACGTACATTCATCCAACACTGTGATCCATTTAGTGGTCTGTCTGAATCTGTTTTATTGTGAATCTGTAATTTTTTTACTATCCAGGAGCATTTTTTAAAATGTTAAGCACTTCTTAAAAACTTAAGTTGCACCATGTAGGAGTAATACGGTACTGCCTGTGTCCTGTAAAGTCTAAACCTTAAGTGCGCTGTTCTCACAGTAATTACGGTAGTTTCTGCCTGAGACCAGCTCAGTTCAGCATGGCGGAGCTGAGCCTCTCCTGCCTCAGAGCCATTTGGTGCTCCTGAGCTGAGCACAATTCCAGGCATACAGCAGTCCACATTGCCATCAAGCAAGCCGTAGAGCTTTAGTCCAAATGCTCCATTCAAAAGCTCTGTCTCCCCCAGGAGCCAGACAGAGATCATAATGGCGGCACAGCCCAGAAAGCCGCACTTTAAAATGACGCAGCTTTTTTTCTGCTGCTATTGCCGAACCAGGAAATCTCTCTACGGCACGCCACCAACAAAGAACAAAACTCTGTGTTAAACTCTGTTTTTTCTCTGTTTAGAATTAAGCTCTCTCAGGTTTTTAAGTGGATTCAGCCCATCACGTCCGGGCGCCAATCTGTAGTAAGAGGAGCGGGCTGGGCTGTGTCCCTGGCACCTGGTCACCCGCATGGCTTAGCTTAAGCTCGAACAACAACACACAAACTGTATTCATTTAATCACTGCCTGGCCCATTATTGGTGCTCTTACATATAGACCTAACCCATTTCTGATAATCTGTGTAGCACCCCAAGGTGTGCTTACTGGGGAGATTCTAGCACTGCGTCTGCAGGGACTGGGAACATCATGGCGACTCCTTCTGACTCAGCTTCCTTCTCTTTCCCAGAATCCTCTTCTGTCTACTCCACCCACCTAAGGGTTGGCCTATCAATGGGCTCAGGCAGTTTCTTTATTTTTAACCAATGAAATCAACAGATTGATATAGGACACTCCCACATCAAGTTCATTTCCGGAATTACTAGATAATATTTCACATTTTGAATCTTTTAAATTACTGTCCAAGACAAAACACTAATTACATGTGTCAAAGCTGTTTTCCTACTAGTACACATCAACAGTGTTTAAAGAAAGGTCCGAATAATTGACTTCTCATACTTTTATAATTATATAATAAATATCCAAAATAATTTTTTAGATTGAAAAAATATGTGTTTTCATTTCTGTGTCCATGCCTGCTTTTCTATATAGGCACCATGTGCAGGAAGGTGCCCATGGAAGCCAGATGACAATGTTGGATCTCTTGGAAATGGAATTTTAGACAGTTGGGATTGGCAAATATGGGCTCTGGGAACCAAACCCAGGTCTTCTGAAAGCAATGTATTATCAGTGGTGTTACCTGCTGAGATTTCCTGCCAGACTCTTAAATGATATCTTCACACATTTTAAATATAAAGTACATTAACATCATTGACAACCAACACATTTAGCAATATTGCCCCCGAATTTATTGTTGCTGTTAAATTGTAGCTTAATTGTACACACTAAAGGATCTTCCCCTGTCCTCCCCTCTATCCACTCTCTTTATCCTGGTGTCCTGGTGTAAGAACCATCTACTACCCAATTCTATTGTGTCAACACTTAGTTTCTATATATGAATCTAGTCTGTAACAAGACATTTACATTTCTGTTTGGTGCACTTACTTCACATAACCTCTCCATTTCGATCTAGGTAACATGTTCTCCTGTTCAAACGTTCCATATTTTCTTTTTCCATGTGATAAATGAATTGCTACTTCATTTATTACATTTTTTCAGTCTTGTGAGTATTGCCACAATAAATATGAGGATGCAGCTGCCTCCGGTGTTTACTTGTACACTCAACTACACATGAGGCTGAGACAGGAGGACTGGTTCTTTTTTGGGGTTTGAGAACAACATAATAGGATCAATTATCAATAACAGAAGTAAAATTATAGAATGTAGATGGATTTCAAACCTAGTGATTTAATTTCTATAGATTATATATTCAAAAAAGGGATTGTAAGATATATAATTCTGTTTTCATCTTTTTGAGGTTTTTTTTTCATTTATTAAGCATATATTGTATGGAGCTTTCATTCTCATTAATGCTGCATAGGAGTTCCATCTTTTCCATATCCCCAGGAGCACGTTTGATCTTTCACTTCCTGATATGGATGGGTTTATGAATTTGAAGCAGCATCTCTCAGTCAGTTCTATTTTATTTTCCAAATAAAATTGAATGTTTTTCATATAACTTTTGTAATTTACAGTAGTATAAATAGCATGGTGTTGGGATCACAAATTATCACATATATCAGACAAAAGATCTCTTTGCATTTCATTGTAAAACAAACTTTGAACTTATAAAACAAATTCTGCATGTGTTATGCATGCTATATCAGCAAATAATTTACACATTACCACGTCACTATTATATTTTATAATTTGAATTTCTAATTATGTCACTTTTATCATCAAGATTATACTATCTCAAAGTTTTTTTTAAATTTGTGATTGTGTGCGTGCGTGTGTGTGCGTGTGTGTGTGTGTGTGATTACAGGTCTCCTCAAAGAACAGTAGTGTCAGTGGGATCACCTTGATCTAGAGTTACAGGCTGTTGTGAGCCATACAAATGTACTAGGAATGAAAATTGGGACCTCTGGAAAATTGATTACACACTCTTAACCACTGACTCATTTTTTCAGCCTCTTCCAAACTAAAGTTAATACTTTTTAGTCAGGTGGATACACTTCGAAATAATTATTAAATATTAGCATTTTTAAAAAAAAATTCCATGAAAGAATCCTTTGCTTCAAACATTTCACCTATATTACATTTTGTACTGATCCTCTTTCTCTTTTGTATACTCACTTTGCAAAGAGTAATATTCAAATCTATATGCTTCACTGAGTAATTATTGTTATAACCCTGGAACTGGCAATAGTAAGGCACTGTGTGGAGCTATACAGTCTATTCTAATTGCAAAATTTCTCCATCTATGGAAAATTCCCAAGCACTCAACATGCTGAACATTATTCATAACCAGAAATATCCCATCACGGTTAAAATGGGAAATTCTGGTTTTATAGATTTCTCAGAGTAATTGTTATAAACTCACAAATCATACAGAGAAGACATTATATTAAATGGCAATAAACTGAAATAAAATTATTTTAATCAATAATTTAATAGTAAGTTGTGGCATACATCTCTTATCACCTGTTTACATGGAATAAATAATGAATATCTAAGCAGAAAATAGTTTTAATTAGTGATCCAAAAATAAAATTAATAAGATTTAGAATATATTAAATTAACATTAACAAAATAGGTAATGTGTGAGGTAAATTATAGCGGCTTATTTGTCCCAACAAAAGGCTTGGATAGAAAATGAAATATACTATTTAAAAATGCAAGATTACAGATAATCCTTTTGAATACTGTATAATGATAAGATTGTTACTGAACTTTATATATGCAAGATTTTATATTAAAACCTAGAAAATGTCATGGGTAGGAGTGGATGGATAAAAGTGAACTAGTTCTTAGAAACTGTTGTAGAACAATTCATTCAAACTTATTCAATTGATAGTTAAAAATGTGTTGGAAAATTAACATGAAATGCCTGATATTTAAATGTGTCTCAGAATACCTCTATAAAATGAATGGTCCCATGAGGCTGGTATTCTCAGCCTGCTGGTATGACTGCCAGAACAATGATGGGTACAAGTATGTGTACACTCAAAGAACATCTAGGCACACACTAATATAGAAATTGTTTTATGAGCAATAATGTCACCTGAATTTTACATTCTAGATTTCAATATATTTATATTTCCTTAAATAATATACAAGCATTAACAAATAAATAAGAATAAACAATCCTTAAAAGAACTAAACATCATTTTCCTCAGTTTTACTACTTTTTACATCATTTTATTACTTAGCTTGGAAAGAAAAATTTGATAACTTAATTTTATGTGTTATCATTTACAATTATGATTATTTAAAGATGTTATACTTATTAGATTAATTATGTTTTCAGTAGATTTCTTTTTCTCAAAAATTGAATTAAAGCCAATGGCCTTCACTCAATAATAGGCAAAGATTTAACACTACAAATCCAACCTTACGTGCAATTTGGCAATTTATTCAAACTCCTTTACAAATATCTGTGTTAAAACTATTTCCCACTATAACTCAAAATCACCTTCACTGAAACCCATGGGCCATTTATCAAAGTCAATTAATTATAGTTCAGTTTGTTTTGTACTACATTGCAGAGATATGTCAGCTGATGGATTATTTGAACCTAGGAACAAACACATGGCGTTTCAGATTAAAATTTTTTTTTTTTTTAAATTTACTTTTTTTTTTTATTTTTAAATTAATTTATTATGTTTTCCATTATTTAAAACAATTTTCAAATTCAAATACACTTTGATCATATTCTTCCTCTCCCTCAAGTCCCTTCAGATCTTTTCCCCATCCCTACCCACCCAACTTTAAGTTCTTTCTTCTAACAAGAAGCAAAATCCTGTACAACAATAAAATCTTCCAAAACTTAGAAACAAGAAAGTCATACCAAGAAAAGAAAGAAAAAAAGATTGAAAACAAACAAAAAGCCCAACTTGTAACCAAATAAAGCACAGACAAAATCCTGTGGAGTCCAACTATATGTTGTTGGTCAATTACTCCTGAACATGAGGCTTGCCCAGAATTAGTTGACATGCTCAGTGTCACTCATCGTAGAAAACTGATTGTCTCTCCCCTAACTGGTATAAGTGATAGTTCAGTTGTTAACCTTTTTTTTTTTTTTTTTTTTTTTTTTGTCAAAGCCTCCGTTTATTAGGGACAGGGTAACGACTATATACCCCCCGAATGAGGGCTTGGGGAGTAGGGCACAGGAGCATGGAATCTGGCCGCGTGGTCCCAGTCACGTAACCTACATCCGGTCAGGTAGGCCAAGAAGTCAGGAGTTGCCACACCTAGTTCCCTGGATAGCTGGAATTTAAGGCAGTTCCGCTATCAGATTAGGTTCAGTTTAGCAATTAGCAAATAGCTAATTGGGGATGGGGCAGGTTTTGCCAATAGGACTATTCTTAACATAATTATGGGTTTGGGGTTCCCTGCAGGCTCCCCAAGGTGATGGTTTCTGTAACAATCTTTAGGGGGGGGGAAACGGCTCCCAACATATTCCTCCCCTTTCTTATATAGAGGCAAGTAGTTATAGGTGGAGGGCACCAAGACAGAGTCAACCATGGTGTCAGATCTAAAGGAGAGGGGACTGGGACAAGGAGAGACCCTCCTCTCGACTGGTGAAGTAATTAACCTCTCCTGGGAACAGAGGGGTGCCTTATGAGTAGCATTAGTTTCTTGGAGCTTCTCAAATAAAAGGTATCTAGTAGGATTAAAGTAAGCAGATCACAGGGCACCCTGTCTTAGGCTATGTGGAGAGCGCCCTCGTACCTAAAAACCATGCCATGTTGAGCCGGCCTGTACGGCTCTGTATGGTTTGAAATTTAGGTGAGGATCCACACTAACTCCCGTCATTGGGCCCCCTGTATCTATCATTAATGAAAAATCTGTGAGGTGCTCCTTAAACAAAAGATATGATATAATTTTGGCACCAATAACTCTATCTCCAGACAAGAAGAAAGGGGCACCTTCCAAACCCAGTATTCACCTTTTAGTCTGGCCCATGGTATGTCCTCCCTTCCTAAATGCCTACTCCACAAAAAGTTACCTGTGCTTGCCTGTCATCAATTAGGGAGGTGAAAAAAGGGATCAAAATCTAAAATTCTTAACATATGCATTAAACCCAAACACTTTACAGCATGTGTCAAACCTTTCCCAACATAGATAAGCAGTTACAAATATCATTAGATCAATTTCAGTAAGAGTACAATGACATACATTGTTGTCAAATACCACCATTTCCAGACTCTGAGCAACAGTCACAGGAACCCCAATCTTTCCCCTTCTTAAGTGAAGAGGTTAGTATTTTAATTAAAATGAGTTCTGTGTCCCAAAGATTAAAACAGTCTGATGTCCAGTCTGCATCTCAGCTCCAAAGCAGACCAGAGTTCAAGCTGCAGAAGCAGTTTAGCACTTGTGCTTCAGGGCCGGTGGGATTCCTGGGTGAGGTGAGCTGGATTCAGCTATCTGAAGCACATCCGGCATTATCTCAGCCGGGTCTCCCTGGACTCAGGAGGCAGAATTGACACCCTGTAGAGTGGAGCAGCAGGTTCTGTTATCAGGGACTCCTCTCCTTGGGGGGCAAGAAAAGCCAGACTAAGGACCTCTCTGCAATCGCCTCAGGAACTCCTCTGTGTCCGCAGCGCAGCCTCGACATCAGGCCCAGCTTTTATTTTCTTTCTGTGAAAAAAAGCATAAACATATCCTCGACCCCAAATATATATAGGTCGGGTTTTTTCATAATGCATTGCAAGGGCTTTTCCACCTTGCCCTAGCAAAGGTCAGCTTGGTGTTATCATGTCAGATCCGTTTTGCATCTGGATCTACTTGCAAGTTTCATAAGCTGCTTACAAGGAGCCTTATTATGCTCCATAATATTTTTTTTATTATTATTAGCCATATATGCAGTTCCTCCATTGGAAGAGCCATTTGTAAAATTTAGCATAAAATCCTTTAAGGGATTTTTTTTGCTATAACATTAGCAAAATACAGTTGTGTGAATTGTAGCAATAATCATCTGGGGATCAAGCCATTTTTTAGCTTTTATCCTGCCCTTTTGTACCAGACAGGCTACTGGTTTAAATTAAGAGTTTAATATCTTAATTGGCAAAACTTGAGAAGATTTTGCCATAAACAGCATTTTTTCATAAAAATGTTGTAGAATAAGTTTTATATTTAATATGCACACTTGCCATAGCTGCATTATAATTAATATACTGTATTTGTTGATTATTGTATACTTTACCTGTTGATTTATATTTTACCTGTTTGAGTACCTGTTAGGCAGCTTTAAGCTCTCTCTATTGGAAACTGGTTTTTTTTTTTTATTTTATTTTTCTATTCTAAGATGGCTCCCCTTAATTAAGATGTGTGCTTCTCTGCTCCCCCTAACCAACCTTCCTTTATCCCAAACATCCCGGTTCCCCAGGTTCCCCCCATCCTCCCCTTCTCACATTTCTCTCCCCTTCTCCCCTCACCCCCCTCCCACCACACCCCCAAGATCCCAAATTTTTGCCCGGCAATCTGGTCTACTTCCATAACCAGGAGGATAGCTATATGTTTTTCTTTCGGTTCACCTTCTTATTTAGTTTCTTTAGGATATCAAATTATAGACTCACTGACCTTTATTTATCTCTAGAAACCAATTATGAGTGAGTACATCCCATGTTCATCCTTTTGGGTCTGGGTTACCTCACTCAGGATAGTGTTTTCTATTTCCATCCATTTGCATTCAAAATTCGCGAAGTCATTGTTTTTTACCGTTGAGTAGTATTCTAATGTATATATATATTCCATACTTTCTTCATCCATTCTTCCATTGAAGGGCATCTAGGTTGTTTCAGGTTCCGGCTATTACAAATAATGCTGCTATGAACATAGTTGAACAAATATCCTTGTCGTATGATCGGGCATCTCGTGGGTATATTCCCAAGAGTGGCATTGCTGGGTCCATGGGTAGGTTGATCCCAAATTTCCTGAGAAACCGCCACACTGCTTTCCAAAGTGGTTGCACAAGTTTGCATTCCCACCAGCAATGGATGAGGGTACCCCTTTCTCCACAGCCTCTCCAGCAAAGGCTATCATTGGTGTTTTTGATTTTAGCCATTCTGACAGGTGTAAGGTGATATCTCAATGTTGTTTTGATTTGCATTTCCCTGATCGGCTAAGGGAAGCTGAGCATGACCTTAAGTGCCTTTTGGCCATTTGAACTTCTTCTGTTGAGAATTCTCTCTTCAGATCAGTGCCCCATTTTTTAATTGGGTTAATCAGCATTTTAAAGTCTAGTTTCTTGAGTTCTTTATATATTTTGGAGATCAGACCTTTGTCTGTTGCGGGGTTGGTGAAGATCTTCTCCCAGTCAGTGGGTTCCCTTTTTGTCTTAGTGACAGTGTCTTTTGCTTTACAGAAGCTTCTCAGTTTCAGTAGGTCCCATTTATTCAATGTTGCCCTTAATGACTGTGCTGCTGGGGTTATACCTAGGAAGCGATCGCCTGTGCCCTTCTGTTGTAGGGTACTTCCCACTTTCTTTTCTATCAAGTTCAGTGTGTTCAGATTGATATTGAGGTCTTTGATCCATTTGGACTTGAGTTTTGTGCATGGTGATAGATATGGGTCAATTTTCTTTCTTCTACAGGTTGACATCCAGTTGTGCCAGCACCATTTGTTGAAGATGCTTTCTTTCTTCCATTGTATACTTTTAGCACCTTTATCGAAAATGAGGTGTTCATAGGTTTGTGGGTTAAGATCCGGGTCTTCTACACGATTCCATTGGTCGACTTCTCTATTTTTATGCCAATACCACACTGTTTTCATTACTGTAGCTCTATAGTAGAGTTTAAAGTCAGGGATGGTAATGCCTCCAGAAGTACCTTTATTGTACAAGATTGTTTTGGCTATCCTGGGTTTTTTGTTATTCCATATAAAGTTGATTATTATCCTTTCAAGATCAGTGAAGAATTTTAATGGGATCTTGATGGGGATTGCATTGAATCTATAAATTGCCTTTGGTAGGATTGCCATTTTTACTATGTTGATCCTCCCAATCCAAGAGCAAGGGAGATCCTTCCATTTTCTGGTATCCTCTTCAATTTCTTTCTTCAATGCCTTAAAGTTCTTGTCAAATAGATCCTTCACTTCTTTGGTTAGAGTTACCCCCGAGATATTTTATGCTGTTTGTGGCTATCGTGAAAGGTGATGCTTCTCTGATTTCCCTCTCTGCTTCCATATCCTTTGTGTATAGGAGGGCGACTGATTTTTTGGAGTTGATCTTGTATCCAGCCACATTACTAAAGGTGTTTATCAGCTGTAGGAGTTCTTTGGTGGAGTTTTTGGGGTCGCTTATGTAGACTATCATATCATCTGCAAATAACGAAAGTTTAACTTCTTCCTTTCCAATTCCGAATCCCCTTGATCCCCTTATGTTGTCTTATTGCTATTGCTAAAACTTCAAGCACTATATTGAAGAGGTATGGGAGAGAGTGGACAGCCTTGTCGTGTTCCTGATTTAAGTGGGATGGCTTTGAGTTTCTCTCCGTTTAATTTGATGTTAGCTGTCGGTTTGCTGTAAATAGCTTTTATTATATTTAAGTATGACCCTTGTATCCCTAATCTCTCCAAGACTTTTATCATAAAGGGATGTTGAATTTTGTCAAAAGCTTTTTCAGCATCTAATGAAAGATCATATGGTTTTTTTCTTTTCAGTTTATTTATATGATGGATTACATTGATAGATTTTCGTATGTTGAACCAGCTGCTTGCATCTCTGGTATGAGAAGCCTACTTGATCATAATGGATAATGTTTCTAATGTATTCTTGGATCACGGTTCGCCAGTATTTTGCTGAGGATTTTTGCGTCGATGTTCATGAGTGAGATTGGCCTGTAATTCTCTTTCTTGGTTGAGTCTTTGTGTGGTTTTGGTATCAGAGTGATGGTAGCTTCATAAAAGGAATTTGGCAATGACTCTTCTTGTTTCTATATTGCTGAAATACCTTAAGGAGTATAGGTATTAGGTCTTCTTGGAAATTCTGGTAGAATTCCGCATTGAAACCGTCTGGTCCTGGGCTTTTTTTGGTAGGGAGGTTTTTGATAACAGCTTCTAATTCTTCGCGACTGACAGGTCTATTTAGATTGCTCACCTGGTCCTGATTTAACTTTGGTATATGGTATTTATCTAAAAAAGTGTCCATTTCTTTTACATTTTCCAGTTTTGTGGCATACAGGCTTTTGTAAGTAAGATCTATTGATTCTCTGAATTTCCTCTATGTCTGTGGTTATGTCCCCCTTTTCATTTCTGATCTTATTAATTTGCAGATTCTCTCTCTGCCGTTTGATTAGTTTGGATAGGGGTTTATCAATTTTGTTGATTTTCTCCAGGAACCAGCTTTTGTTTCATTGATTCTTTGGATTGTTTTCTGTGTTTCTATTTTGTTGATTTCAGCCCCTCAGTTTGACTATTTCAGTCTTGCTCCTCCTAGGTGAGTCTGCTTCTTTTTTTTTCTAGAGCTTTCAGGTGGGCTGTTAAGTCTCCAATGTATGCTTTCTCTGTTTTCTTTAAGTGGGCACTAAGGGCTATGAACTTTCCCCCTTAGGACTGCTTTCAAAGTGTCCCATAAGTTTGAGTATGTTGATTCCTTATTTTCATTGAATTCAAGGAAGACTTTAATTTCTTTCTTTATTTCTTCTTTAATCCAGGTGTGGGTCAATAGTTGACTATTCAGTTTCCATGAGTTTGCAGGCTTTCTGGGGGTAGCATTGTTGTTGAATTCTAACTTTAGACCGTGGTGATCTGATAAGACACAGGTGGTTATGGATATTTTTTGTAACTGTGGAAGTTTGCTTTGTTACCGAGGATGTGGTCAATTTTTCGAGAAGGTTCCATGAGCTGCAGAGAAGAAGGTATATTCTTTCCTATTTGGGTGGAATGTTCTATGAGATGTCTGTTAAGTCCATTTGATTCAATACCTCCATTAATTCTCTTATTTCTGTTAGGTTTCTGTCTGATTGACCTGTCCATTGAAGGGAAAGAGGCGTGTTGAGATCTCCCACTATTAGTGTGTGCGGTTTGATGGCGTCTTTGAGTTTTAGTAATGTTTCTTTACATATGTGGGTGCTTTTATATTAGGGGGCATAGATATTCAGGATTGAGACCTCATCCTGATCAATTGTTCCTGTTATGAGTATAAAATATCCCTCTCCATCTTTTTCTGATTGATTTAAGTTTGAAGTCAACTTTGTTAGAAATTAGTATGGCCACACCAGCTTGTTTCTTAGGTCCATTTGCTTGATAAACCTTTTCCCATCCCTTTACTCTAAGTAGGTGCCTATCTTTGTGGTTGAGGTGTGTTTCTTGTAAACAGCAGAATGTTGGATCCTGTTTGCGTATCCAATCTCTTAGCCTGTGTCTTTTTATAGGTGAGTTGAGTCCATTGACATTAAGGGATATTAATGACCAGTGGTTGCTAACTCTGGTCACTTTTAGTCATAGGGTTTGTGTGTTTGCTTTTCTTTAGTTGCGCTGGTAAAGGGTGTCTAGAAGTTTGAGTTATTGTGGTCATTGTTGGTCTCCTTGGTTTGTGATTTTCCTTCTATTACTTTCTGTAAGGCTGGATTTGTGGCTACGTATTGTTTAAATTTGTTTTTTATCCTGAAAATTTTGTTTTCTCCATTTATAGTGAATGAAAGCTTGGCTGGGTATAGTAGTCTGGGCTTGCATCCATGTTCTCTTAGCTTCTGCAGTACATCTATCCAGGACCTTCTGGCTTTCATGGTTTCCATAGAGTAGTCAGGAGTAAGTCTGATAGGTTTACCTTTATAAGTAACTTGACCTTTTTCCTTTGCAGCTCTTAATATTCTTTCTTTATTCTGGATGTTTTGTGTTCTGATTATTATGTGGCGAGGAGATGTTTTTTCTGGTCCAGTCTATTCGGTTAGTTCTGTATGCTTCTTGAACCTTCAAAGGAATATCTTTCTTTAGGCTGGGAAAGTTTTCTTCTATAATTTTATTAAATATATTTTCTAAACCATTGAGCTGTACTTCTTCTCCTTCTTGTATCCCAATTATTCTTAGGTTTGGTCTTTTTTTATTGTGTCCCATATTTCCTGAATGTTTGCTGTGATGAGAATTTGTTGGTTTTGCTGTTTTCTTTGATCAGTGTGTTAATTTTCTCTATGGTATCTTCAGTGTCTGACATTCTTTCTTCTAACTCTTGTAATCTGTTGGTAGTACTTGTCTCTGTAGTTCCTGTTCGTTTACCCAGATTTTCCATCTCCAACCTTCCCTCGGTTTGTGTTTTCTTCATTACTTCCATTTCATTCTTCAGGTCTTGAACCATTTCCCTTACCTGTTTGATTGCATTTTCTTGTTTTTCTTGGTTTTCTTGGGTATCTTTGAGCGATTTATTCATTTCCTCTACCTTTTTTGTTTGTAATCTCTAATTGTTTATGGCAGTTTTTCACCTCCTGTTTAAGGTCTTCTATTATTTTCAAAAAATTCACTTTTGGGTCGATTTCTTCTACTTCTTCTGGAGTAGGGTGTACAATTCTTCTTATTTCGGGATCCCTGGGTTCTGGTGATGTCATGTTGTCTTTCAGGTTGTTGGAGGAATTCTTGCATTGGCGCCTTCCCATCTCCTCTTTCAAATGAAGCCAAGAGAGGCCTGGTGTCTTGGTCCAGTTTTTGCTGTGACTGAGCCTCTGGGTGTATCTCTTCAGTGTGGAAGCAAGGATCCGTCCTGCTGAGCTTGATCCTTGCCCAGTGATGTCACTCCTGGCACCTGGATCTGATCTCCCTGCTGCTTTGGGTGTCTCGCGAACAAAGGGGCCGACCTGCGCTGCCGCAGGGCAGGCAGGCCACCCAGACAAAGGGAGCTACTACCCTCCTGGCTGCCCTCCAATTCGGACCCTGTCCCAGGGCCCAAACAGGCTGAGCTGGGAGCTGTTGTGTGGTTCAAAGAGGGGAGGGGGGTCAGAGGTAGTGCGGAGGGCCTTGGATGCAAGTTGGGTGGGACAGTAATGGAGAAGAGGTATCAAGGAGTACAGCCCCCGCAGACTGACCAGGGAGTGCAGGAGGGGTGGGGAACGTTCTGAGCTCCCTGTCCTGGGCTGCCGCCGCGGCGCAGAAACTCACTCACCCCAGCGATGGCCCCTCCCGGCACCCGGATCCGATCTCCCCACTGCCTGGGCGTCCCGCGAACAAAGGGCCGGGCCCCGCTTGGTGCAGGCCTGCCACCCTAGACAAAGGAGCCACCACCCTCCCGAATGCCCTCCCAATTCGGACCCTGTCCCAGCGCCCAAACAGGCTGAGCTGGGAGCTGTTGTGTGGTTCAAAGAGGGGAGGGGGTCAGGAGGTAGTGCGGAGGGCCTTGGATGCAAGTTGGGTGGGACAGTAATGGATTAGAGGTATCAAGGAGTACAGCCCCCCTGCAGACTGACCAGGGAGTGCAGGAGGGGGTGGGGAACGTCTGAGCTCCTGTCTGGGCTGCCGCCGCGAGCCAGAAACTCACTCACCCCAGCGATGGCCCTCTTGGTACCCGGATCCGATCTCCCCGCTGCCTGGGCGTCCTGATTAAAATTTTAACTGGACCAGGTAAGGTTTCATTTTCCCCATTAATTACTTTCTGATTGATGCAAAACTTGAAAACTACATTTTTTCTTAAAAGATATTTGCTTTCTTATTGTTTTGAGGAATATAATGGAGTGGTTAAGATTCCATTTTACCCATTAATTACTTTTTGAATGATGCAAAACTTGAAAACTACAAGATATTTGTTTTCTAATTGCTTTTAAGAATATAATACTTGTTTTATGTATTAAGAATATTAATCATAAGTTTATGGAAAATACATGAAACTTTCCTTTTTTACTGAAAAGCAGACAGAGATCCTGATATCTAGAAATAAAATGAAAAATCTCTGGGGAAAAACAAAACATTCCATCATCTTTAATCATTGGTTGAAACTATTAAGCTCTTTGTAGGCAGTTTGACAATGAGAATCACTTTATTTATAACTCACTGATTACTCTTTGAGGAAGCAATTAAAATAATTGTATAATTAAGAAGAAATTGTTTTTCTCTATATAGAAGCATATGTAAAATATGCAAATATTGAGCAACTTATCTGCTTCGAAGACTACTGAAAGACATCATCAAATGGAATTCACCAAACTAATATTATCTGTTTGTGTGAGTGCACTTATATTTTTGTGTTTATTAAATATTGAAATTCTGAAAGTATCCTGACCTAAGGGAAAATCACAAAGTTCATTAGATAGTTATAGTATTTTGTGAATAAAATATGTTTTAAAATATTTTAAAATATTGAGAGATTGTAATATATTTACATTTCTTCCACTTTCTTGTAGAATATTCCTTTTTATTGTGTGAATAGAGGTTGTTACTATTTTTTTTAATGAGCAAGCTGATTGGCCAACAGCTGAACAGGATAAAATTAGGCAGGAAAATCAATCGACAATGATGAGAAGTAAAAGGTGGGAATCAGAGAGTCGCCAGCCAGACACTGAGGAACTAGGAGATGAATGTGCCATGTTAATAAGGTACTGCCGTGTGGCAGAGTGTAGATACAGAATATGGATTAACTTAAAGTGGAAGAATTACATTGTTTTCCTCTCCCATTCCTTCCTGTAGCCCCCCTGTAAGCTAACTTTGCTCATACCCTTCCTGTTCACCTCTCTCATTCATCCCTTCAAGTTGACAGTTTCCTTTCCTTTGATTTACATATTATCACGTTTGGATATGCGCAATATAAATGAATCTTGCTAAATTCATAACTGTGGTTCGTACTGTATGGTTTTAACAGCTGAAAAACATTGCATTGGACAATGATATTGATGACTTACTCCCATGAAAGAATGATTCTTTTTCCAGTGATCAATAGTCACCTGCAGTGACTAGAATGGTGTTGATCGGGCAAGTTTTGCTAGTAAATGCTTTTCTAAGTTCCATGACATCACCAGACCCAAGAAACTAGCTAGATTTCCAATATCAGGCAGCATGAGTTTTCTCTTGTTCAGTGGGTTTTAAGTATAATTAGACAGCTATTGCTTGCCGCTTCAACATGTGAGTGCAAGTAATTGCTTCTTAACTGCATACATTGTCACATGGGTAGTTGTTCTGATTCATAGGTGTTGATTCTGAGTAAAGCTGCTGAATTGTTTCATTCCTTGGCAGCTTGCATAGTATTTTCTATAACCATGTGTGGAGAGCTCCGCAGCCTAGTCTCAGTTCAGAATATGACTATTTATCCAAAAGGTTTCCCTCAGGGCAGGACACCTGTGGAAACATATTCTCACCTGGCAAAAACCAGCAAGACAATTGAGCAGCATAGGGATTTGAAATATTTGTGCAGCTTGCAGCTTCCTTTCTCTCATTATAGTGAGTGGATTCTTTGGGAGTCTTTTAGTTTTACTTGCCAGTCACACATACAATAGCCATACTTTTTTTTTTCCTGGAAATTCTGTTCTTTCTCAAATATTTTCCCCAACTAAGATTCAGCATGGTGGGAATCTCAAGCTCAATATGGCATTATTTCTCAGATCTAAATTATTAATTATAACACCTAATCCTGGGAAATTTTCTGGCTCAATAGAGGGGAGTTACAATGCTTGAACATTATGTCTCACAGTTCTGGAAAGGAGAGTAAAGCTGTACACACAGAATAGAGAAAAACCTCAGGAAAACACTTGTGCCAACTCTTAAGAGTACGTTTTGGACATCGGGCATATAGAATGAATAATTAGGACCTAGTATGATCCAATGGGAAAAAATTCAATGTAAAATATGAGATGTATAGATCCATCTTTACCATACACAGGAGCTTATATTGATAGAAGTATGATATAGGGAAATAGGAAAAGAGTGTTTATCAATTTTGCCCTTGGGGAGATATAAAAAGCAGATCCTGCGAATGAAAAAAATGTTTGGGTTTGAATATTGTTGTCCTTGAAGTATTGTTCCCATGTCTATTATTTTTAACTTTGTAACTGCAAGTTCTTGACAACTGACAGAAGTGGGGCAAAAAGGAGAATGTGTCTGGCTAGATGTTTAGTTAAGCCTGCAAAAAGTGCTAAACCTATGTCTAGAATAAGGTTATATATGGGGTGGGAAAGTGTATTTAGGAAAGTATAAGGGGAACAATGGGAGCTTTTTATAACAATTGCAAGATAGTTCTTAAAATATGATGTATTTCTTAAAAGTCAAAAATATGAGCTGTTCCAACAAGCCTGGTGGGAAAAAAATACTGTTAAAATATAAATAAAGCACAACTCAAGCTATTTTGAGCCGACTTAAGTGCAATTGATCTATTGAACAAACATCTTCCCTTGCACAGATGCCACGTCTCTGCCTCAGGACCTGACCCTGAGCTGAGGTTGGGCTATAGAAACTGTGGAAACTAGACTGTAGGAAAAAAAGCAGGCACGTCAGATCACCTCAAGCCATCTGAGTTGGTTTCCTAAGTTTGTAACGTCTTCAAATATAGGGGCTCACCTGTAACTCCTGAGAGGTGACCAGAAATAGTTTACTAAGAGCCTTTAAGAAATTTTTGTTCTGCTATTACCAATCAGCCTTCTTTAAACTCAGAAATAATCAGTTGTTTTATTAGTTACATCGAGGTATAATCCACCTAGTTTAAAGGATTTATACAATGGTTATAATTTTTAGAACAGACATTATGGCTATAACTTTCTATGTCATTATACATATAAATTAAAAATAGTTGGGATTTTTTTTAGAAAAAAATCACATCAAAATCGCCTTTTTTTGTAATAAAAACAAACTTTCATCTCTCTCTATATGTATATGTATATATATATAGTATATATATATATATATATATATATATTTGTAGGCACATAAATAAAATATAAAACTATATCAAGTAAGTAAGTTGTACCTCAAGTTATTTTCATTCATAAGTTTTTTATGGTATTATTTTTTAAAAGATATAGATTTTATCATGTCTTTCAATAGAAGTCTTTTAGCACTTTTAATAACTCGAATGATATTCTTGGAGTCTCATTGTGTGTGCCTATGTGTATGTAATGTTTATATATTAGAGTGTAGATGCAGTACCTGTAGGTGTATGTGGAACTAGAAGAGGACCTTGATATTCCTTTTCATCAATCACAGCTTTGTCCATGGGTCAGGTTCTCTCACTGAAAGCAGACCCGGGCTAATGAACCATTAAGCTCCACCCCTACAACCTTCATCCATGTTCAGACTTATGCTCAAAGATTTACATGAACTAAAACCTCAGGTACTCTTAAGTTTGGAGTAAATATTATTCCTTTTCGAAACCTTTCACTCATCCCTCAGTGATTTTCATATGACTTTTTGTTTTGCAACTTTATTATTTTGTGTAATCTGTATGGGTCTTATTTCCCATATTATCATATAAACTCATTAAATTCATGGTCAATGGGATATTCTCAAGAAAATAAGTTTGTTTTCAATTTTAATCACTTCCAGAAGAATATACGTATGTGAATGTAACTTTTTTAACTAAAATATGTCATTTTATCTAGGTACTGTATGTAACTCCAAAATTTTAGATACGCTACACAACTGGTCTTCAAGCTTAATTATTAAATTAATTCAAAAGAATTTAATTAAGGAAGTACAATAATTATTTTTCAGAAGAATTATGTGTTTATGTTGCATTCATGTACACAATTTTATTATATAAAATTAGGACATACCTACTCTGGTTAGCTTAGATTAAGTCAAAGCAGTACCATTTATATCTTTTCAATAACACAAAAGAGAAAAGTTATAGACTAAATTTTTATAATACCTTGTGGAAATTGATGGTTTATTGTTTAAGCTCATCACTGCTTACTTTTTATTTTAATTGCTAAAAATGGGATTTCTCTAGGCTGCTGATGGCTTTGTGGATGAGAAAGTATTGATGTGGGAGTGTATATATCAATCTTTGTTTATCAATCTGTTGATTTCATTGGTTAAAATAAAGACACTGCTTGGCTGGTCCTATAAGTTAGAACATAGGTGGGTGGGAGTAAAACAGAATAGTATGCTGACAGGAAGAGGAAGTGAGCTCAGAGAAAGCACGCAGCTCCGCTCAGAGACAGCAGCCTCCCTGTCTCAGTGGGCAAGACAGGATGGCCCAGCTCTCTGAGGCACGCACGCTCGATAAAGCCTCCGACTCAAGATGGATGAGGCTAGAATCTTTCCCCGGGAAACGCACCTTGGGGTGCAACACACTTTATAAGAAATGGGCTAGTCAGGTGCGAGAGTTAACCAAGAAGAGACTAGAAATAATGGGCCAAGCAGTGTTTAAATGAATGCAGTTTGTGTGTTGTTATTTCGGGCTTAAGCTTAGCCAGGCGACAGGGGTGCTGGGGGACGCAACCCGGGGCGCCCAATTTCAACATTATTTTCTTTGAAGGTTGTTCTTCTCGAAAGTTGTGGTTTAAACCCAGGAATATATGAGCAGCACATATTGGGTTTAATGGATTAATAAATATGTATTACAGTGGAGAATATGAGGTTGAGGTTAGGGAGGTAGAGCATATAAAATAGGATTTGGAGATGAGTATGATTAAAATCCAGTATATAACATATCCAAAGAATTAATACAATATTTTAAAAATATTTAATGAAAGTGAAACATTGAGCAGTGTTTATGTAATTTGGTAGAAGTTATATCTATCCTTCCAAGCCTCCTTAGCAGGGTTTGTAGTATGGTGGTTTTAGAATTTTTTAATTTTTTTTTTTCATTAATTTTTTTCCTTAATTAGGTAGCATATTATGTTTAGGGCAGATATGTCCTAATGAATGTTTAAGCAGTATATTTAATATTGGGGAAAAAGATAGAAACAAATACAACAGGCCTATTAATCATAGCGGTGAAGGATATTTGTTTCTATTTGAGTTTTATTCACATGTAGAATCCTAATTTTGTGGATAAGGATTTGAAATATAAACATTGGAATCTTGAAATAGTTTTAACTTCTGAAGAAGAATCAAACAGAAGAATCGTATGGATATAAGAGAAAAACAGATTTGGTTGAATGAATTTATAATGATTCATGGCTTAGTTATATGATTTTATTGGTGTGTGTGTGTGTGTGTGTGAGAAAGAGAGAGAGAGAGAGAGAGAGAGAGAGGGAGAGAGAGAGAGAGAGAGAGAAAGTGAGAAAGAGAAATTATATAAAACATAAAGATACTCATAGATCAAAAACAGTCCATAACTGAAACTGAAATTTGTAGCTGCTTACAAATGTTTTAAGGTACTGGTTTGGTTTCTTGCAAAGTCTCTGTATATTTTTCCTGATGCTTTGTAGAAAAATTTCAGAGCACAAATTCAAGTAACAGATAATTAGTGACCCTGCTTTTCAACTCTCAAAAGCAGTGGGGCTCCTACTCAGGTTTTAATTAGTAGAAGGTAACAAATTATTCATTTTCTGTGGGAGTTGCCCTGAGGAAACAAAGTAGTTGAAAGTTTCACAAGACAAGAGAGAAGATTTGCCACTTAAAATATTGGGAAACGGATATGGTGAGAGCTTTGTATGGAACTCACTGTTTCTAAAATCATTCCTCATCTTTGGTTTTTTGTGGGAAAAAAGAAAACAAAGACTATTTTAAACATAAAAAAATAGTTGTTAGAAATTATTTACAAAATGTATTTTCATCTTAAATATTGTAGATCTCTTCATATTTTTACATGTATTGGTAACTGAATTTTCTGTATTGACTGCTGACATATGTTGTAATCAAATACAAGTGTAATTTCCTTCATCTTTCACTTTTGACATTAAAATGATACCCAATATAACTGGAATTTCACACCAAATGTCATGTATTAAAGCTATCCTTTTGTTCCTCTTTTTGAAAATTTATAATATGGATAATATATAAATCTTATTTTCTGGTAGTTTTGTTTTTTTTTAATATTTATTTATTTATTAGTATACATTGTTTTGTTTGAAGGCGAGAAGAGGAGCCAGACCTCTTTACAGATGGTTGTGAGCCACTGAGTGTGGTTGCTGGGAACTGAACTCAGGACCTTTGGAAGAGCAGGCAATGCTCTTAACTAATGAGCATCTCTCCAGGTTCATTGTTTTAATTGTAGATTCTACTTTGATAAAGTATCATACCTAAAAATTTATAAATTATTGTATATATGCCAATGTTTCTGATTTATATTAATAATTTCTATGATAGCCACACTCATTTTATTCTAAGAAATATTTCTATAAACTATTTTCATTTTCTTATTTTGACATTAGCTTCTTCTTCACCAGGATAAAAAGCACCATGTATTTTCAAGAATATTTGTTTCCTTTCATTTTATAACAGAGTCTGCATGTGCATGCTCTAAAACCTATGAAAAATGCCACCCGCTTCATAATAGGTTTTTTTGTAATTGCCTCTATTTAGCTGTGCTTGAAATTGAGTCACTCATATTAAGAAAATGCTTCTATAATTATTTTATAGCACCATCATTAACGCCTTATAAAAATAGTTTTGTAGTGTGAATGAGATTTTTTTTGAACTTTATTCTAAAATAATGTTTGGTTTTATTTTGAAATTCTAGATAAAGTACAAAACACACACGCGTGTATTTTTTTATAAACCAGGATATTTTTCATTTAGTTATATTAAAGTAAAGACAAATTAAATTTTTTTTCAGTGTTATCATGGAAAAAAATTGATGAAGGATTAGTTAAAAGCTTAAGAATGGAAAACCAAGGGATCATCACAGAACAAAAACTCGTTTTAGAGCACTGCATAACTACTGTGATTAAAATACAGGTATTCTGTATTGCAAAGTAAATTTTACCTTTCAAAATACATATAATAGCTTATTTTAGTTGTGTTAAAATAGGTAAAAATCATATTTGCACTATATTTTTAATCGTTTTTATTGAAGTTAATGCTCAAAATAACAATAAATGTATAATTCTGTGCTATATTTAATTATGTGTATGTGTAATAGATCAATATTGAATAATTGCAAATTTTCAAGTATCATGGGTAAAAATGTAGTTATTTTTAAGAGTGTGTGAGAGGATTATTATATATTCCTCACATCTTGAATGTTGGAGGAAACATAAGAATGTGATTCAATGAAGAATATGGTAATTAACTAGGAAAATGAATGTTTTTTTGTATGAAAACAGATTCATTATGAAGATAATTGAAAACTCAGATACAAATTACACTATCCCAGTCATTTTGTTAGACTCAATATCATGATAATTCAAATATATTAGGACACAATGAATGTTTTAGTGATGTTTATTTGGCATTATTGGTGAAATATCACAGTGTGAAATGTTAATCAACAAAGATAAAAGGGAATAACTGTTAAATAAATTAAATATAAGAAATATATACATAGCTTAAAAAAAATTGTATCAATATTTGCTAATCAGGTATCATTTTTATATTATATTTTATTATAAAATTGTTTCTTTCCTCCACTCAGCCTCTCTTTTGCACTCACCTCGTTATTTTAATCCTCTTTCTTCTCAGTCTCTGTTCAGAAACAGTAGTCCTACATGGGATATCAATGAAATATGGTAATTGTCAAGTTGCAGTAAGAGTAAGCACTTTCCCATGGATTAAGGCTGGGAAAAGATGAACCAGAAGAGGAGTAAGGTACCAGAAAAGCAGCAAAATAGTAAGACAGCACCTGCTACCACTGTTAGTAGTTCTTAAGAAGATAAAGATATATACCTAACAAATGCTGAGTGCATAGGTTAGTTCAGAAAGGTTGTGGGTTGGCAGTATATTCTGTGTTTTTGTGAGCCAGATCAGTTGGATTCTTTGAGTTTTCCTTATGTGGTGTCCTTGTCACCTCTTGATCCTACATTCCCTCTCTTCCCTTTGCAGGATCCCCTCAGCTCAACCTAATATATGGCCATGGGTTTACATCTGTTTCATCAGTTGCTGAATTGAGCATCTCTGATAACAATCGGCTAGGACACTAATCTATGAGTATAGCAGAATATCATTAGGCATCATTAAATGGACAATTGTTTCCTTCAGTCATATTTAGCTCTATCATAGGTCTCTCGGTTATCCAAACTGTGGGTCCTGGTGCTCCAGGTAGCACTGAGAGATAGGCTTACTCTCTTGGCATAGGTTTTAGACTAGACAAGTATTGGTTTTATTCCAAATACATACCAGCACATCTATAAGTGGGACAGATGATAGGAAAAAGTTGTGTGGACTGGATTGGAGTCCCTGTAATTAATTTGAAGTCTTGCCCAGTCACAGAAGATGACCAGTTCAGGTGACATACCTGCTGTATCAATCTTTGCTGGAGCCCTCTCTGTGTCTTCTGGCTGTTTCTGTTGCAGCAGATTTCTTGGGAGATAGTAATTTTCCTCCAAGACTAACATGGTTAGATTAATTTGTTGGAGGAGCCTACTCTTTTAGGGATGTGGGTAATCTTAGTGGAACTTTATGAAGAACAACTAAGTAGTTGGCCATTACATTCATTGTGTGAGTTGAGATTAGTAGTGCTGATTTTCACCAAACTGCCAAATTATATAACTAGACAGATAAGTATGCCACCCAATTTATTTACAATGTTGAGAAAAAAGTATAACAGCCTCAATATCTTGAAAAGTATGGATTAGGGAGTTTACAAGATAGGTAATCTTGTGACTGGTTAATAAATGGGAAAGTTGAGTAGGAGAACTCTATATGACATAATTTAGAGGAATTTAAACTTAGGAAATGTGGCTAGGATCCTAGTTAACAATTACAGTTGTTGTTATGTAATGCAAGTTTCCCTTGGTGTTGTTTTCCAAATGATTGGACTAATGTAAAGGAACACTGAGGGCAACTTGATGAATATCTGTATGTTTACTTTAGTTAGAAATGATTTCAGTAAATAACAGCCTCATCTAATGGTGTAGACACTAAACTTATTAATATTGAGAACACACTGTGCCTCTCATCAGTTGTCAATTCAGACACCATGTTTCAAAAGCAGTATAGGAATTGGGTCAAGAATGAACATGTTTGAATCCCAAAGCAAATTCATTTATTAGCTAGGGCAGTTAGATTTATGCTGATTTTCAGATTCTGATAATTTGTTTGTGTGTGCCATCAATTGAAAATATGGAAAGCATTCTTATCTCATGGACATTGTAATGCAGCTGAAAGTTTGTAAGGGCATGTGCTACTATTACCATGGAGATATTATAAGGCCTTGAAATAGAGGGTATTGATAATATGAATGACAAAATAATGATTTAGCTAATTAAAAATATAGCAAAATTTTTTGAACAGATATGTTTTTGCAGTTAAGTAGATTTTGTAAATTTAAGTTATAATACATGCAACTACAAAAATAGAG